>CP135577.1:7953814-8062898 GCA_032401905.1 Swietenia macrophylla | reverse complement strand
TTTTTTATAATTTTTTATTAATAATATTTTTATTTTAAAAATTTAAATTTTTAAATTTTTTTGATCAAATTTTAGTTGAATTTTCGATTGAGATTTTATTTGTATTTTATTATAAGCAGTACAAGTTAATAGTTTATTTTAGAGAATTGTGTCGACTCTTGTGAAATACTACTAGGTAATGATAGTAAAAAAGATGAGGGATCTTTAAAATTTTAGAAAGTGCATACTCATACCTATCAAAATAGTTATTTTACGTATAATTGAACATTTTAGTATTTTAAAAACTGAAAAATAAAGTATTATATCAAATTTTTAAGAAAAAATATTTTTTAAAAAATATATTTATTGTACTATTTATTTTATACAAATTTTTTGATAATTTAGAATGTTATTATTGTTAAATCATGTTTCTAATATTTACAATGTTGTGAAATAATTTAATAAATTATTTTGTTATTATTGTATGTAGTTAAATTATGAAATAGTGTACGATTTTTTTGTTAGCATCGGTGCCTATGAACTTGATTTTAATCTCATGGTGAAAACTCATAAATTTAAAATTATAGGCGGCAATCTCTGAATATAGAATCCTTAAAGTATGCAAACCACACGTTTTTTAGATAGCAATCCATGAAAATAATATCTCAAAACCGTACATTATACATAGTAATAACCAAATTATATTATTGTGAATGATCATTATTTATACTTATTTTTGTATATTTACAGTTATTGATAATATGATTAATTAGAAGTATAATTATTATTATATTTATTTAAAAATTTTAGTTATGTGTAAATATTTACTGGGTTTTAACTTATCCCTTACTTTTCAGATTCATGTGGAGCAAATGAAAAATAAGTTACTTGGAAGAGATGATGTCTTTTTACTTAATATATTTTAGAATAATGATTAGCATTATATATTGTGTTGTTAGAACATTATAAGAAAATGGTTATTATTTAGATAAATAAATACTCTAAATTTTAATGTGATTGATATTGTATTACAGTAATTAAAATTTTATGTGAAATATTGGAAGTGTTGTAGAATTTTAATAATTACAAATTTTGTGAATATTATCAGTATACAAGGAAAACATTATCGAAATATTTCTAATCTTATTTTTTATTTTAAATTATTTTATTAAACTCTAATTCACAAACTCTAATTTTAGAGATGTAATAAGTTTGGAGTTCACTTTCGTATTTTATTGTCGAAAATAAAATTACTATGACCTAAATAAAAAAAAATTATTAAAATTTTTAAAGTGATTTATCTATTAATTTTATAAACAATCTCAATTGAAAGGGACAAATAATACTTTAAAAAAAAACATAATAGGTACATGTTTCAATTCTTTGCTCCAAAATTTTTAATATTACGTACTCAAATAATTACTTAATTCATTATATAAATTTTCTTTTTTTTCTTTTTTTGCTAGTTTAATAGAATTTTATCAAAAATACAAGAAAGAAATACCTATAAAATTTAATATGAATGCCTTTTATTTCTTGATTTTTTTTTAATTTGTGAAAGAAAAAAGTTTCATAAAAATGACTAGCACACACTCCTTCTAATGAATGCCACAAGAAGAGGACAAATTTGTAAATAAAGAATAAGGCGTGCATAAGATGAGACGGTGAATTGACATAACAAATGGTAGAACAGAATAGACATCCAGATCCGAGCTGCGACGATGTAGCAAGATGATGTAGCATACAATGAGTTTCCACGTCAGCAAATTCCTCCGGCCATTAACCGTATCTTGAGGAAGCCCGCAAAAAGGATCACTTCCTGCGGGGGCCACTATTGTTCCCTTGAATATGCGGCCGTCTGAACAACAAGTGTCAGTCTCGTATTTTGGTTTCGCCGGTTTGTGCCGTGTCCTGACAAAATTAAGCTAAAAGCAGCGATCGAAGCCGTTCCTGTCACGGTTAATTTTATGTTGGGATATTAACGTTTGGGTCCCTACGTTTTAGAAGTATAATATATTTATAGACAGACATATTTTAGTCAGTTATGAGCGAGTGTGGATGTTAATAATAGAACTTGACGGAAAGTGCACGCCAAGACAGCACCAATGGCTATCAAGGGCGAGAACACGGAAACTCAAAATTTCACCGCCAACCTGCCGCTCGCAACCAAAGAAAATTTCTTTATTATACTTCCGATCAATGCACGCCATTAAAATCTCAAACAACATATAAAAATGATTAAAGATATTACTTTTAGTAGGAATATAAAATTGAATTTAAAATACATGATAATTATTAAATATCTTGTCATTTATATTTTAATATTATTCAGTAATTTAATTGATTGAAGATTGAATGCCTATTTAAGGCGACAAGATTTAGCAAATCTTGTTGATTAGGATGTGGAGAGAAGCAAATAATTCCATTCTGTCCGGTGCCAGCGGATGAAACTTATCCAGTTTACAATTTACAGAAAAAAAAAAAAGAAAGAAAATAATTTCACCATCTTCCGACGTGGCATCCCTAAGGTCTCAGGTTCTTATCTCCTGCTTCATAATATTATTATTTTAAAAATAGAGCTGTGGAAATATATATACTCATATACAGTGATAGTTGTATTTAATAATTAAAATTTATTAATTACTCACTTGTTTAATTAACAATTTTATTTTATAGCAATTATTATTAAACAAATAATACATAAATTTTAAATATGTCAAACAAATAGACTCTTGTCTTTATATAGGCCAAAAGAAATAACCAATGTAAACGATGAAATTAACTGAAGCAAATAACACTAATACTATTACTACTACTACTCTATAAAATAAAAAATTTACTTGATAAGATTATAAATATATAAAATTTTATATTATTATTATTATTATATTTGTAATGGAAATGACGGAAGAACCGTTGAAAGTTTGAAATTTAGATGCATGGATTGTGACAATGAAATAGAATTTGTGGAAATGTTAGCTTAATTGATAATAATCACACGCATGCATAAACTTCAACGTGAGGATGGAAATGAAACAAAGACAAGCACCACATATTTGATTTCTCTACTATTGAGGGTTTGTGGTTTAAGGGGAAGACTTGGAACGGAATCAGATTGGTAAAAAGGGGACACGTATCACCGTGGAGGGTAAGGTGACAATGACGTTTAGACCTCTTGTCTTTACTTTCTCTTCTATTATTGCAAAATGGGTCCCTTCCTTGATTTCCTGCTGTCATAGATAGTCGTGCCGCGCCCATTGGATATTGTTGAAATTTATTCATTTGCCAAGAGAATCCATCAAGAACTTGGACTACTTCCCATTCAAATTTGGGCTTGGGTTGGATAGCTACATGTTTGGGTTAGATATCAAGACTAATCGCTAATAGTGTATGTTGAGAAAAAGAAATTCAATAACTAAAAAAACTTAATGAGAAAACTGGATGGGTGTACTTTATTATTATTATTTTTGCCATGAATCTTGAACCTTTTAATTAAAAACACTTTCTTTTGAACCCGACCAGATTGAAAAAATAAATATAACATAATGAAAGCTCAACTCCTTTTTATCTTTGCACACTAATATGCGCTACAAGAACTTCTAAAATAAGAAATTGTCGTATATTACAAGACAACTTTTTCAGTGTTATTTTTTTAATTTCATTTGACTTCAATCGACTAACTACTAAACTTTTGTTCTTGGAGCTTAGACATATTAATGTCTTAACCAAACCATTCACAACTTTTTGAGCGGAGATGTAAAATGATAGAATTTTTCAATCTAAATTGGATTTTATTATTATTATTATAATATATTGAATGAAAATCTTCTTAAAACTTACTTAACGTATTTGATTTATCTTTTGTTTGGTTTGAAATGTTGAGCAGCAATCAAATAATTGACAAGTTGTGAGAAATGGTCAGGACAAATAACAAATGTTTCTCAACTAAAATTTGATGAGAACATATTAAATAGTTTGTGACGGTTAATGATAGATTGATGGGATATCATTTTTTATATTTGTCACAACGATTTTGAAAACTTGACTGAGTTAAAATCTTAAAATACTGGCACGAGTGAAAACTATTTATACAATAAATTAAAATTTAAAATTAATAAATTAAAACACGTTAAAGTTTGTTATACTTTATACGGATAAAAACAAATAAATTTCTAACTAATCAATCTAAACTTATTGCAAACAAATTCTAATAATAATTTTAATTAATAATTAATAAAATGATAAAAATAAATCATACGCAAGAATTTGTTATGAAAGAAAAAGTTTATGAAAAATTTCTTTACATGATCAAAATTTTTTAAACTGATAACAAGAGTCATCAAAATATTTTACTAGTAAAAAAAACTTACAAATATGATTTTTTACAAGAACTCTTGTAATCTAATTTTGACTAATTGTTTTAAGTGACTTATTATGAGTTATCACGTTTTTAAAACTCAGAATTTTTCTTTCGTCAATGGAATCTTTAAATGATATATTGATAAGATTGGGACCTCTAACTAACAACAATAATTAGAAAGTTTCATAGATGGATTTGAAGAGAGAGAAAATTTAAAAATCTCTCAAGAGAAAAGACCTCTGTAAATTTCACTCACAATAATGTTATTTATATTTTTTTCTAAAAAAAAATGGATAATGCTCTTAAGAAATTCAAAGAGTAAAATCTTAACATTTGGTTAAACTTTTGAATATGTGTGTGTGTGTATTTTACGGGTTAATGTTCACACATAGCACTGTTCATGATCATTGTTCATTATTCAAGTACTATTCAAGAACAGCTCGAATAGACTATCTAGATTATACAGTTGCTAAAACAGAAGTTGAGCAAAGGTTGAGTGATGAAGTATAGTTCATCACTATTTCACATGTCATTGTTCGTGACACTGTTTACTTCACTTGAGTGGGAATCAAGCAAACATCAAGTGCTAGCTCTTTATTTTTTGATTACTATTCATAATTGGCTAAATATCACTATTCATAAATATTGTTCGTTAATACTGTTTATCTTATTTTTAATTAAACTTAACCATTTTAATATAAAATTAGCCAACATCAAATGTGAACCTAGCAAACTCCTTTTTTGCTATTCTGTGAGAAAATTTAAATCTATCAAAAACTAACTCATAAAGTTTTAATTATTGCTAAAAATAAAATTTTATTTACAAATTAAGAAACATAGAAACTAAATATTATAATTTCCAAAAATTACCAACAAAACTTATTACTTGAAAAAACATTACTTCTAAAAGTAAGTGAAATGTATGGAAAAAAAATTATAAAAAGATAACATAAGATAAACAATGATTTACATGTATTACAATAACTAAATTTATCCATCAATATGCAAACATTATAAAAAAAAATTAGAGTAAAAATATTTATTATGCATTCAAATACTATATCTCCCTCTCACTTATATATTGTCCCCCTTTTTTATCATTAAAGGACAAAGAGATCAATGAGTATTGTTCAAGTTAACCATAAATATCACAGTGTTTTCATTAAAAACATCTAGTCTCAAAAAAAATAAAAAAGTAAACAAAAGAAACAAACTAAATAAAAACAAAATAACTTAAAAAAATTAGTTAATAAATTAAAATATGATCTTTTCGCACGAGAAGTTCATGAAAACATAACTTAAAATTCGTATCAAGTAAATATCTTAATCTTAAGTAAATGTTGTATATAAAGATAATGCATTTGCTGTGAGTTTTATTTTTAATAAGTATAGAATTAAGTAAGTTAAGTACAAGTGATTTAAATGTGTAAACTGATAATCAATAATGAACATATGATTTAAGACTAAAAATTATGAGTTACACTAAAATACACAAAATTATTAGTTTGAATAAGTGTAATATGATAAAAGAAAGTTACACATAATTCTACTAAAAGTTGAACAAATTGTAACTTTATTATTTATCTCTTCTTTTTCTTCCCCTAAAATAGAGATTGGCCACATTTTTTCATTATTTTTAGGAATATTTAAATTTATTATTTTTTTATTATTTTTAGATATATTTGATTTTATTTTAAATACTAGAATGAGGTTAAGATACTTTATAAAGAGGATTCACTACGGTATCTATGAGTACTGATGTTTTAATTTTTTTTATAATTTTAAATTTTTTATTGAGTGTTTCAAGTACTATTTATTATTTGTCTCATATATTTTAATATTTTTTCTTGTATTTCAAATTTTACAAAGGCAATTTCGAGTCTCATAATTAAATTTTTTAGATTGTAATATTATTTGTAGATAACTTAGCCAACCCTTTTATAAAGAAGATGTATTAGTTAGAGGTCAATTCAATCACAATGATACATTATTTTAACCTATGATTGCTTGCCCAAACATTATATACCTAATCAAGCAAAAAAAAAAAACTCACAGTGAAATGCATAATGATTAAGAGAATGGATCATAAGCGTACAATAAACTTAAAAGACATATAGAATAAAGATATCAAATATTTATGCAAAAGATATTGAAATCATGTATAATAAATACTTAGACTTGGTTACCATAAATATAAGTAAAAAATTAGTTTTTCACATGACAATACGATGAAGAATTTATATGCAAGTCTCGTCAATCAAAAAAAAATTAAAATATTTTTTATTTTAAAAAATATAAAAATTAATTCACACTAAATGAAACACAAAGAAAAACACTAAAAATTTAAAAAAAAAAAAAAGCAACTCAAAAGAAAGAAATCTTTACTAAGATATATGAGTTAAACAGAGCAACAATATTTCATATTTTTAGAGAATTATCTATAGTTGGTAGTAGTTTCAGAGAAATAAGCAAGCTTATCACTGATCATCTTCACTTGTTGAGCTAGCCCTATCACTTTACAAACAAATCTATCTTGATCAACTTTAAACTTAAGAACAATAAAAATATTCATTTTCCTACATACCTTCTTTTCTTCTTAACTTCAAAATAATTTGACATTATATGACATCTTTTATCACATTCATGGTAGATAGCACAAACTTAGATGAAGGCTATCATTATGAAGATTAATATTTTTCCTATCCATTAAAATGGTAACTCATAGAATAAGCAACACTTATAACTTTGGGCTCAACCTTAACAACATCTACCATAATAGTAACAAACATAGTTTTAAGAACGTAGAAGCATTTGAAGGATTGATTATATGGCCTAACATGCAGCAATTTCAAAATTTTGCAATAACATGCACTATTCATGCTTAAAACTAACATATACCATATATATGTATGGAAAAACATCGATGGGATGAGTTTCTTACTTTATTTATTTGATAGATATGAAGAAAACCTCAAATATGATAAAATATCTATAATCTATATTACCAAAGGAGAAAACTAAGCCTTGGCCAAAAATTTCAAGAAAGAGAGCTTCAGTTTTCAATCTTTCATCTAATAAAAAATTGATAAAGTTGCGCTTTTATACTTAAACCTTTATCCAAAATTATAACATTAACTCTTAAATATATTAATAGATAAGTATGCATTAAATATAAAATGATAATTATCCAATAATTATTATTTATTGCACTTTAATCCTTATACTTTCACGTAATTATATTTATTTAACTATTAAGTAAATAATTAAGTATAACTTTGAGAATTTAATTGTAATTATTTAATAATTGACAATTTATATTTAGGTCTATTGATAATCTATAGTATCAAAAATGGCATGTAATTTATATTAAATTATATAAAAATATAAAAAAATAAAATTATAACTTTTTTTTAAATACTTTAAAAAACCACAAAAAAAATACTTATATGTATTTATTTTAGCCATTGTATTATTTCGAAGGTACTAGTTTTTTTTACTAATAATATTTTCTCTCTCTAAAATTTTTCTCACCACTTTAATTATTAGTATAACTACGTAGGTTCATTATGAAATTGCCCCTATTCTCTTTCGAATTTTGAACATTTCAAAAGTTTAACAATTATAGTTAATATATAACAATATACCGTAACACCTAAATCACAATGAAATAGTATTTCATTGAACTTTATCCTAATTATATGTATTATGTGAGTAATATCTTCCCATTATCTAATCCTAATTGAGTAAAAATTCACGGTGCGTTAAAACTCTCTATTGATATAAATACAAACAATTAATTAATATGTGTTGAACTAAATAATTGACCTTCCAAGTTGCTAGTTTACTTAATGCACAAAAATGATACCATGGATAATGTATTGATTCATAAAAAGCCTGCTTTTCAATACAAGCGTTGAAGATGAAGGAAATAAATCCAAAATATTGTAGTTGGAATTTCAATTGATAGTGTAATAGTTACGAGAAAGTTGGATGTCTTGAAGCTGGAGAAATTTTAATCAGACTATTTTTAATGTATTTGTAAATTTGTGATGTTATATCCTTTATCAATCACTGTCTGTCCAATTACCCTCTATATTTCCTTACAAATATACTTTATCAATAACTGTCTTTGTAACCAGTCTCTTTTTTTCCTTACCAATATACTTTATTAATTACTATCTGTCCAATTACCTTTTATTTTTCTTTACAAATATACTTTATCAATCAGTATCTCTGCAAACACTCTTTATTTTCGTGCAATATGATCTGTCTTTTGTTCTATAAACGAACAATAAAAATTGACTTCCATGATATATTTTGTAAATCTTTTGGCAACGGAAATAAATTCTATTTAAATATCTAATTTCATAGTACTAGATAACATAATAGTTTTTAGGGATATAATTTTTAATTAGGAGAGTACTTGTTTGTTACTATTTTACATGTGGGTTAAAATGAATCAAAATTTATACTGATAAACAAAGTGAAAACTGACTTATGTTTGTTAGCTCTTGCATTGTCTTATCAAGTAATTTTTCCAATCACTCGTTTGTAAATTATTCTTATGTTTGTCGGCGATTTTTTTTTTGGTTCTTTGCTTATATTGTAGTTGCTTTATGCAACCTTCTAAGATGACTTCAGTGGAAATACTAGATGTAAATTGCTTCATTGGGCCAAAACATGTGAAGTAGTTACACAAGCTAAAATTGCATCTATCCTTGGTCCAATTTGTTGCAAAGTTTGGGTGAAAAATGTAACTCAAAGTTCAAAGGGCGTTGCTTTATATCAGCCTATTAGTAATTTGCAAGTTCTTGAAGATGCTATGGGAACAATCATTGCATAGCTTTCAAATTACATAAATTTCCATTGATGATTTATGTAATTGTGATAAAAACAAATAACACTTGAGTATTAGCTTTGTCTATGTTTAATGAGTAATATTTGTGAAACAAACAAAAATAGTCAATTTTTGTACAAATGATAGATTTATTTAAATCATTAAATAGTGAATATTTGCCTTTTATTCTCGATAAATTTTGAAGTTAATTTGTCACATTGCATACAAATATCAACATTTCATTTCATTGATAATGAACTAGGGTACTGTAGCTATTACTTTGCCGGAAATCATAATTTCCACAAGAAAACAATATTAAAAGACAATTTCGAACATTACAAGCAAATAGTGTTAAAAGGCAAACATAAATCACATATATTGTTAAGTGGTATGTTATAGTGGCAAAAATCTACAACACACATTAATACGTGGTAGTTTATTAGTGATTCTTGACAACATACAATTGTGTGTGGTAGATTGTACAGCTTAAAAGAGTATTCACAAAATAGGTAACAAGTAGTGTTTAATAATTTTAAAAACTCTTACTTCTTCTTTATTAACAACTCACTTATCACAGTTGCAAATTATTTTATAATGATTTTTTACAACTCCTTAATAAATTGCAGGCAAAGTGCATGTTATCAATTTACATTCACCACATGCAATACAAATGATATAACCACTCTTTTGTTGTTGTGTTCCTTCCAAGTAATACCAAATTTCGTGAAGACATTTACACTATTTATCTGTTTGGTACTAGAAAGCATCTAGGCAAGGCACTAAAAAAAATAATAATAATAAAATCAATTCATAAATTGATCCAGTGGTATTAATTTTTCTTTTTAAAATAATAAAGATAAAAAGCACTATCGCAATAAAAATGTTTTTTTTATACGATATTGCTCTTTTATACCATTTAATATAATTTAATTTTGTGCCTAATCAAAGTACAGTACCTTATATTTTGTCAGATGTATTGTAAGTATACAAGCCCGCAAAAGGCATATTAATTGATCCAATCCATAAGTTCCCGTCCTTTTCTTCTACTTCACTTATAGATCTCCATTTCTTTCTACCTTTTTCTTCTAATATCTCCAATATATCACCACCCTTCTCACTTAGCCTGACACCCATCCCGCCATTCCCACTAAGCTTGCCCAAACTCGAATGAATTTTGACAATGTCTAGTGGTAGCTTAACCAAAACTTTGCCAATCCATGGATTTGAAAGAACAAATTCTGAAATCCCTTTTCTTCTTGAATGTATACCAACCCAATATCCTCCTCTAGGGCTCTTCTTTATATTGTCCGGGAATCCTGGCAATTGAGTAACAACTTCCAAACTTCCTGCTTTCGATGTTTCTAGCCAATATCTGAGAATTCTGCAGCTTGTTGTCTCTGCAAGTAGAAGATAGTTGCCATCTTCATTTAAAGCCACCCCATTTGGAAAGGAAAGATTGTCGAGAAGAACAGTTACTTGTTTGCTTTCTGGGTCATATTTCAATAGCCTTCCTGTTTTATCTCCACCCAGTACTACAGATATGTGGTTCCTGCAAATTCCATGTTAATTGTGCATTTTAATTGAAGTAATTCTGAGACAAAATCTAATGTCATGCATTTTTGGTTGTGGCTGTGGGTCATTGTATTCTCCAACTACGGGACAGACATGCATGCATGCGTTGTATTTACAGAAAATAGGACAAAATAATTTCCCCGTGTTGTGCCCACATGCAATTCCCCGCTACAGCATCATTGGGGACAGCCGTGTTTAATTCATGCTTTCAACAATATTCTCTTAAGAGAGAATTTTAATTCATTATAATGGCTCTTTTTATACAAGAATTAAGTCACAGTTTTATATATCTAATTTAAAAATTTGAGAAAAAAAAATCTAACTTTGGAATCTTAGCTTTCTGTTAATGGTTTTTTTATTCAATAGATGTGATTTGCTCGTAAACATTTAAAACTAAATACATAAATTTGATATAATATATATATATATATATTTGATCAGGAAGTTAAAATCTTATTAATATAAATAAATAAATAAATATACAAAAAAATGGATTAGAAACGGTTGAATTTGAACATAAAAATATTTGACGTAATTTAAAGGGTATACACTCTTTTTAAATATCAGTTAACAGATAACATCACATTAATGTCGTGATTATCTTAAGCCAACATAAAGTAGAGATTTAGGTTGCCTGGCAATATAAGATTGGTTTAGAGTTTCAAAAATCTATCAAACTTCAACACGAAATAAACATTTAGATTTGACATGAGAAAACTGATGTTGATCATGCAGCAGGAAAATTATGTAAAGTATTAAATAAATGGTATAGTGTTATGCATATCCCTTACCTTCTTTGATGTTTAGAACTGCTGTCAGTAAAATAAACAATTCCAGTTGACTGGTCGATGTCTAGACTGTTGCAGAATTTGAAGGGAATTCCTTGTGCTTCTGTTGCAATTGTTGTAGCCAACCCTCCTTCAGGTCCAACTTTCAGTAAACCCATATATGCATCAGCAATGTAAAGATCACCATTGCTTTTCCTAAAACACAAACCTAGTGGACGCCCACATATGTGCTCCCTTTCCTCGTCTGTTCCTTCGCAACCATTCCTGTTCAGTTCATAACTTTCAATAAATCAGTTCATTCTTCAAAAGTCATGCAACTTGGGTAACAGTTTGTTCATACCATCATTTAATATAATTTTGCAATGCTTGCACAAATGCCATACAATTCTTCAATATCGGTGCATGAATTAATGACTTGCATATAGCTAAGTTAAATTAAACATGGTTTAAAATTAAGTTAAGATGTATGTAGTTAGTTACCTATTGGGAGAAGTCACAGCAAAATTAATCCAGCGGCTTTCATTTTGCTGCCATTTGATAATCCTGCCATCAGATACGCCGGTATAAGGACCCTCAGTATCAAAAGCAAAACTTTCAGGACCAATTGAACCCTCAATTAGAACAGCAGCTACCAGTCCCGGCTGAGATTGTGTAAATATTTGAACTTGGAATTTTTGGGAGGAAAACATATTGATGATACGATCCATGGCGAACAAGGAAAAGAGAAAAACAAGTATGGCTTTGGTTAGCCTTGAGCTAAGGAGGGTACTCATGGCGACAGAGACACAGTAGTCACAGAAAGAGAGAAATACTATACAGAGTTTTGAAACGTACAAAAAATGGTAGCTGGAATAAAATAGAAGGCGAAGGAATGGGATAAATTTACATTTCGTGGACTAAAATGGTGCGGCAGCATGTTTCCGTATGGGTGTTTATTACCTGGACTCACATATCTTGATATTTTGATGACTGTACTCTCAACTCTATAGAAAGCCACATATTAATTTAATTTATAAAATAAAATTAATAAGAATTATAACTCTCTTTAATTTCTAAAATTAAATTGCCGTTCCAAATTTCCTTTCAAGAAATCAGTGTTTTATAACGTGATGTGTGCGGAGAAAATTGTTATTAAGCGCGCTTTCTCTGTGATAATGTTAAATACTGTAAGCTAAGATCAAAGGTGATCTTGAGGGTAATCACCAAGAGCTTCTAAAATTTGGTCAAACATTAAATTTCAAACTAAAATAAGTTATTACTGTTTATTTATTTATTTTGCCTAAAATTAATTCGATAAGGACTCACATAGAACCCAAAAAATATAAGAGAACTTAGACCCGCTCTTGCTTAAGTTTATAAGAAACATTGAATTGGTTGAGTGCACGTTGAGTATCATGTGTAGTAGTTTACATATGCCTGTTGAATTCTATATATTTTATCTAAGGAAACTGATAAACTTAGTCCTTTTTGATTGATCTAAAATACGTATGAAAGCCACAGTAGTCTAATTAGTAAGCTAGCAAGAGATTTAAGAAGAAGAGCGATACATATGCTGGCATAGATGAGATGAATTGTGTGCTAAGTGAAATAAAATATTACTATTAGAAGACCGTTATTTATACTATCTAAATAATTGTTTTAAAAATTTTTTATTAATGAATTTAATAAAAATTAGATTCAAATTAAATTTAGTAGGATTTTTGAATTGATAGTTATATATATATATATATATATATGAGAAAAAATCAAGAACCTCTTAATTTTATATACTATTTTTCAACTGTTAGATTAATGTACTGTAATAATTAATATTAAATTTAATTTATATAATTAATACATCATAATTAATATATGTACTAGATTTAATATCAACTATTAAAAGTGTATCTATTTAATGGTTGGGAAATTAAAAAAAAATATAAAGTCAAGAGACATTTCATATATTTTATATATATATATATATATATATATATTAATTTTAAATAGAATAAATTAGCAGATAACTATTTAGAATATCCAAATTGGCTTTAAATTTATGTATTTTTTTAAAAATTTAAATATGTCAAAACATATTATTTTAAAATATATATTAATTTTAAATAGAATAAATTAATAAATAATTATTTAGAATATTCAAATTAGTGATGGAGAGAAATTGGTTTTAAATTTATGTATGTTTTTTAAAAATTTAAATATGTTAAAACATATTATTTTAAAATATATATTAATTTTAAATAGAATAAATTAACATGTAACTATTTAGAATATTCAAATCAGTGATGATGGAGAGAAATTGACTTTAAATTTATTTATTTTTTTAAAAATTTAAATATGTCAAAATATATTATTTTAAAATATTATATATCTTAACTACGTACAATTTTTAAACAGACAGGCTGGGTAATGGGCTTTGCTACCGAAATCCAAAATGATAAAACTGATGGATTCCCCATTCCTTGCTTTTATATCGGTCATTGGCTCCGTAGATCAGTGGGGATTCTCTTCTAAGTTGTCGGTCACAGATTTGTTGGAGTTAGGTGTGTGCATGGTTTTCCCCATATGGGCCCTCATCTCTTTCTCCTTTCAATTCAATGATAATGAATTTAATTTTTAGCTCACTTCAATAAAGGGGCTAATTTAATATTACCTCCACAACGTTTTAATCGTGAGCAACTGTCATTAACATTTTCTCGTTGCACTTCTTTGACCAATATAAATACTTGTTTTTTTCAAGCTCGCGTATATTTAAAACAACCACGGTCTACCAATAGTTTATATAAGTACTCTTAGATTAAAGGTTTACAAACATTAACATATTTACGACAATAAAAAAATATAACACAATTTATGTAGATACATACTATTATAGTTATACAGGAAATTTATCAAAATTTTATATTGTAAATACTATAATTTTGCCGAAATACTTATGTTTATAGCAGACTGTTCCATTCTCACATGCATAAAAATGAAAATTTGAATGTCTACACTTGTATTGGGTGATTTTTACGTTTATAAAAATAAATGAGTCAATTCATACAAATTTTTGAAGAGAAAATAAGTAAAATTTATGCGTCCACTTTAATTACTTATAATGATTAGATACTAGGAAGTGTCTAACCATCTTAATTAAGAAGTTACTGGCAATATAAATACTATTTTATTTTTCAATACTTACATATTTAAGGAAAATACCATTTTATCTCTTAAAATAATAAAAAAAATTCGGGTAGGTGTGGTGTGTTATTCACGGCAGTGATCTTGGAGCTTTATTTTTTTCCCTTGAATTTTGTAGCTGCCTCTCCTTTGGTGCGGCTGCTTTATGAAAATGGCTTCTTGAACACGACCTCTTTTAAAAAGAAGTAATAAATTTAAGAGTAGAGATTGGGTCATTTTCGTAGGGTAGGGGCATTTAAAAGTGCAAGAATCACAGTTTTGCATTGGATTAAAATCTCCATGCCAATGCCTTTAGCAATTTGCACAATGATGGAAACTTGACACTGTATTTTGATGCTATCTTTTGTGTTTTTGTTTTTCTTTTAGTTTTGCAGCTGCAGCAGTGGTGTTGATGGCTGAAAGTTGTAAATAGGTGGATGGCGTGTCTAGTGGGGATGGTGGTGATTGTTGGAAATTTTTATTTTGTGGAATGTAACAAATACAGATTTTTATGTAAACTTACAAAATTAATATGACAATTTATGTCATTATCACATACTTCACATTTTTACAGAAGTAAATGACATATTCATTAAAGTAAAAGTAAAATAAATTATACGAAACATTTGGTAACAATATAATTTTGCCACTTTAACTTGTATTAAAAGAGTTTATATAATAGTTTGTATTCATGGTATTATTGTTTAATTTTAGGCTGTTTTGCACTCTTTTTTTTTTTTTTCCTTCATCTCTATTTAAGCTACTCGAAGATGCTCCTCTTAGAGCTCCAAATGTTCTTGAATATAAAATTATCTATTGGCACCTTTAAATTATTTATTTTGTCCTTGTTATATTGCAACTTAATGGAAACCTTAATGTAGGGGGAAACAATGATGATAAACAAAATTTTAAAGGCTGCAATGAAGTATCTCAAAAATATTATAGAGAAATTTAAAATTAACTATTTTCAAGGGATATTTTACTGAATATTTTAAAAACAATCCAGCCATAGTTAATACGACAATTAGTGGAAATATCTTATTGAAATTAATGTACATTCTTTCTTACTATATGCTATGTGATGATTTAACTTAACTAGCATCATATTATTCGATTTAGCAGCCCAAGATAGTATAATGGACTTGATCCTATCTCTTTATGATTTTGTTCTTGGCAACCAATATTTTAAACTCAAGCCCAAAAGTCCTTATTTAAGTATCAAATTACACAGCCGAATATTGTCCTCTTAAGTAGCTTAACAACTTTACACCTCAAGGTTTTATTCTTGGTATGCTCTCAATTAGAGCACCTAAGAGGCCTCGTACTAGATAAAGGGAATAGAGCACTTACAAGTTTAGGCTCACACTCAAGTGATGTGGAATTTTATAATCCACTTTTTTTGAGGCCCAACATTTTTGTTAGTATATTTTTAGTTGGGTGAGCTAGTTTTGATACTATTTGTGATGACTCGACCTAACTAGTATTATATTATCCATTTTGATAGTTCAAGGTGGCACAATAGGTCTAATCTTAATCCTTTACAGTTTTGTTCTTGACTTCTACAATTTTAAGTTTGAGCTTAAAATGCCACGTCTGGGTATTAGAGTATATAGCGAAATGATATTTTCCTCTTTGACAACTTAACTACTTGCACCTTAATGTTTTGATTATGGCACAACATTCATACTAATATGGTAATATACTTCTTCAATGATCATTATCTTTCTAATTGATTTCATAGACGTATTTGTTTCCAATAACTTTCTGCCTAAGTGGTATTGGAAAAATTCCAACATGTTGCTTATGTAAAAGCCTCATTTTCTTCCTGCATTGCTACCATTCATAGACAATATTTGGACTATTAGTAGCGTTATGAATATTTGATCACTCTCGATCTTCTGTTACAAGATAATATGCTTTATTGATCAACATAACAAATGTGTAATTGGAAGGTAGTCTCCTTTTATGGGTTGTTCTATAATTTATTAGAGGAGAAGTTTTAAATTTGTTTGGATACTTTTCCTCTGGCTTTGGTGTTGCTATGTAACAATCTTCCTTAGTTGAATTATTTTTACCTCAACTTTGACAGTTTCTGTATTGCTTTTATCCTTTTCCTCTATATTCTTTTGTGAGAATATCACATCCCTGTTGATTCTTACCTTGTCGTAGAGTAATCCTATAAGTAATACTAACCAACTTTTGCCTAAAATGACTTTGGTAAGCCTACTATTTGTTAACATTGCCATAGTTCTGCGCTAAAGTTTTGTTCATTCTCTTTATAACACTATTTTGTGCTGGAGTGTATCCAAAAATAATTTGCCTTTTAATCTCTTGCTTGCAAAATGCACTAAATTCCTTCTATAATATTCCCTTCCATAATCTGTCCTCAAGCACATGATCGTTTTACTAAATTTGAGTTTTATGCTTACTCTGAAGGTTTTGAACAATGGAAACACATCTGACTTGAACTTGATTGGATTCATCTAAAATTTAATAGAGAAATTATTAATAAATGATTCAAAGTATTTTGTTGCTCATAGAGAATGAATTGGTGCCTCTAAACATCAAATTATTAGTGCTATAATCCTTTTACTACTAGCACTAGATTTGTTGAATTTTAATATGTGCTATTTGTAAAGCAATTATGGTAGAAAGATAGACATACTGATTTTAGACTAAGGAATAACTTGTGATTAGAGAGCATTTTAGGTCCACATTTTATATGTTGCCTAATTTAAGATGCAACATTATTGTAAACTCTTTTTGCAACATTAGTTATTGCCACATGTACATTTGCTACTCTAGAATGCCTCGGCTATGAACATATAAAGCTTACTATAATCTTTTTTATCTTCATTACTATAAGTGTGCCTTTGAAAGTCTTCATAATCCCATTTTTTGTTAAGATCTTATAGCCAATATCATCTCATTGTCAGGTTTTCTTCAAACTTTTAACATGGCACACCTTTCGAATAATATATAAGACACCATCATACATGCTTAAATTAATGGCACCAAAACCAATAATTTTGAAGTATTAATCACGAATATTGATTTTTTAGAGATAGATTTATATTTAAAAAGCCATTCTCCATGAAATGTTATGTGTCAGGTAAAAGTAGAATCTAATAGCTAAACATTAATGATAGGTCCCAATCAAAGCAAGATGCATAAAAATATTTTCTTTCGGTGAAAGGGAACTTCAATAATTTTTTTAATTAATAAGAGCTTCCCTACTACAATATGAAATGAACTTTTGAAATAACTAAAGTGATAACAATTTCCTCTATAAACCAGTAATAGAGTCTAACATAATCTCCTATGCTGACCCCACATAAACATATTGTAAACTAAATCCACCTGAAACTAAACCAGTAGCTTTTGCCTTATTATTTACCTACACATGTAAACTTAATTCTTAAAGGTTTGACCAAGTCCTCCTGATCCCTTTTCTCTCATGCCGTGCAACTTCCATGGACATTGTTACCCTACATAAAAGGATCTTGTCCACTCGAACTCTTCGCAAACGTCGGTTCCTATCATTATCCCCTGCTTTTAGTGGGCTTTTGTCTTCAAGGACTACTATTAGAAATTGGCTGCAAATGTCCTTACTTGATTCCCAAAGTGCATCTTCAATGAGTAATTGCTTCCGCTTGATTAAAATTTTTTCAATAATCTTCATCCCTTTTTTAACCCAATGCGTGTCAAGGATAGTCTCAAGTAGCAATATTAGTTTTTGCCTCATTATTTGCCTACACATGTAAACTTAATTCGTAGACAGTTGACCAAGTCATCTTGATCCCTTTTCTCTCATGTCGTGCAACTTCCATGCACACTATTACCCTTCACAAGGGATCTTTTCCACTTGAACTCTTTGCAAACATCGATTCCTATCATTATCCCCTCTTTCTAGTGGGTTCTTATCCTCAAAGATTACTATTAGAAATTGGATGGGTATGTCCTTACTTGATTCCTAGAGTGCATCTTCAATGAATAATTACTTTCACTTGATTAAACTCTCTTCAATAATCTTCATCCATTTTCTGACCTAATGCGTGTTAAGGACAGTCTCAAGTCGCAATATAATCTTTCCATCATCTTCAACCAACTCTTGCCGATTCCATTGCTCTTGGGCCTAGTGAGATTCCTCCCACTATACAACCACTTGAGACTTTTCCATTCCTTAAGGCTCCCTCTATTATTGACCTTTATCGTTATGATAAAGTACATGTTCCTCCTTTGCAACTTCAGGATTTTCATGTTTATTCTGCCTTGACCTCCTTTTACAAGCCCCATACTTATTGAAAGGTCAGTGTTGGCCCTATTTGGCAGAAAGCTATGTCACAAAAACTAAATGCTCTTTCTTCTACTTATACTTGCCATTTGGTGGACTTAGCCCCAGGGAAGAAAGCTATTAGACACAAATGGATTTACAAGATTAAGACTCAAACAGATGGATCAATCAAATGATACAAGTTTCAACTTGTTACAAAGATTTCATTTGGGATATGGTATTTGAGTACGAGGAGGCCTTTGCTCCTATTGTTCATTTCACTTTTATTTAGTCTTTACTTGCCATTTCACTAGTTTGTGACTAGCAACTATAGAAAGCAAAATGTCAAGAAAGCCATCTTGAATGGTGATCCCACAGAAGAAGTCTATATGAAACCTCCTCTGAACAAAGTTTGTCAACTTCGAACAGCTTTTAATTGTCAAGAAGGCACCTTGATCTTGATTTTTCAAGTTAAGTTCTGTTATCTCTCAATAGGCTTTCACCTTTAATGATTACGATTCCACTCTTTTCATCTAGAAGACATCATTGAATCTTACTTGTACATTCTTGAAAGTGTATGTTTGAAATGAATGAAAATAATTTTTTTTTAAATTTCAACGAAAAATTTGAAATGCTATTATTTTGATAAATTAACTAAATTGTTAAATATGGATATGTGACGGCCATAATTATTTAAATACCAATAACTTAAAACGTGATTTTTGTCATGCAATGAAAGTTTGTAAATAAAAAATTAGGTAGGGCAGTCTATCTTTAGAAATAATATCCCAAAAATACATAAGAAATTTATTAAATGAAGTTGTTTATGATAAAATGATACTTATTTTATTTGATTATGTTTAGAAGTTAATTATTTAAAATTTTATTATGTTATTCTTTAAGGTGTTATTGTAAATTTAAAAAAAAATTATTTTTTTATCTTTGAATATTTTACATTATATATAAATACTTATCGAGTATTAGCCCACTCTTATATTTTAGGTTTTGTTAAAGTTAGAAACGGGTAATCGAAGTGGACCGGAAGTTTTTCAGTTAGAGAACTTTTTATTATATTTTTGTATGTGTAAATATGGGAAATTAAGTTGTGTGGTTTTAATTAGTATGCAGATGCTTAAGTGATACACATTAATTATTTTTTTGATATTAGCGGGAAGTTGATTAGATACTTTTGGAAGTGTTTAAATTTTATGTGCAAATTTTAATTATAGAAAAATATCCATTTTATATGAGGAAATTCTACCAAAATTTTTTAGAATAGTAGACGTGTTACAATTTATTTGTTAGAAAATGAGATTTTATCCCACTTGACTATATTAGAGACATTCTAGCAAAATAGTGTGATAAAAATAAAACTTTTCTAGAAATGGTAAGGTCAATGATGAATTATACAACTCTAACAATTTTTTTTTGAGGTTATGCCTTGAAACAACTATGTATATTTTAAATTGAGTTCCATTTAAGTTAATTCCTAAAACACCTTGTAGATATTAGAATACATGTAAACCCACTCTATGACATATACACATTTAGGGTTGCAAACACATGTGCTATAAGAAGAGATAGATAAGTTGGAATCTAAGTTGGAGATTTGTTTATTTGTAAGTTACCCTAAGAGAGCAAGAGCAAATCTATTGTATAATAATCATGACAAAGACTTGTCTATTAATACAAATATTATTTTTCTTAAAGATGATTAAACTAAAAACTTCAAACCAAAGAGTAAAGTAATTTTAAATTATAATATAGGAATTTTCATAATGTTCTTGAACAATTTAATGAGTTGACACCTAATCCAAAGTTTGATATCCAATAAAGTCTATTGTACAGTGAAAACAATTGGTTGTTTGTCATATTGGAAATATTATTAAATGATTAGCTAGATACATGTTAATTAGAGAGTCTTATTAAGCGATCTCTAATGAATATGATCTATTACCTATCATAAAGCGATGGCTTGTGTGGATGCATATTATTGTCTTAATCCTAAGACATCATAAATGAATTTTATGTACTCTAATTAAGTCTACGTAACTAGTAGACATACTTGAAAGGATAAAACCTATATAATATAAATGGTTTATAAGAGGAAAAAAAAGGTTAGATATAAAGATAGAAGCATTCAAAGCTAAGTTTGTTATAAAAAGGTTTACTCAAAAAGAGGACATTAGTTATGTGAAAACTTGTCCGTGATACCTGTAATAAAGTCTATGAGGTTTTTCTTATCTATTGCAACACATCTTGATTGTAAGATTTGACAAATTGATGCCAACATCAATTTTCTTAGTGGCAATCTTAAAAAGTGCATTTATATGATGCAACGAAATGGTTTATAGCTAAAGGATATGAACGTATGATTTAAAAATTACAAAAATCTATTTATGGATTTAAACAAGCATTTAAATCTTGGAATGATAGATTTAATCAACCAATCAAATCATTTAATTTTGATCAAAATCTTGATTAGTTTTATGTCTATAAAAGGATAGATGGGTGGTTGGTAATGTTTCTAATCCTATATATAGACTATCATTAAGAATGATATAAGAGTTTTATTATTAGTTAAATTTTGGTTATCAAATCAATTTGATTTAAAGGACTTGGTGAAGCTAATTATAGCCTTGCAATAAAAAACTATGAAGATTGGAAGTTAACATGCTAGGTTTATCTTAAGCTATAAATATCGACAAAATTCTGGTCAAGTTTTCTATGTATGAATCTAAGAAAAGATTACTTCCTTTTGTACATGGTATTATTCTATTTAAATATCAGTTACCTAAAACATTTAAAGAGATAAATGTATGAGACAAGTTCCTTATGGATTAGTAGGGAAGTCTCATGTATGTTATGCCATAAACTATACTAGATATTTGTTATATAGTAGGCATAATCAATGAGTTTCAATCAAATCTAAGACTAGAACATTAGATTGCAGTTAATCATATACTTAAATATCTTCAAAGAATAAGGGATTATGAATTCGTGTATACCAATAAAGATCTTATTCCTATAAGGTATACAAATTTCGATTTTCTACTAGATAGAGACATTCAAAAGTCAACATTAGTTATATGTTCACTTTAAATTATGGAATCTATAAGTTGATAAATTATGAAAATACTTATATCAATGATTTCATTATAGAAGTCAAATATATAGCTTCTTCAAAAGCAATGAAAAAAGCTGTATAGATTCGAAAGTTTTTTTTATAGAATTTGAAAAGGTTTCCATTTTTAAAGTACCTATTTTTCTTTGTTGTGATAATAATGAAGTTGTAGCACCATCAAAAGAGCAAAGAAACCACAAAAAGGAATATATGTTGAGAGAAAATATCATCTAATATAAGAATTTGTATAGAAAGGTAAAGTTTTAGTTTTTAAGATAATGTCTACATATAATTTGGCAAACCCATTTAGTGAAATATTCCTAGCTAAGAGGTTTAAGTGTCATATAAATGACATGGGCATGTGTGAGATTCCTAACATATTTTAGAATAAATGGGAGATTGTTAAGATTAGAGTTATGATTTATATTCTTATTTTTTGTAATAAGATCTTTATAAATAAATAAATGGATATTTCATAACATAAAACTATAAATTTTCTATTTCAAATGAATAATTATCTTGATCGTTTAAGTAAATACTTCAAATAAAAAAAGTTGGTGTATATTTTTATATATTAAACTAAGCTATTATGAAATAAGTTTTAATTAAATAAATATCATTTTTCTTAATTAACATAAATTTTAATAAAGTTGATTGATCTTAACATAAAGTGAGTAATGAACATGCATTTACTAATTATATCTTTTGAGTTATCATAAATGAGACTTATTATATAGTCAAAACTTTGTTGACTTAGAGATATAATTTTATAAATTATATGAATTTATAGTTGCAAGATAAAACTTATATAAGCGATGCTTACTCAAGCTATTAATGGTATATGATTATTTAAAACTCTTATTTATAAAAACTTATGTATTAAGCATGCGATGTTGATATAGAAAAATATAAATTACAAGTTCTTTATAAAAAAAATAAGCATTTTATAATGTAAGAATATAACTTTTCTATTTCAAGTAAATAATTTATCTGAATAATTGAAATAAAGATTAAAATATAAAAGTTAGTATATATTTATTATATATTAAATTGAACTATTGTGAAATAAGATTGAGTTAAATAAATATTATTGATATCAATTTATATAAATTTTAATAATACTGATTGATCTTAATCCTAAAGAAGTAATGAATTTGCATTCATATGTTGTGATTTTTGAGTTATTAGGAAATTAGATATATTATATGATCAAAATCTCGATGACTTAGATAGATAAGTTTAGAAATTATACTAACACATACTTGTAAGATGAAAACCTATACAAATGATGCTTGTCCAACTATTTATCGTGTTTGATTATTTAAATTTTTTATCTTAGTTTGTTCAATAAAATTATTTATTAGATGGTAACATTTATTTGTAAATATATTTACCAATATAGATATGTTGAGAATGATTAGAGTAATTGAGTGGTTTAGGGTAAATATGTAATTAAATAAAAATGACATTTACAATAGATTTAATTTAATTGCGAAGATTAACATAGAAGATTGATCAAGTGCATATTATTGGTTTATGACCAAGGCCAACTTAATTTATAAAACTATGGACCTTTAGTGAAATAGCTTAGAATTAATTTAGAAGATCAAATAATTATGAGATGATTGGGTCTATATTTTTTAAGTTGGAGTTAGGAAATTAATGAGCCGAAGTCCTTTTACTAGTTTAAGCCTAACTCATATTTTAGGTTAAATTTGTAAGTTATAAAAGAATGTTAAAAAGAGAAAGGGCATAAGAATTGATAGAATTTTGCTCGACATAAAATATAATCAATTTTCTACAAGGACATTCTTGTTCATGCATTAATAAAAGAACTTGACTAGACGTGAGAGTGAAAATTGATAATAGCAAACAAGACACCAACATTTCAAGGTATTTTTATACTTTCTTGTTTGTTGATAAATGCAAATTATATATGAAAATAAATAAGAACAGGACAAATCTTGAGGCAAGGACAACAATTTTTTTAAGATAATTATTTTCTCCAATTTGTTATCGGATTAAGACAATATACCTACAGGATATAACAAAATCAAGAAATCATAGACTAGCTATTCTATGATAACAAATAAAAATTTTTGAGAAGATGAAAGAAGAGAAACTAAAGAGTTATATTTTGTATAAATATGGAGCAACATATGTCTTCGTAGAGAGTTTGAAGAGATACAAACCCAAATTTTTTATCAGTTTAGTATAGGCACCTTTTGGATTAAATGCCAAAAGTTATCTTTTAATTAACGTAGTTTTTGAATTAAATACCAAAAATTAGATCAATTCATAAAGGCAAAATTTATGTAACAAAAGACATAGTAATTAATAAAGCTACTTACAATTTTTAATGTTAAACCTGTTACTTTAATTTATTTATAAAAAGCTTAATAAATAAATAATTAATTACACACTTACATACACTACATGCACCAAGAGCCCAAATTATACCTAATTGCTCTCCTGTTTATTTTATTTTGAAACTCCTTTTTTGCTTTCTCACACAGTCAATGTGAAAGAATATTGCAAGCTACAATAATATCTTATACACGTAATAAAGTAAGAAATTTTTTTCTGATGTATACCGTATTTAAACATTAAAATTATTTCAATATTTAAACAAATGGAAGAAAAAAACATGTTTAATGGGAATAACAAAACATGCAAGAAATGGAGAGAAATTTTGTGCATTTTACCGAGTCTTAGTGTTTGGTATTTTTTTTTTAATAATACAAAATGACAAACTTGAAGCTGGACATTTAAAGGCTTCAAATTTATCAAATGCATTAAATCAATTTGGTTTGTATTTCGGCACTAGTTAACTCTTGTTCATTGTCCTGCAATTTTACTGCAACCTTTCCCATTCTTTGAATTGGTTAGTATGCGTAGCAAATGTTTCTTCATCATTTTGAATACAATTTACATATGCTCTAATTTCTCGCCTTGACTAACTTATGATTGCATTGCTTATGATTTGTTTGAAAGTATTAAATAAAAAAATACAAAAATGTATATACATTTATTTATTTTGATTTTTTTGGTATATTTTATAAAAATTATTAAAATATTATTGTTATTTGTAAAATATTTTAAATGATACGTAGTTATGTATTAATTTAAAAATTACATTTAATATCAATTAAATTTAATAAATAATCATATAAAATTAATAACTAAACACATATATAAGTACTTATATCTTTAATTTAGTAATTACTTAGTGCCAATGAGCACCAGCAAACAAGCACTTTATTATAGTCATAAATGTAAAAGTGGCTTTTGGATATATTCAAATACTAATTGGATCCTACTATCAAAATCACATAAACTCACGAATATCTAGCTGAGAATCGTTGTTCTAAATCACAAGATAATGAAGATAAAAAAGAAAACAATAAATCGAGAAGCAATATTTACAATATATCTTTTTGGTTAGGCGATTTATAATAGTTTTCATCAAAATTGATATTTAGGGGGAAAAAAAAAAAGAGAAACGAAAAATAAATGCCCAAGAGCTAACAATAATTTAAATAAGGAATGCATATAACAGGCAGGAAAAAAATAAGGAATGTGCAGTAGTTACCTGTTTGGAGAAGTAATGCCGAAATTGGTTGATTGATCTTTTAGGTGGAATTTGATGATTCTGCCATCTGAAATGCCAGTGTAAGGACCATTTTCATCTGGGTCGAATGCGTAGCTCTCTGGTCCGAATGCATTATCTATAATTCGAACATCTTGCCACTGCCATTGATAAAGCTCTTGTGCCTTTGTTAGAGATTATTGGGATTAAGATGGAGATAATACTAACCACTACTGCTGTTATTGCTGTTATTAGCACCTTTGGATTCATGGCTTTTGCTGTCTCTGAACCTGAGTTGTTTGTTTTGAAAGAAAGGGAGATTCTATATATTTATTTGTCTTATATTTAATTGTCTAACCATTATATTTATATATTCAAACAAGGAAATGAGAGTGATTGATGATCTGTAACTTAAAGACTTCTTAGCTGTATTTTTTATTATTATTATGATTAACAGCACCAAGAATGCAGCAAGCGGTACCTTCGACGCATATATATACTTTAGGGAAAACTGCATTAATTTACTCAAAATTTTTGGTTATTAAATACATTAATTTACATTTAAAGTCTTACCCTCCTCCTTAATTTCAATTTACCATTTCATGCACGTATATATTTTTGTCAAAAGTTTTTGTATTTGTTTTACAAAATAATTTAGCTTACACTTCCACCAATTAAAAAGTTCTTGTATTTGTTTGATTGGGTTGGTTGAGATTTCAAAAATAAATGATAAGTTAAATTCTTGATTAATTTTTATAAAACAGTTTTTTAATTTATAAAAATATTACTACAATAGATTTGCAATGTTAATTTTATCTATTTTATTTTATTTTATTTTATTTTACAATTTCATCCATTGACAAAAAGTATAAATGCAATTGGTGTAGATAGGCCTCAGATATTTAGCATTGAATTCTTTTAACTCTTATTGATTCCTTGATAATTATGTAATGTGCGTTGAGGTTTTCTCTCACGTAATGCCAAGAAAATGCTATTTGGTCAATCAATTCATGATAAACAAATCCAAATTCACATAAATGTTCAATTGCATTTTGATTTAGATGAGTTTAGAAGGGCGAGCGAACTGTAGGGTGGTAGTATTACAGTCCTATTTACAAGCATGCTAATTGAGACACAAAAAATAAGTGTTAGCTCTAGTTTAATGTGCTAGTGTAATGGGAGATTTGGCCATCTCTAGAACAAAAGCTGATTGATGACTAAAACCGTCCTTTTGATGAGATCGAGGTAGGTCAAAATCAGTTGCATGCAAATTGCTAAAGACTTAATCTTGAATACACTCCATTCGTGCGTGCCACAAGAGAAGAGAAAGCCCCGCATGTAACATTTGGTATTAAAAGCTAGATGAGACATTCCACTATAGTCTTGTTCAATGCTTGGAAGAAGTATACACAAAGTAATAGATCAAAAGTAACTTGTTTAGTTGAGTGAGGCAACGTAAGGTGGTTTAAACTAAGACCTATCACTACAGGTCTTGCATTAGTGAGGTGTCTTCACAATGGAGGGTTTTTAGTAGGAGAAAAATGAGCAATGGGGTGGTCCATGAATAGCAAATGAGTTAGCCCTAACAATTTATGACAAACACTATTTTAGGGGGAAAATGTTGGTAGGATAGAACCTTATTGATAATAACTTATTTGCTTGATATCCAAGAAGATTGCCACATGTATGATGGTGTGCATGATTTTTTGGTAAGGATGGTTTATTACACCCTTACATCCAAGCATGTTAGTTAAGATGTAAATATCGAGTGCAACTCTAGTTCCATGTGTTGAGCATGATCGAAGATTTGACCATCTTCAACACAAAAGTTAGGTATGGTATCCCCAGCACAAAAGCTCATTAAGGACTAGAGTCTTCTTTCTAATAAAACTGAGGTAGGTTGAAATCAGTAATATGTGAATTGTTGAAGGCTGACTCTCGAATATACCCCATTTATGAATACCACACGAAAGAGAAACATTGTCCGTAATAGGTAGCAAGGTAGCACACACAAAAAAAAAAGAAAAAAACTTAATGTATTACAAATTTTGCTTAAGAATAAAAAAAAAATAACTTTTAAATTGAGTAATGATGTTAACATTCCACCTTATTTCTTATTTTTATTAAATTTTTAGAAAGGTTTAAATGCAATTATTTGCATTCTAAACTATAAGATTATTACCATCGATTACTTTAACTTTGATGATAGCAAAATGTGATACAATATGCAATAAATTATAACATAACACTACTCTCAAACGAGTCATACCACATTGAAATATAATACTATTACTTTATCCATAAATATGTAAATAAAACGCTAGCAATTATTTTTATGCCCTTGCATATTAGAAATGTAGAAATTAATAATTATAAGTTTAAAGTTAGTAAAAACTATAAAAATGATATAAACTAAAATTAAACAAAAAACAAACAATTGCACTGCCATCTAACATGAAATCTATGTTTGCAATCAGAAGAAGGGGGTTGGTATGAATTAGGTTTAAAATAAAAATTATACATGAAACTTAAATTTTCAACAGCAAATAAACAATATTGAAAGAATGTAAAAGTATAATGTGACATGACCAAATACCAAGATTTATGGTAGTTTGACATGACTTTTGCCTACATCCACTCCTTCAAGCTATTAAGGATTTCACAATGAAAAAGCCTTGGAAACCTAAAGCACAAATAACAAAATTTTTAGTACTCTTTTAAACCTTACTAGTAATTTGCTCCCAATCACTCAATCCTTACAATATCTAAGTGAAAGACCTATGTCTTTCACTCTTTTACAAAGATAACAAAATATAATAAGATTACACCTTCAATAGTTTCTTAAACAAATGCAAATATAACAAATGAAAGAACAAGTTGTGTCATGTGTAGACTTATAATGTGTAAGCTCAAGAGTTGATTTTCAAACTTGAATTATATCTTTAAGTACTTAAAGTTTGCAATAATAACTCGAATCACACGAAAAAGTGTGAAATGTCTCGTATATATAGTAAGATTGAAAATGTAGCCATTAGATATATTAATTTCGAAAAGTCAAGTCAATTCGAACAACCATAACCAGATTAACAAAATGAAAAAATAAAAATAGCTCTTAAATTCAATTAATATTCGAAGGAATCACTTGATCGATTCACTTGGCTTGGTTGATTGAATGGTATAATTGGATTAATACAGATGTAAATCATTAAAATTTGGTTGACTAGACCTAAACCGCAAGATTCGATTGGCCAAATGGTTCAATTCAATCCAATGGATCCTAAACCTATTCTTTTTTCAAACTTTGAAAATATTACATTTTAATCCTATTTTAGGTTTCAAAATATTTGTCCAGTTGCCAAGTTTAGAAAACTTACAAATTGGACCAGATTCTATGTTTTATTAACTTTGATTTTGGACACATTTTAAGTGTTCTAAAGTGTGTATTTTAATCTAAATTTTTGGTTTTGAAACATGCATTTTGTGGGTTTCAAAAGTTTATTTATGAAAGTGTGCATTTGTAGAAAGCAAATAAGCTTACACAATTATCACAATCACACACAAAAAATCATATATTCAAAAAGATAATAATGGATATTTTAAGCTTGTGACTTAATTCTTCAACTTAAGCTCTTGGTCAATAGGTTATTTTTCATTCACTTGATTGAACAACATATTTATCATCAAAATATAATTTGATTGATGTCAAGGTTAACATAACAATCATACCATTAACATTATTGGCACTCGACCATTGTCTAACCATAACTGGTCATCGATAAAAATCACAAATAATTTATAATTATACATGTTATATCCCATATAATTTTTTAAAATTAAAGTAGTCAAATGATAATAACGACTTTTTCTTTGTTAGAGTTTGTGTACAAGTATACTATAACCTTTCACTATTAACTTTAAATGAATAGAGGTAACCATTTTCTAGTTCATTGAGAATTTTTAAATATTAAGTTATGTAATGCTTCAATTTAATACATGTATCACATTGTGACATCACTAGAGTTAGAGTAGTTATATGGTAATAATCTTAAAATATATTATTTCATTGTCTTTATTTTTATTTTTTTATAAAAGTGCATGTGAGTTAAGTATTGTCATTAAAAAACATTTGGATGCACAAATAATATATGCAAGCCACTCATGATGAATAAAAATCATGAAGTTTTGTTAAAGAAAACATAGACAGAAAATGGTTTAGGTTGAGCTCATAAGACTCATAAATTCAAAAGCTTATATTGGTTATTGTGTTAAGACAATGTAACAGCTTGAAGTCGCACAATCAAATAAATATTATCCATTATAAGTAAACAATATATTTGTTATTGGGTTTTATCACTCAAAATGTGTCTGGCAAATTAAAGGTACCGTAAGCTTTTAATCTAGCCTAGACTCGCCACCACTAGCTACATTGGTTGCGACAACCATGCCCCCTTTAATTACTATGTTATCATGAGGAGATCAAGGTAGTTACTTATCATAAACAAAACATAATATCCACATATAAGATCGTAGATCGACTTTCATACCAAATATAATAATCTATGTCTAACAATTAAGTAAATATTTATGACACCTTTTTTTAAAATATGTATTATATATTTATATAGAGATGATAAGTTATGTTTTTGGAGATATATGTGTTATATAAAAAAATAATTAAATATTTCAGAAATAAATTATAAATTTAGAGTCAAATAGATAGAAAAAGTTAAATTAGGGACTGAATTAATATTTTATACTAGTGTAAATAGAATGGTTGATTTGTATTTAAAATTTTGACGTACTTGAGAGAAAGAAAGAGGACAAAAGTAAGAGATAAAAATAGGACAAAGACAAAAAAAAATGGTAAGTTTTCTTTTCTTTGTTTATATTAGTTTTTAAATTAATCATTTGCTATTAATAATAAATAATTTTATTATTTAAATTTTATAGAATATGATGATTGAATCTTATAATTAGATTGCAATATTAGAATTAAATTTTTATGATTAAAAAATTAAAAAAATTTTATTTGGAGAGAGATAATTAGGAAAAAATAAAAATTTATGTAAAAATGATATTATGACAGTGACTCAATTTATAAATTTTATAAAATTATATGTTTTGAATTTGTCAAAACTGTTTTAAATAAATAAACTAGACATGTTTAAGGTTATTATAAATTTTTATGATTAAAAATTATTAAATATGTAAAAAATTACTCATTTTTGTAGAATAATTGAATGAAGAAATTATTTTAGTTAACCAAAAAATTTTAAAAAATTATAAAATTTTATATACTAATTTTGAATTATGTCTAGTTTATCATAATAAAATTTCAGGATAAAATTTTATATTTATGATTTGTTATGAAATTTTGAATAAAAATAATTTACTACCAATTTTTGTTTGGGAGAATTTAATGTTTCAAAAATAAATTTTATTTTGAATAGTTAGAGTATAAATTTAGACTAAAAAAATTTAATAACTTACTATCTATATATTTTATTATCTCTGTAAAATTTTATAATATTTAAAAATTTATTGTATTTTTTAAAAATTAATGATTGGGAATTACTCAGCATATGACATAATATTATTATAATAAGTGATTAAATTTATATTATGAAAATAGTTAGTTTTAAAATGAATTTGAGATCTGATGAGATTATATATACTTTGTAGAAGTGTATAAAAATCTTATAAATACTAATTTTTTTTTATTATAAGTCGAAGTACTTAAATTAGCCTTGATTATAATTATTAAAAAGTAAGTATACTAAACTTTTTTTAAAAAAAATCACAATAAATGTATGTATAAATTTGAATGTATTTTCAAGAAAAGTTTTCAATTATAAATTTTTATGAAAGTATTATTTTGACATTATTATATGTTTATATAACTGTTTATAAGTATATGTTTTATTGTAATTGTAATTGTTGATGATTGTGTTATTGTGATTACTTTTATATCACGTGCATTGGCATTTAAGTATGAACATATGTATTATGTTTTAAAGTAATAAAAAAGTAATTTCGTAAGAAAAGTACTCATGAAAATTAAGTTTTATGTGCTAGAATATCGAATTTCATTACTTTTTTAGTAGGTAATTATAAGTTATATAGAGTTTTTATTATTTAGTGTGGTTACTCTTTCAAGTTTGATATTATTGTTATTGTTTATTATTTTGTATAATATAGGAGAGACTTTTAAGGTACTCTTGGGTATGGTGGACTTCATATTTATGTGAAGATGTATTTATATATGTGGAAAGACTCACTGATTATTAAGGTAAGGGTGTAGCTCTATTTATTATTTTTTTTAAAAAAATTATGTCTCACTTGCACTCATTCCACATACAGTATGTCATCGATGGGTAACAACAATTTATTCAGTGATAAATGATATAGAAAGTCCGACTAAAAAATAATTGAAATGAGATATTTTTAGAAAATTTTGAAAGAATTTTACATAGTATTTAAGTGTTATGAAAATTTTAAAATGAACATGATTTTATTTTATGCTATATTATATGTATGCATTGTATATAAGTACATTATATATAACTATATATGTATTTTATGTATATAAAAAAAAATTAGTATACTAATTGAGTTTAAAACTCATTATAATTTATTTTGATTTCAGATAATTGAAAGATTGTATACCTAGAGGATGGATTTAACTGAATTTTCTATTGTCACTTAATTCTCTAGGCATTAGGATTTTTAAGAATTTTTTAGTTCTTTTTTATTTTAGAAATTATTTTAAAGATTTTTGGTTATTCATGATTAGAAGTGTTTAACTAATTGATTGTTTATAAGTTTTTTTAATAAATTATAAGAAATTTTCATAGTCATATAGTTTATGTGAATATTATAATGTTATTTGACCTTTTAAAATTGAAGGCGTTATAATATTACTCATTTAGAGCATATAGCCAATCATGGTGTTCCATCACAAAATTATTTTACCAAGTTAAGAAAGTCTAAAGCTTATAATCTAGCCAAAATTCATTGCCACTTCACATTTTCCCCCTTTGGACATTATATTTTCTTTAAGGGTTAGGATAACAACATATCACAAATATAATAGAACATTTACATGTTAAGTTGCAGGGTTAAACTTTGATACCAAATTCCTCATCAAAAGCATTGTTATCAATAACATGCCCATAATATACAACTAAATGATATTATTAACACTATAGTAGTCATCAGTCAATGCTTAAGCTTTTAAAAGTTTTTCTCACACTCATTTGATAAGTGAAATTAAACATTTTTTCTCATTTTAAAAAATAGCTTGATAGATTACATGTAATATCTATTCAACAAAGAGAACTTTGAACCTCTTTAATGTTGTTTAGTCTAAGCCAGTCCACCAATGCTTTCATTTGGATGGATTTACTAAGATTAAGGAAAGATAACTTGTCTTAAGGAGACAATATAATATAATTATAATTAACACTTCTTTACCTTTGCATAGAGCTATTTTTCTTTCAAAAGTTGCAATACTATCCTTCTTTATGCATTTATCATTGAACACTTGATCCATAAGATCTATAAAGGCAACAAGTGCATTTGTCAACCTAAACAACATAATTATATATTTGTAATGCCCATATCCCATACGAAAAGCATTCATAAAATTATTACATTTCTCAATCATTAATTATGATATGATACACCGAGCATAAATGGTAGATTTGTTTTAGCTAAGATTTACCAATTTTAATTAATTATAACCAATTACTTAAGTCAATTAACTAAAATATAGATTAAATAAAGAAGACATTCAAGATTTAACTTGGTTTAAATTTTTTAATCCTATATCCATAAGGCCATGCATAAAGAAAAATAAACCACTAAGAAAATCAATAATTACAAGTATTAATAGATTTATACAAAATAAAGACTCACTATTATATTTGTCTCTGCAATCCTAAAATGCCTAGAAAAAACTTGTTCAACGAGATTCTTTCACTTTGACACGACAAGATTCTTTCAGCTTAATTTAACAAGATCTACTTTCTAGCTGCCGTTGAACTTCCTTCAACACGTGCAAGTTTTCTTTCAAAGAATAATTAGAAAATGTCTTGACAACATTTAAGAGAATACCCTTAGTTTTTGAAACTAGAAATTACATATTTATAATTTTTATCAAGTTATTTCTCTTTTTAAATCACAAAAATAATATGAAACAACTTGAATATAAAACATAAAAGGAGAAAACAAAAGCTCAAACACACATTTCTTTCTTTTGCATCCACAAAGTTGTTGTAGAAAAGAAATTGAATACACACACATACACAAAAAAAAAAAAAAACAAAATCTAGTACTAATTGTATGTCATTTTATTTTGTAAAACAAAAAGAATGTATCTTTCTAAATATAAAGAAGTTTTTTTTAAAATACAACTCTATTTTTTCAATACTTCTTTTCTTTTATTTACAAAATATATCCTAAAATAAATTTTCTAATTATGCATGAAAATTAACATTACCTAATATAACTAGAAGATCTAAAAATTCTCTCATTGTGAAAGTAATAAAATACAGATAAGCAATATTACATTTAATGAACAATAACTAATACAAAATGTTGTAATGGAGCAGTGAACAAAAATAGTTTTTCAACAAATGCCAATATTGCAAACCTTAATAATGTCCCCTTTGCATTCTTTTGGTAAAACATTTGCACATTTATGTATTAAGAGGATATAACTCAAAACAAGCACATTGCTAAAAAAAACAACAAGAAGTACTAAAACATGGTGAAGCATAAACATAACTACTCTTCCTTAATGTGTTACCCTTAAAAAAAATACTCTTAGACAATACTACTCCCCTTAAATATTTGCCCTTTTCATATCACTCATATTGGTTCAAGTGTCACTTGTCACTCTTATATTATTCTCACTTCTTGCCACAAAGTGCTAAAGAAATATAATATGACATTAAACATTAACCAACAAGCGACCACATACACGTAAAATCCAAAGACAAATGCAATAGCAAGCAATCAAATTATCTAACAAGTTATCTAATAAACTAAACTATCGTTTATAAATTTAGCATACTAAAAGTTAAAATAAATAAAATGCAAGCAAAAATATCCAAATAAAACTTAGTTTATTCATTGCACAAAGAACTCAAATAGCCTAATGACTTCATTGATTGAGGTTGTGTATCGATAAAAGCTTAAGGTTGGGATTCTAGCATTATAATATCAAAAGTTGAAGCTACAGCTGTTAGAACTAAAAACTTAAATAGAAGAGGTTCAAGACTAGGTGTTGGAATTGAAGCAAGAGCTAAATGGGTTCAAGTATAATAAGAGTTGATAGCTGCAAGGACTAAGCTAGTGAAGCTGGACATGTTAAAAGCACATAAGAAAGTAAAAAATGCTCAATATGGGCTAGACATTGTATGATTAGTGTACTACTCAATGAAAGTCTCTTATGCAGCTACACAAACTTTTAAGAACTTCTTTGACATGCTCAAGATACGAAGAGCCATTGAGTGATGTTCAAACTTAGCTTTAATGTTATGTTAGTCCATAAAAGCCCACATATTAACAAAGGAAATAGAATAGCATTCCTTGTGGTTTTGCTACATGCATGTAAGATAATAATAGAAAAAATATGTCTTATAAATGAACTAATTGCCCTTTACCTATTACTACCAATAATTGCCCAAGGTCTATAAACTATGTTTATAATGCAATGTAAAAGACTAATTGTTAACAATAATAGATGCGAGACAAAATAGAAAATGGTCATGGAATCACAAATTAATATCAACTGAAGCTATTGCATGTTAGACCTAATCAATTCAAAAGCTAAAACACTAGCTATTAGAGAAGGTATGCTCAACAACAACTTCTCATTAAGGTTATTGCAATCAAAATATTTGTTAACAGCACTAGGAGAGAATTTAAACAAGTAACCTCTTACATAAACTTTATAATGCCATGAGGAATACCTAAATCAAATCTTAGGAGATAAATTCATATAAAACTTATATGCAATTGCTTTTATAAATTGAAATACCCTAGATACACTTTCAAAACATTTGTTTTTCGTTAATATGGCATCTATTCCACAATCCTTAAATTGTAATAATTACAACATTCTTTCGCCAATAAATTTTTTGTCAATTATTGTAGAACACAAATGTTGATTCTCTTGGTATGAAATCAATGAAAATAGGCTTTAGAAACATTAATACAGAATTTAAAATAGCTTTTTTTTCTCATTGCTAAATAGAGGTTGGCCTTTGAAAAACTTGGTGTGATTTTTAATTTTGTCAGAATATCCATTGTTTTGTTTCAATAAATGAAGAAGGTATTATATTGTTGATAATGTCATCATCATCATTATCATAATTTAAAATCCTAAATTTAAATGTTGAAGTCAGTGAAGAAAGAGTTGCTACTTGTTTGATTATTATCTTTTCTCAACTTGAATAAGTAGTACAAGGGGTTGTTGGATAGTGCTAAATTAGAATCAACTATTAAATCTCTTTCTTCATCGGAATCGAAAGGCTCAACATTTAAGGATGTGACTTTATAACTAGGAATGTGAGAAGTATCTTCAAATTGAAATGGTGATTTTTAAATGCTCTTTGAATTTCCTGGTTGGCTTTCTAGACAATAATGAAAGAACTTGCCAACGCTGGCATCTATTATCTTGAGTCCCTTTGATTTGAAAAGGTTATTGCAGGTTCTCATTATGATCATCATAACAAGCAATAAGGCATAAAAGAAAGAGACAAAGTAAGTGTTAGGCCAAAATGAGAAAGACAAGCCAAAAAACAAATTTAAATAAATATGGTAAATTTCAATTAAACTCCTGAAAAAATTATCTTATTTGTACTAAGGATTAAATATAATCAAAACAGATCATTCAAATACCCATGAAATAGAAAGGTTAATTATGCTTGGGCCCAAATATGAAGATCATGTTCTAGTTAGTCCACACAATAAAATATAATAAAATAATACAAAATAAAAGAATTGAACTCCATGAAAGGAATAACTCATGTCAACATGATGTTCTAAATATTTTTTGGATTCAAGATGCATGATAAATCATAATTGAGAGCTCTAGAATTTTACACTATAAAAAGATAAATAAATAAACATCTTAAACTTAGTGTATTTATGCAAAAATTGACTCAAGATTTTCTTTTAATTTTATTAATGTTAACAATTTAAGTTTAAAATATCAAATGAGTGAGTCAAACTAGCCATATAATTTTGATTTTAGTTTTATTTTAGAAACATAAAATGCATATGAATGAGTAGTACATATTGTTTTTTGCTACTGTTATCTCTTTTTCTTTTTTTTCTTAATTTTTTTTAAATTATTAGCTTTCACTCTATTTTAAGGTAGATCTTTTCTCATAATAGATTATCTTCTATATATTGGTGATAAATAAGCTCATATTACTCATGAATAGCTTCACGCACCAATATAGGTGCTTTTTTTTAATTATAAAGCATGCACAAAATTTATTTTTTTTATGAGATAAGAATCTAGGCTAACAATTATGACTCAATTCAACATTTTATTCCAAAATTGCATTAATCTTAAAATTCAATTTCAAATCAAGAGTTTAATAATGTATGTGCATAATAATTAATTCAAGATTTTTCTAAATTATGTTATGGCACAAAATGTTCAAGCTTATATAATGACAATCAAACACTAAATTAATAAATTTAAATCATGCAACATAAGCATTCTCTTCCAACACGTTTTAGACATTTACAAAATATAATCACATAATTCAAACCTAATTGTATCAAGAAGTTAGGTAAAAAATATCAACAAGTTTATTTTTCATTTCTACATGTTTTAGGGTGATAATTTTATTTTTTACCACGTCTCTTATAAAGTGATGCTTCTTGTTAATATGCTTTGTTTTAGAATGCTACACAATGTTTTTAGAAATATTTATTGCACTTGACTTTTCACAATAAACATTTAAAAGATATTGTACAATACTATAATTCTCAAACATTTATTTCATCCCCAAACATTATGTACAATAGCTTTTTATGATAATGTATGCAGCCTTAGCAATAGACAATGAGATTGAATATTGCTTATTGTTGTTCCATGAAACCAAGTTGTTTCCAAGAAAGAAACAACCTTCAAAGGTACTCTTTCGATCATTTAAATTACCTACCCCAATCAACATCATTGTAGTTAGCAAGATTAGGGTTAGTACTATTGGAAAACTAAATACCATAATTACTAGTCCCATTTACATAAAGAATAATTCTTTTTACAACATATAAATATGACTCATTGGGATTTGTTTGGTATATAGCATACATATCTACATTAAAGCTAAAATCAATACAATTTATAGTTAATTACAATAAACTATTAATTTTGCTCTTCTATAAACTAGGATCAATATTACGCTCACTATCATCTTTTGACAATTTTATATTAGTTCCCATAGGTGTCTTAAAATATTTGACAATTTCTAACCCAAACTTCTTTATTATGTTTTTGATATGCTTACTTTGAGTGATATAAATACTTAATTATTTAACCTACAAACCTAAGAAGTAAGTTAATTTACCAACTAAACTTATCTCAAATTGATTTTATATTTAATTCACAAACTCTTGCACCTAGCTTTTAAAAGTAAAACAAAAAACAATGCCATTTAATAAATTTTAACAATTATAATTCTAAAATTAAAATTCTTGATGAGCAATAATTTATCAACTCCCTCTCTCTTATGCCATTTTTTATACAAAAAAATTGTTAATCTTACATACAATATCTTTTTAAGTTCAAAAACATAATCAACACACTTAAGGTTTTCAAAACTTTTATGTTGTTCTAAATAAACTTCCTTATTTACCAATCCATTCAAAAATGCACTTTTTATGTTTATTTGAAATAGTTTAAAGACTAGAACATATGAAATGACAAAAGGTAATCTAATTGATTTTATTGAACAACTAATCTAATTTTGTTTCTTATTATGTTACCAAATTTGTCAGCTTTATTCTTGAAAATTTATTTAGTTCTAATAGCATTAGTGTACTTTAGTCTAGGTATTAATAACAACACATCACTTTTTACAAATTGTTCAAACTCTTCTTGTATAACATGTACCCAAGATTCTTCTAACATAACTTTTTTGATATTTTTAGGTTTAATTAAAAAGGTGTAATAAATTTGGCAATGTAAATATACCTCTTCCTTGTTATCATGCTTTTATCAAGATTGCTTATTATCATGTTAGAGGGATGATGGTTCCTTTATGATAAAATCTCTGATAGTGAGATTAGATTTAAAGTCAATATCTACTTTAATTTGTTTTGACATTTTTATTGTAACAATGGATAATTTGATTTTTTGTGCTTTTCATCGTCTTTCTGTTCATTCTAAAATTTTTATTGATTTTTCTCAACGATTCTAGTGACTTCTTACTTCTATGAATATTCTGCAAAATCTTTAGAATCATCAATAACTACATTTTTAGATTCTATAATAATTTAAGTTATTATAATATAAACATAATATGCTCAACTATTATATGAAGATAAAAGAGAAACTCATTTATCACTTTTAGAATCAAACTTACATTGCTACTTTTCATCATTCAAAATATAGTATATACTCCCAAAGATGTGAAAATAACTCAAGTTGAGTTTTTTACCTTTTTAAATTTCATATAAAGTCTTACTTGTATTTGGATATAAATACACTCGATTATTCATATAACAAGAAGTGTTATAGTTTTAGCCTATAATCACTTGGTCAATTTCATTGCATTCAACATGACTTAAGCCATTCCTGCAAAGTCCTATTTTTCTTTTCTTTAACACCATTCTACTAAGGTGTTTTTAGTGTAGAAAATTAATGTGAAATCCTATATTTATCACAAAAAATAGCAAACATAGTATTTTCAAATTCTTTATTGTGATTACTTTTTATTCTCACTACTTTGTCAATTTTGTGATCTTTCTCATTTGCTAGTTCATCATATAATTTTTTAAACCCATAAAATGTATCTAATTTTTCTTTAGTAAAATTAACCTAAGTATGCCTAGAAAAATCATTTACACATACAAAATTATATCTTTTACCTCATATACTCTTTACCTTACCTAAACTCATAAGATCTATATGACATAATTGAAGTACCTTTGTTGTAACAATATGTTGCATTACTTTATGTTACAACTTAAGTTGCTTTCCAAGTTGACATGAACTATATATTTAAGGTTATTTTTTATTGAGTTTTGTAATCTCACACATAGCACCTGTATTTATAATCTTAATTAGATTCTTATAATTCAAATGTCTATGTTTTTTATGGAAAATGTCAATGTTATCAAAGCCAATCTTATGAATGTGAATGGATGTGTTAAAATATAACAATTATCAGATGATCTTATTTTTTCTGAAACATAATTATTAAATTTATTCAGTGTTTGACATTTTTTTTTAAAGTATTCAACATGAAACATATTTTTCAACTTTAAGAATCCTTCTATATTAATTGTCCCTTTTACAATAATATATCTTTCTGCATCATCTCTAAATGTCAGATGTCCTTTTAAGTACCTTTCATAGTCTACCAAACTTTTACGATTTCTTGTTGTATGCTTAGAGCATTTGTTGTCAAAATACCAAGAGTTAGTATAATATACTTTCAAAGATATATAAGCAATTAAACAATTAATTTTTAATTTCTTTATTTATATTTTTCCAAGTTTTGAAGTAGTCTTAGATTTTAAAGTCATGTCATTTTTCAAAAATTTCAAAAACTTAATGTAGTTTGGTTAAATGTGACCTCTTAAATTATTGTAATGGCAAATTGGAATGAATTTCTTGATTTTATCCTTGAATCCATAGTATTGATTACTAGGAATCTTACTCTTACTCATACAAAAAAGGTTTGAATTTAGCATATGCAGCTTTAACAAACACTATTTTGGTATAAGATAACTTTTACCTAATGTACTTAAGTCCTTAATGATCATTACCACTTTTTCCTATGGTCAAAATATGATTAAGTCTAGACCTACTTGAATTCAACATTTTCAAGGACTTTTGAGTGCAATCAAATTCATATTCTATTTTTAATTTGTTCAGTTGCTATTCTCTAATTTTTTACAAAACGAGATTTCATGATGTATTTTATGCCGAACCTCTATTTGTAAAGGGTTATAAATATAAGTACAGAGTTTTTAATTTAAATACATCCAAAATTATTTTTGACTAAAGTGATGTTATTAGGGATAATGATAATACATATTTAGCATGTTTTGTTGCTATTACTGATTAGCACACGGTGCTAATAATTAGGTGATGAGTTTTATATCACAAGAGCATAAAAAACAATAATATGTTAGAGAACATGTTACTAAATATGACCAAATGTAATTAATCACATGGGTGATTATTTAATATCAATGATTCGTCACACAGCCGTATTAGTATACTTTTAGTTCTTTAACCAGAGATATCACGACTGCCCTCTTTAATGAGACATATCATTCAATTGTGTATATTGCATTAAATTTGCCATACTTGGTGAAAAAAGTTTGATGGCAATATGTTCTTATTATATAAGGATAGGTAATGATTGATATGCAATATGCAATCTGTTAACTTAGATACTTGAGTTTAAGATCCTAGGTAAAAAAGATTGTCATACATGAGAAATAAAATCTCTGGTCAAAGTACGTAAGTTTTGAAAATGAGTTTTATGGATACACAAATCTCATATATGATTGTGTTTATGATTCTATGATCAAGTTAGGGTTTTGATAACACCATAGCCCGTAATTGATTGAGAGCCAATAATAATAGGACTTTATTACACATAAATGTGACTATAATAGGTTCATTTGAAATTACATTCTTCAAATTTGAGGGTCATAATATGTTGTTAGAGATCACAAACAAAATTCCACGTAAATAAAATATTAAGTCAAGTCTTTCAATAAATAGCACTCGGTAAGGCCATGATTGAATATGCATGTGCTTGCTAAAACAAGGTATCATACTAATTTTGATGAGATACAAAAGGATAATAATGATATCCCAATTATTGTCATTGGGTCAGATTTAATTAGGTCATTTTAATATAATTGAAAATCTAGAGATAATGAATTTAGTTTACTCTATTAGATAGACTAGAACAATTGTTGTTGACCCAATATTTAAAAATTGCATTTGATGTAATTGCCAAATGTTACCTACCTAAATAATTAAATTTTGAGTAATCAGTAAAACTGACTTAAGATAAAGTAAAATATAGATTTTGGCTCATTAAAAATTAATTTACATATTTCTACATCATAGGTATTAGATACTAAATGTAGTTCTCACATTTATCTTAATATATAGAATGTTAAAAGAAATAGAATATTGACTAAATGATAAGTGGATCTACGCGTAGAAAATAGAGCAAAAGTTGTTGCATTAGCTGTAGAAGCATATGTTTTATTTTTGCCTACTTGATTTGTTTTAGAATTAGAGAATTATTATTGTGTGCTTTTATTAACTAGAAATATTATTTCAATTTTTTGTTTAGATAAGATTGGTTATTCATTTATAATAAAAAATAAATATTATTTTATATATTTAAATAAATTATTTTATAACAATACACATTTAATTAATAGACTTTATATTTTAAATTTTGATATGCTTATTTATAACACAAGTATTAAAATAATTAAATCAAATGATTTAAATCCTACTTATCTATAGCATTGTTGTTTGAGCCACATAAATAAAACTCGTATTTTAAAACTTCATAAAGATAGATTTTTAAACTTATTTGATTTTGAAGTTTATGAGATATGTGAACCTTGTTTATTGAATATAGTAAAAGGGTAAGTGAGCTCTTAGGTTTTATACATAATGATGTGTATGTGCCTTTTAACACATAAGTTAGAGGATAATTTCAATAATTCATAATATTTATTGATGATATCAGCATATATAAATGTATGTACCTTATGAAACACAAATCAAAATCTTTTTAAAGGTTCAAAAAATTCAAGAATGAAATACAAAATCAACTTGGTAAAAGTATTAAAGTACTTCGATCAGATTAAAGTAGTGAATACTTAAACTAAGAATTTTATGACTATTTGAAAGAATGTAAAATAATTTTACAATTTACTTTCCCTACTACACCGCAGTGAAATAGTATATCTAAAAGGAGAAATCAAACTTTATTAGATATGATTTATTCTATGATGAGTTAAGTAAATCTTCTAATTTTCTTTTGGGTGCATGCTTCAGAAACAACTGCATTCACACTAAACCGTGTTCTATCTAAATTAGTTCAAAAAACTCTATATGAAATATAGACTAGTAAGCATCTTAATTTATTTATTATAAAGATTTAGGATTGTAAGGTCTACGTGCGACATCAAACCTCTAAAAAATTAAAACCCAAAATGTAGCAAATATTTTTTTATAAAGCATTTTAAAAAACCTAAAGAATATAATTTCTATAATCCCATCAAGCATAAAGTGTTTATTGCTCGAATTGGTATTTTTTTAAAAAAAGAAATTCATCTCAAGAAAGACTACTGAGAAGAAAATAGAACTCAAAGAAGTTCAAAATCCACAAGAAATAGGTGAAAGATAGATAGAACATGAGCAGAATTCACAAATGATTACGGAGCAAGAATCTACTTTTGTTACATAATCTTTGCATAAGTCTAATAGAACACATCGTGAGCAAGAGAGATATAGATATTTCATGATTCAGCATAGTGATGTGTTGCTCATAGATGAAAATGAACCTACAACCTATCAAGAAGTGATAGCTGGCCCAAATTCTGAGAAATGGCTTAAAACTATAAAATTTCAGATGAAATCCAATATGTTAACTAAATATAGACTTTAATTGATCCGCCTAAAGGAGTAAAACCTATTGGATACAAGTGGATCTTTAAAAAAAAGATTGACATAGATAGCAATATACATACCTTTAAAGGACAATTAGTTGCTAAAGTTTTAAACAAATTCATGGTATTAATATGATAAGACTTTTTCTTTAGTTACCATGCTTAAATCTATCTAAATTTCACTTGCAATAGCTGCATTCAATGACTATGAAATTTGGCAAATGGATGTCAAAACCATATTTCTTAATGAAAATCTTCGAGCGGATGTGTATATGATACAACTTGAAGGTTTTGTCATTCTAGAGAGTGCTAGAAAAGTTTACAAGTTACAGAAACTCATTTATGGATTGAAGTAAGCTTCTCAAAGTTGAAATCTTGATGTTGATAATGCAATCAAAGAGTTTAATTTCATTAAAAATAAAGATAAACCTTGTATTTACAAGAAGATTAGTAAAAATAGTATTATCTTCTTAGTATTGCATATAGATGACACACTGCTTGTTAAGAATAACAACCTTACTCTACAATTTGTAAAAATATAATTGAAAAAGTACTTTTTACTGAATGACTTAGGTGAAGCTACTTATGTGTTAGATATTAAGATTTATGGAGATAAATCAAGAAGTTTATTTAGTCTAAGTCAGAGTACTTATATATATAAAGTGTTAAAAAGTTTTTACATGCAAAAATTTAAGAAAGAATTCTCACCTATGTCACATGAAATAAATCTTTTTAAGGATTAATATCCTATGACACAACAAAGAGACATCGTATGAGTAAGATTACTTATGCATCTTCTATAAGATCTATTATGTATACCATGTTATGTACTCGTCTTGATGTCTTATATGCTTTAAACATGACAAGTAAATCTAGGTAAGTGTCACTAAATAGCTATCAAGAATATCCTTAAATACTTGAGAAAAATTAAGGATATATTCTTGATATATATGGAAAAGGAAAAACTCATTGTAAAGAGTTACACTAACGCTAGTTTTCAAACTGATAAGGATGACTTTTGATCGCAATTAGATTTTGTGTTTTACCTTAATAACGATGTAGTGAGCTGAAAGAGTTCAAAGTAAAGGCTAGTAATTGATTCTATAATAGAAGTTAAGTATATTACTGTCTTCAATACAGTTAAAAAGGTTGTTTAAATTAAAAAGTTTGTTAGTGAACTAAATATTATCTCAAGCTTTTCTGACCCAATAGAGCTCTATTGTGATAACAAGGAGGTTATTGCATAGGCAAAAGACACCCAATCTTACTAATGAACTAAACATATATTTTGGCACTTTCATCTCATTTGAGAGATTATTTAGAAAAAAGACGTGAAGATATGCAGAGTATTAATAGATGCTAAAATTATTGACCCATTGACGAAATCTTTGACATAGCAGAGATATAATCGTCACATTAAATCTTTAGGTATAAATTATATGGGAGATTAAATTTAGTGTAAGTGGGAGATCATTGGTATATGCTCTAAATTCAATAATTTTTTGTTATATCTAGCATATTTATTTCTTATATATCATGACACTAATGATTTATATGATATATATATATATATATATATATTATTTATTATTTCATTATTATATAACTGTTTATTTAATAAATATAGTAATACCTTTAAAATAATAGGTTCAATTAGTTGAATACTATTCTTAAATGTCTTTAGTCAAGCATTATTATGAATAAAACAACGATAATGTATAGAAGCTGATATATATAGTGACTAATGGCAACATATATGTATTATGATATGAGATATGAAGTCAATACATAGGTACAAGTTAATTAACTAATGTAATAAACCAATTCACTATGAGAACGCTATATATATCATTATATGGGTATTATAAGTAATTCTTATAGTGACCATGGTATATGTGATATTTAAACTAGAGATCACCATGGTTCTTAATATTGAGAATGACATATTTTTGATATTTTCAAACATTATTTATAACGAGATAGATAATGAAAAAAAAATAGTCAAATATGGCATAACTCGTATAGAAGAATGTGTGTAATCAAGATAAAATTTATTTCTCTTATATAATAGGAGTGATATCTTTGATTTTTTGATTAAGTTAAATTGTAAAAATATATGGTCACACTCAAATTACTCGATATATAATGTTAATTTTATTTGATAGAATAAGTCTACTCAAAATATCAAGAAAATATAAAATTAAACTATATAAATACGATGCATTATATACCTCGTGTTTAATTAAGATATTTAGAATAAAAAGATTAAATTATACAATAACGTTGGTTACGGATAAAATGATGTGATTAAAATAAAATTTATTTGTCCTATATAATGAAAGTGATATATTGAGCCTTTTAATTTAGTAAAACTATGAAAATGCATTGTCATATTTAAATAAGTTGATATATAATGTTAATTTTATTTGATAGAATAAGTTTACTCAAAATATTAAAAACATATAAAATTAAACTATATAAGAGTGACATATTCTATGTCTCATATTTAATTAAAATATATTAAATAAAGATATTGAATTATACAGTAGCATTGGTCATGAATAAGGTGATGTAGAATCATTAATATTCACGTCACTTAAATAGTCATGATGTGTTGCTACACATTGCTCATTACTAGTAATAACAAAATTATATTTTAATATTACTGTTAACATTATAATAACTTATTTAATTGTACATTAAGATCAAGAATAATAGTGACATTAATTTCTAAAGATAAATTTATATGTGTGTATATGTGTGTTATACGTGTGTAATCCAAGATATGTGTAAAATTCGTTGAGTTATTTGAACATTGAATTTGACTTAACTCATAATATAAAAATTGAACAAAATTTTTTGGTACATATTTTATTAAATAGACTAAATTCTAAAAGAAAACCCAATCTAATAGTTTAAGTTTAAACTAAAACTCTAAAATAGTATTATAAGCATATGATATTTGCGTTTTTATAATATGCCTAGGGTTTGTTTGCGTGTTTACTTTTGAAAAAAAATACAAAATAATCGACATTCAAGAACACCAGAGTTAGCAATTCAAGTTGATTCACAATCGTATAAATATCATAAAGATACAGAAACATTCAATTTGTGTTTATGGTTTAATAAATTGTTTAATATATAGGTATATACAAATCTATTACATTATATATATATATATATGTGTGTAACATTAGAGTTTATCTCATGAATTTTGAAAAGTAAATAAATACTAATATTTTTCATGCGTGTATATACTCGTTTGCTTACACATCCAAGTTAAGAGAATAAAACAAACCATTATTTGAATTATGATCCAAGTATAAATTGTCATTGCTTATATTTCTTCCTTCTCTTTAGGTTTTTGTTGTTTATGCTACTCTACTAACACTAAAGCTCTCATCCATAATAGCTATATAACCTTTTTTGTGCAATCTTTGATTGCAGCCTCTTGATTGAAATTTTCAATAACATACATGTAATACCCAAGCCCATTAAAAATAAAATTTAGGCCAAAAAGTTTTATATTTCTTTAAGCCTTGTTTTTATTTGTTTTTTGCCAATGTTCATTAGTATATAAATGTGTGGACAAGTATGAAATTATATTGAAATTAGGGAAAGGATTATAAAAGTTCCAAGAAGAGAAAAGAAAGAAAAGAAAAAGGAAGTGAGAAAGAAAGAGAAAAAAAAGAGAAAAAAAAAAAAGAAGAAAGAAAAGGAGAGAAAAGGAAGAAGGAAGAAAAAAAAAAAGAGGAAGATAAGAAATTAGGAACAAAGAAAGAACATTTTAAGGTAATTTTCTCTTTTTACTTTATTTTAAGAAGAAAAAATGTTTATATTTAGTATAGAAATTATTGAAAATTGGATAAAATAGATATATTTTATTTTAATAGTTTAATAGTTAAAATTACTATTATTTCAAATTCTTGAATTTTAAATCGATAGATTTTGAATTGAATTTCATAGTTTAATTAAAAATTTTCTCGAAAATTGGTAGAAATTTGATGAAAATTTGTGAAAATTTGATTGGGTGTGAAAATATAAAAAATTATAAATATTTTATTTTATTTTATAAATTAGGAAGATTTACTTACAAATAATTAGAAATTTTTTAGTTATAATAAAAATTCTTATATTTTTTAAGTAAGATGATAAATTCTAAAATTTTTAAGCCTTAAGTATAAATTTTTGGGATATTTTTATAATTATCTATATTTTAAGAATTTTTTTACAATTTATTGTTATTAATATTTTTATTTTAAAGGTCCAAAGTTCTAAAATTTTCTAAACCAGATTTTTTTTTATTTTAGGTTGGGATTTTATTTCTATTTTATTATAAACATTATAAGTTATTAATTTATTTTAATAATAATGATAGTAGGTGGTGATAGGAAAAGGAAGGAGAAAGCAGGAGAGTTATAAAGGTACAAACTTTTTTTGATTCAAGTAGGTATTTTACATATAATTGAGTATTTTAGAGTTTTAAAAAAAATTAAAAAATAGAATTTTATATTATTATAAAATATAAAAAAATAAATTTATTTATAGCATGCAAATCTATTAAATTTAAATAAATTTTAATATTTTATTTTAAAAGTATAATATAAAATTTTATATTTTAATGACATGATTAATATTCTGTCCTATTTTATATAAATTCTTTAAGAAATTAGTAATGTTATTATTATTAAATTATACTTTCAATATTTGAAATGTTATAAAATAACATAAATAAATTATTTTGTTATCACTGTCTGTAATTAAATTATGAAATAGTGTGCAGCTTTTTGTTTAGCACCGATAACCACAAACCTAATTTCAATTTCATGGTAAAAGTCCATAAATTTGAAATCATAAATGGTAGTTTTTGAGTAAAAAACCTCTAAAGTACACAAACTACACATTTCATAGACAACAATTTTTAAGAATAGTGCCCCAAAACTATACATTGTATATAGTGATAATTAAATTGCATTGTTATTTTATTATTGTTATTATTTATGTTTATCTATACTTAGTTACATTTATTTATGACTTGATTAATTGAAAGTATAATTATTATTAAATTTTTAAGACCTTAGTTATATGTGAATATCCACGAAATAAATATTTAAAATATGTTTAGTAAACTCAAAAAATTAAATAAGATAAAGTATATAATTTTATTTATAAAGAAAAATAAATTAAGAGTATATTTATCATTTACTAAATTAATTTAGAGTTAAAGAAAAAGTAGGTGTATTTTTTAAAAAAATTTGTAACAAAATGAAATTATTATAAATCTCAAGAGAAATATATGATAAAACCCTCAGGAAAAATAGAGTAAACAAAAATTTATGGGCCTGACTTAGCTCGCATCATGCGTTAGGAAAAAATGGTAAACCTATTTTTTAATAAAGTTAGCGTAAATCTTCTCAAATTTTTATGCATATGGTTAGAGAATAATTTATTGATAGAAACAACTATAGTTTCTATGTTATTCTCAACCATTGCTAAGACATATAGATATTGTTAGAATTGAAATATTAAAATAATTTTAATATGAAATGCGTTATATAACATAAGATAATTTCTTATTTTATTAAATGTACATGGCAATACAAAAAATATCTACCATAATGCAAAACACTGAAATCTTCCTTATTATTCTCAATTTTCATCATTATTAAAAATAATATTCTTTTTTACAAAAAATATTTAAAAAAATAAAAATATTTTGTTCTAAAATAAAAAAATCTTTATAGGTTACAAAATCAACCTACCATGAGTAGGTTTAAGCTATAAAGGGACTTCAAAGTCATGAGTATTCTAGCTCCAACTTAAAAAGCCTGGACTCATCATCTTATGATTATATATTTTTTAAGTTAACCTTGAACAATTCTAATAATGGCCCACATTTGCAATCTAAGGAAAATGTACATATAAATGAAAGTTAATTTAATTTAAAACTCTTTTAAATTAAATTTAAACTTGGTTGGCTATTTTAGAATACATTCTCTATACTTTGGTAAAATCACATAAAAATATAAATTTTTATAAAGTTAATAGATAATTCTGCTCAATAGTAATACCATTAAGTTTGATTGTTACTTGACTAACTAAAATAATTAAAATAACTTTATGTATATTTTTTACTTAATTTTTTTAAAATTTAAAAATTAATAAAAAGTACCCATGAAAACTATTTTTTCATATTTTGATATCTAATTTAATTCAATAAATATAAATAAATTGCGTGCTAATTTTAAGAGAAAAATACTATAAATTGCTTACTTATGTATAATTATAAACTATTTAATTTAATAAATATATATAAAAATATATGATAGAAAAATATACAAATATGTATTATAAATTACTTACTTATATATAATTATTTTAGTTATTGTGAAATATTTTTATAATTATTGAATTGTTCCTATTATCAAATTAGACATAAAATTGTTTAACAATAGCTAAAATAATTATATATATGAAAATAATTTATAGTACTTATTTGTATATATTTATATCATATACTTTTATATATATTTATTAAATTAAATATTTTAACTTTTTATTAATTTTATAAAAATGTACATATATGTATAATTTCGCCAATCTTTAGAAGAGTACAGTATAACTTTTTGTATATATTCATATTATATACTTTGGTCATAAACTAATAATATTTGTTTGATTAATTTTTTATTTAATACTTGTAATTAAAATAGGCCCATTGTAAAAGTCATTTTCAACATATTCCATTTTACTGAATTATTTTAATGATCATTTTTAATATATTTATATTTGTAAGTATTATCATCTAATAAAAAAATTCATTAAATAAACTACAACTATAAATTTAAATAATCAAGTATGGTAAATAGTTTGGATAAATATCATTGGTATATATTCCATCTCTCAAGCATATATTTATACAATTCGTGAAATTGCATCTCAAGTCATTAAGGTTTTGACTATATAATAGTTCTCGTAATAATTCAAAAGACATAACTTATAAATATAAGTTCATTACTTGCTCAAAATCATGATCACCCAAACTGATTTACATTTATGTAAATTAAAATCAATGAAATTTATTTATTGAGATTTCATTTTATAGTAGTTCAGTTCAATATTTAACAAATATATAGTAATTTTTCTATTCTACGTTCTACTTTAACGATCATGATTAATCATTTACTATAAATAAAAAAACTACAATCTTAAATTACGGAATCTTAGTTTCATAAATAATTATGAATAATCTTTAATTTATAAGAACTTATAATTTATATCTATATCTGTGTGTGTGTGTGTGTGTGTGTATTTAATATTGTATGGAGCATAAATATTATTAAAATAAATAATTTAAGGAGCATAAATTAAAACTCTAATCTTAATGGGCACATCTATTTTTTATTTAGAAAATTATATATCATGTTTTAAGTTCTTAAGTTAAACCTGAATTATCAAAAAGATTCTAAACTTATAAACTTTTTAATTCCAATTTAAGAAATTTAGGGTAGATCATCTAATGATTATCTAATTTTCTAAGTTAACTCCAAACTATTTTACTAAAAGTTTAAAGTTATGCTCTTGTGAATATTAAAGGTGGGCAAATATTAAGAATCAAATTGAATCACACTAGTAAAATTGATCAAATCAATACGATTTTAAATAGTATTTATTTATTTCACAGTTTCACAAAGTAAAAAATCATTATTTTTTTCTTCAATTTTTTATCAATTGCTAAACTTGAAAAGCAAATCAAAGTTATAAAAATTTAATATTTTATTTGAAGAACATATACTAATCATTTATAAGTGATTCTATCTTTTTAAAAATATTGTTATTCATAATTTTTAAAGTATTTAAACACAAAATTTTATTTTATTTTTGTTTGAATTGAATTTAAATATCAAACTAAAACTGAATTGAATTTAATTTAATTTAAATATTGAATTTATATATTTAAAGTTTATAGATATACAAACTAGATCTTTTTATTCAATAATTAGATGGATTACTCACCGTAAGAATAGAAAAAGTACAATCTTATGTATTTGACTAGATTTTAATTTACAATAATTTAGTCCAGCGCAAATTTATATGTACTATAATTTTTTGTTCGAATTCTTTAATTAATAATCAAGATAAATTATTCATTGTGAAAATAGAAAAATTATAATTTTACATTAGTAGATGCACATTTCATAAATAACTTGAATAACTTTTATTTATAAAGAATTTGTGATTCATATTTTTCTATATTATTATCTTGTACTACATACATAAGTTACATATTTGATAAATGAGAGCTTACAAAATCGATGCATAATTAAATAAGTATCACAACACTTAGAGAAATTTTAATACTTTGCAAGCAAGCTAAAATCAACCAACTATTCATACCTTGTTGAATAGAAAGAAGGAATGTCAATCTTTGATAATTCATTTACCATCTAATTATTTTTTAAGTGGTCCATCTAGCAATGTAAAATATCACAATGTGATAAAACTCTCAATTAAAATTCAAAAAAAAAAAAAATTAAGTTGAACTAAGATTTGTTGGGATCCTTAAAAATAGTTCTTTAAATTACAATTCTTTATAAGGGCACACATGTTAACATTATCTTTAACAGCGTTTAATCTTTATACCGTGAGAAAACTTATCCCATCATAGCCATGGAGTAAGAATTAAAATTAATTTTTTAAATTATAAATATATTTTATTTTTACTATTATAAAAAAATAAAATTAAAAATTATAATTTATAATAGAAAAATATTGTAGAAATAATAAATTTTTATATTAATACTTTGTAAATAATAAAATTTATTTGACAAATTATATAAATACTCCACAAATAGTATTAAATACTTAACAAGTTATAAAATATATTTATAAATTCAAAGAGTGCTTAACATGTAATAAAATATATATTTTATCACTAAAATATTTATTAAAAATTTTACATTATTTTCTATTTACTGTATTTTCATTCTTATTGGGTTGTATAATTAATAATATAAATATTTAGTTAACATTAACATGAAATAATAACATTTATAATTATAAGTAATGATGATTACATACCTAATAATTAATGCTTGGATTATTATTCAGATTTTTTAATTATTTTCTATTTCAATCAGTTCAATAAAATTAATTGTTAAATAAAAAATTATTTTCATTTAAATTTTTTTTACTAATTTTGATAATAAAATAATATATGTATGTATATATATATAACTAAAATCTTTAATACTATGATATTAAATTCAGTTGGGTGCACCAAACATAGCCTTAAATTCCTAACTTTTTGGGCTCTTAGAAGCGGTTTTGTGATGTCAATTGTAACTCTCTAGAACTTTTCCAAACAAGCACATGATTGATGTGAATCTATTTTGTTCATAATTCTTATTGTTTTGGATCTTATCTTGATTCACCCACGCCCGCTTCCTTATTCTCGCGTATCATCACACATTATGAATAAACATGGCAATCAATTGAGCAGATATGGAATGTGCCGGTATTGAGCCTGGAACAGCCTGAAACAATTGCCACACCTCTAGAAAAACTATGTGAAATCATGTTTTTGGTAAGTCTCTTGTACCTGAAATTTTAGAGAACACGGCAAGGCCCTCGTCCAAATGTAGAATATGACTATATTGCTGCATAGACAGATAGACAGCTAGCTAAGATTTATTAAGATTTTCAGTTTCAGTACCAGATTTTAGATGGTAAACGGCGGATATAAAAGAGTTGGGAGAACAATAGTCCCCTTTAACTTTTTGCAGAATCATCCCTACCTGCCTTTTCACTTTTTATAAATATTCCATAATCCTACACTGCTACCAAACTTTCATCTAATTCTTCTTCCAAATGAAAGCTCCAGTAATTAATTTATTGAATCAAGCATGCATATTGCAATTGCTTGCCTTAAAGGACTTTCGTTTTGGCAAAACAGCAAAACCAACTCCCAAGGAAGCATGAGAATTGAAAGCCAAAATCCAGATTAACTGCTGAATACGAACAAAAGGATGTAAATGACACAACTAGTACTACAAAGAAGTACACTTAGTTATACTTGCATTACATCACAAATTGCATATACCAACAAAAGGCATCAGCACTGATCCAATCCATAGTTTTCCATCCTTCTCTTCCACTTCACTAATAAACCTCAGAGTGTTTCCTTCACAATCTTCTAAAACTTCCAAGACTTGCCCATTTTCACTCAGCTTGATAGCAGTTGCGTGTGGCTTCCCTCCTACTAACAACCAATGCAGTTTCCTAAAGCCAAGTGGAAGTTTTAACAATGTCTTCCCAAACCAAGAATTTGAAAGAATCAACTTTCCAAAAAGTCCTCTCTTTGCATGCAAAGCAACCCAAAACTCCCCCTTTGAATTTTTTCTGACATTGTCTGGGAACCCTGGAAGCTCCGCAAAAACATCATACTTTCCAGTGTTAGGACCATAAAGCCAATATCTTAAAATCCGACCACTGGTGGTTTCTGCTACTAGTACAAAGCTTCGGTCTTTGCTCAACGCTACCCCATTTGCAAAGGCAATGCCTCGTAATAAGACTGTTACCTCTTTGCTGGATTTATTGTATTTCAATAACCTGCCTGTCTTGTCTCCACTCAATATTGATGACATGAATTGCCTGGAAACATCAAATTTGAACAAAACTTTAAAATCAGGAAGAATTACTTTTCTTCTTTTACTTCTACTGCAAGTAAATTAACTCCTAATACCAAAGATATTTGGATTAGGTATCATGCAAAGAAGAATCAATTTCAAAAGTAATAATCCAAACAAATAAAAATTAAGAAAAAGAAATTCTAAACCAGGGAGACCCAAAATTTTGTAAGGAAAAAAGTGATAAAGAAAATAGGGATTGGCTGGTAAATAAATAATTCAGTTTTTGATTACTCAAAAAATAATAATAATAATCTTTCACAATCTTCACTGCACCTTTCAACCTCCCATGAATGGTGTTTGTCGTTTGCTTCTCTTCACAAGTCAACAAGTTGATTGAACATACTAAATACTCCATGTTGTCGATTTTGTCTTTTAAATTCACTACGAAATCCAATTAGTTGCTTTCTACTCAATAGAGATTATGTAAGCTTTCACATTTTGTTTTCATGAAGCATGAGTTTGAGTACATATAATATGGATTATACATGTTTATTTTATTAACTGCAAAAATTTTGACATTTTTTTTAAGTGGTTCTAACTAACATGCTATTAAGAGCTTGAATATAATGGCCCTGTACACTAAAGATACAATTTCGTGAGGAATTCGTCTTAAATTACTTCCTATGCAGCACCGATTGTGCCTGAATCCATTTTAGAAAAAAATAAAAAAGAGTATTTTGTGCAAAGCATCTTGTTGACTATCCTCGTATGATAATCACTTTCATTATTTTCATATAGGAATAAACAATATAAGCCACTGGTAGCACCTACTTCCAGACCCAAATCTATATCCAAACATCACATGCAAGGGTAGTGTAAATTTGTGCTTAATTACCTTCTCTGGAAACTAGTGCTTGAATCTGTGAAGTAAATTACACCTTCATGTTCATCAACGTCCATATCGTTGGTGAAGCGGAATGGCTGACCTTCAGCTTCAGTGACCAGTTGAGTAGCAACACCTCCTGCTGGTCCTACGATTTGAAGGCCAAGGTAGGCATCAGCAATGTAGAGATCTCCTGTTCTCATATCAAATCGTAGTCCTAGCGGCCTCCCACACAAATGCTCCATTTCTGGTGCAAATGGACGAAAACACTCCTCCCTTGGAACACAAAAATTATGGTTTACAATCAATTAAAAGCATGAAAATAGATATAACACTCAACAAGAAATTATTAACAGTAAACCAATCTCTTGTAGCTACTAAATCATCCAACCTGACTACGAACCAATTTCAATCAACCTAGTTCAATTAGGCTCTGCATTTCCATTTATGTACAGTAAAATAAATTCACAAAGCTACCATTCATCATTCTTGTTAATCTTTTTTAACATTTGAAATTGTTTGGTGGGGTTCTTTCAGTGGACCATGCAATGAAAACTCTTACATTATTATATATGCTCTTGACAACGTAGTAGGGGATGGATTCACTTTAGATTCAGATGTTATCATGATTATTAACTAGGAGCAAATCAGAACATAGCTAAGTTGGATGGTAAGATCTACAGGAAACATAATTGAATCTTACTTTGATATGTGAAATGATCCAATGAATAGACTGTGGTAAAGCTTTTTCCATTCTTTGATTATTGATGTTGAGTAGCATAGAATACAAATTACACATGACATATTTCAACTATTGCATGCTAATTTTGTATATCAACGAATATTGAGTTCAACTAACATAATTAAAGAAAATAACTTCAAGTTTCACATAATTAACTATTTTGAGCTTTACTTGAGTCAAAGTTGGATTAGAAGTTTTGTGCCTAGAATGTCCAGCTATAGTCTCCTTTTATATTATTTCTTTTGTTATTTTCCTTCCATTTTATGTCTAAGTTCTTCTGTGCATCAAAAAGAACGTCCCCAAATAAATTAATGATGCGTGAGAATGATATGAAGAATAACAAGAACAAAAAATGAATGTAATCTAACAATATCAAAATAGATTTAGAAAGTCTAGATTTAAAGCAAATTTAAGTAGTACTTAAAGTCAAGTATAACAAGCCGCTTCACATAGAATATGGATCCGAATTTCAACCAGGGCATATGAAACCAATGAGACCAATATTGATTATGAAATAAACTGGTTGATACAAATGAGACATGGCGGTTCAAAGCACTTAACCGAAAATTTTAAGTTATTAGTTAAAAAGTCAACAATATTATTTAGTCTAACAATAAAGGAAATGTTTACAAACATCAATGATTAGGATGAGGATCCATCATATATTATCAAGTAGAAAATATCCGTTAAACAATTTTAAGGTAGATGATCCTTTGCAGCCCAAAAAATTTTCCAATTCAATCATCCACAGTCCTTTCAGCTGTTGTAAATTAGACAGTGGAGTTAATTTTGAATTGAAAAACAATAGTCCAGCACAAAATGTCAGGAAATAGATTTATCACGTCAAAAATCACACAAATGGAATGAAAGCTCCAATTTGATCCATATGAATCAAATTTCCCGTAATTCTGAAGTGGGGTTTATTGAATTATGTAATTGAGCAGCTAGAATCATTAGTATGACAACAAAAACAATAACAATAACAATAACAATATCATTATTACCTTTGAGAAGTGGCGACAGCAAATTCAGTCCAGCCAATATCATCGCCTTGCCACTTGAGAATACGACCATCAGCGACTCCAGTGTAGGGGCCTTCCCCATTAGGGTCGAAAGCAACACTCTCAGGTCCCAAAGCTCCGGGGACTTTGATGATCTTGCAAGCTTGGAGATTGTCATGGGACCCTGCTATGGATGCCGGTCCGACGAGATTTGTCAGAGTACTGCTTTGGTTTATGGGTACGACGATTGAGATTATTGCTATTAATATTGTTGATGATATTAATAAAAGCTTTGTATTCATGGCCATCGCTACGGTTATGGCTGGCAGTTCTTCGATTCTTTCCTCCAACTACTGTTACTAAGCAGGGCTTACAGACAACAACAGTTCGGGGGACTTTGCTTGTTGGGTAACACCGGCTGCAAAAGTCGTTTTCGGTGTTATTATATATAATTTAAGTGGATTAAATTCACTACAGTCCAATAACTTTTTTAAATTCTATAAAATGTCCCGTACTTCTTCTAAGACATCAAACAAACGGGGATCAAATAGTTAGATTTGAATTCTCTTATAATTTTTTTAAATTTCAAAATAGAAATCAAATAAATTTAAATTGTTTATTTTTAAATATATTATATATTATTATTTTATTAAAAAAACAGTAAAAAAAAACCAATTAAACGAGGGTAAGCCAGCAGCACGAATGCAGAGGAGGAACCAGATTTTTGTTTTCGGACGCCCACGCGCACGTCCCCCACGTTGTATTCAAAACCAAAACGCATGAGCTGAAGGGGTAAATGAATAAAATTATATTAAGAATAAAAATTAATGTAAAATATTATGTTTTTTGTCACGTATTTTATATCATTTTTTTCTTATATTCTGTCCTGTTGAATGGATGGGTGTTGATTTTTTTGAAATTAGTAAGATTAAAATGTATTTATTCTTTTATTCTATAAATAAAAATAAATATTTTTTTTAAATTTTAAGCAAATAATTTTTGAAAGTTGAATTAAAAGGACTCAATGCAATGTTTGTTCTTTACAAATTGAACAGCAATAAAATTAAATTAACAGTAATATCATAAATATAAATTTTATCCAAATTTTAATTAATACAAAAATATTATATATTTATCCCCTCTTAATCAAGTAACGCCATGCTCGCCCTGACCAACTCCTTCGTTCCACTGACACCTCAATCGACTTCTCTTAGGTAAAAACACAAAAAGTTCACCCTTTCTCTCAAAGCCACGATTATCACTTTCTAGTGTTGATGAAATTCTAAGTTCTTAATTTTTTTTTTTATTTATTTATTATTTGGTCCTACCACAAGTAACCTATTCCTCCCTGTATGCATAGAATCCTTAAATTCACTATAAGTTAGCTTATCAAGCCTTGAGATAGTGGCTGGTCAAATCTTGATATAACAGTTATATTGCAAAAAATTGTTTACACTACGACTTAGTTATACTTCTATAACAACACAAATGATAAATTTCGCTACCTCCTAACCTCCGTTATGTTTCTTGGTTTTCTTGTTAGACCTTACTCGACGTTGACGCGTATTCAAGATTTTGTTTGCTCATATACGATCCGACCACAATCCTTCACAGAGCTATATGGAGTACCACCTCTCTTAAGCTTATATATACCTTTAGAAGAGTGCAATAGGTTTAATTTCTGAATTCAAAACCAAGTGAAGTTACTTGCAGCAGCACATTCTCAAATGCGATCCGTAGTAGATACGATCATTAGTGCCATCTTAGTATTCGCATATATCCTATTAGAATCTGCCATGTTAATGGCTTGATTGTTCATCCACAACACTAGGTTAATCTTTGCACCCTATTTTATTTTACTAACTTGCACTATCACGTTCCAAATCAGTGTTTGTTAGAGACTTTTAAAATATAAAATATAATTTTTTAAATAAAGTTTATTCCAATAATAAAATTTAAAAGTGCCATGAATCTTTTAAAACATATAAATATATAAAATCATATAAAATTTATTAAAAATTTCACAGATAAATATGAATACTTGATATGCTTTAAAAATAATAATAAATTTAACATAAATGGTCCAAATAAAATATTGTTAAAAAAATTAGTTTGTTGGCCTACTTTATAACCAAAACAAAAGGTTTTAGTTTTATTCATCGATTAAAAAAAGACTTAATTAAAGGATGGAAAGACAATGGGACAAAGGCTTGGTGCCATTCTCAAGCCTAATTGCACTTGAGCCAACAAAATGAAGAACTCTAAAGGTCATGTCAACTCAAGTTGCACTTTAGCCAACATAGTCCAAAAACTTGGTGCCAATTTTTGCTTAAATCTTGACTAAGTAGCGCTTAAGCGCACGTCAAAAATATAAAACGTTTTTGATATTTTAGACTTGATTTTTGATTAAATTTTGGTGTTTGAAGAGCTTTTTGAGTAGAGATAACTTTTTCTAAGTTTCTTAAGAGTTTTATTAATTATTCTTTTTTAGTAAAAATACAAATTACATCCTTATAAGTGATATTTACTTTGATATTTTTTCTTGAGAAATTTTCTTACTTTTTCTCTCTACTGTAAAACATTTAAAATTTTGAATAGTATTAGTGACTAAAATTTTAATCAATTGAACTAGTCATTTGTAAATTTTATAAACAAGAAAATTTAAAGTTCTAAACAACAAAATTGCTAAAGTGAGTTACTTTGGATAAATTCATATATTCTTAAATTTCAAGAATAAAATTATAAAGGTCAAAGAATTGCTTGTTATGCTATCTTAAACTGCTAAATTAAATAATATTATATTAATTGAATTGAGTTATCAAAAATATATATATATATATATATATATATAGTTTTTCATGAAGCACGCCTACATATATGTAAAACCTAAAATATTTGATAATAATATAATAAATCATCCAATTAAAAGGCTTAGTTGAATTAATATTGAATTTGAGGATACATAGTAAGGAGAAAAGTTGAATTGACATGACAATAATTAAAATAAGATATTTTATAACTAATTATAATAAATTTATTTTTTATTTATGAAATATATAATTTAATTTAATGATAACATATATTGTTAGTTAGTTATGCTTTTGTATTTTAATTATCGTGGTAGTTAATTTTGTGTTATTTAGTTGTTAATGTTAAACTTTAGCAGGAGGCGTTAGTAGTACATAAATTCAAATTCAAAATTATCAATTGAGATATAACACGCACACACAGAGAGTTGTAAATAAGTAGGTTGACACGTAGTTTGATTGCAGGTGGGGAACAAGATCCGGAAAAGAAACAATCACGTGGGATATGAAATGGGATGCAGACGGTGGTAGCTAATTAAACATATGTAGGCAAAATTTGACACATGCATGGTTTCCTCTAACTCTGACATCGTCAATTTTTTATTTTTTTTTTTTAAATTTTCAGTACATCATATCAATGATGTGCATCATTGTATTTCTGTTTACTCATTCGTTACTTCTAATTTTAATTGTCTTATAAATATTTACATTAATTTAGTAGGTCATCAACAACTATCCTAGTTCCCTTTTTTTTTTAAAAAAAAAAAATTAATTTAAAAGAAAAATTATTTGAGTTGATAAGAAGAGATAGATGAGGAGCACTGGATTATTCATTCCTCCAACTTTGTTAAAGCAATTTGCTTATGTGACCCCACAACCACAAAACAGAGTGTGCTTTTTACAAACTCTGTAAACGTGGATTATGTGTGACAGGCTGTACAATCTATAAAAGTGTGTCGGCGAATCTTCTTCTGAGCCAAAATAAAACACCAAAGATATATAATAAGAGACTTTTGAAGACTTTTTACATCCTTTAGATTAAAGGGTTACATCCAATCAAAATACAATGAAAATTGAAAGATTATACGCCCCACTTAAATTACCAAGAATAAAAAAAATAAATAAATAAAGATATAACAAAAATGAATGGATAACAAAAATTCGTTTTCAGATTTATATTGTTTTCTAACATAACAATAACAGGAACTGCTTTGCAATAAGTAGTTATTGTTACATTGTTTTGTTTGATACACTATTGGATAATTAATTAAAGACAAAATAGAATCATTTTGAATGTCTTGATAGTATACCGCCAAAAATCTTTTGTCAAATTTTATGGATGAGTTGTAACTGACAGTAATTTCTTTTGTTTCTCCGTCGGGTCAAGACTAATCTTTCTTGTTAATCGAATGAAAAGCAATACAATTTCAAAGAAATTGTTTTAAATTAATAAGAAAATATGAACACCAACATGATATTATTATTGTAGGTGAATGAATGAATATTAGCCCAAACCCAACATGTTTGCTGATATTATTTTGGACTAAAATGAAGAATTTGTCAGCTAAGTTAAAGAGAGTCAGATGCGTGAACCCATGAATAAATGAAAGAAATTTGGTGAACGTTAACCACAAATAAAATAAAATCGACGATGAATGAATGAATGAATGGGCATGGAAGGCAAATCTTGAAAGGGAATCAAAAGAAAATTAGCCTCCCTGTCTTTCTTCTTGTCTGTCTTACCTGTGGGCGTGCGGTACCACTACCTGCTCAAGATATGGTGGTAAGCTTCACCTGATTTCTCGTTTCCAAGTACTCGAAGACTAAAAAAACAAATGAAATGAAATAAAGAAAAGACTGCAGTGCACACCTCTCACCACCTGTATCTTTTGAGACGATTTTGTAGGGTCCCCCATAGTTTTGCTTTCACATTTTCATTATTTTGTTTTTGTTTTTCAACCTACTCTCTTTTTTAATCTCTCTTACAATACAAATGAAACCCACCTCCCAGTCCTATCATCTCTCCTTAAAATCCCCGTATAGAATTGATCTCTTTACTTTATTCATTTTTATATCTGCATTGCTTCCACTGTAATTCATCAACTAAGAAAATTTTCAAGATTTGGGATGAAATCTGGTCGGATTTTGCTTTGAAGGACGTGGGATCTGGTGCTGGGTCTTATTTCATTACAAATTAGGTAGCTATCAGAAACAAAGAAATTAAAAAAAAAAAAAAAAAAACAACAAAAGCCAAAAACCAAAGGCAATGGGTACGGCCATAGCAGCAGAATCGCAATTTCATGTTTTAGCAGTTGATGACAGCATTATTGACAGGAAGCTTATTGAGAGGCTCCTTAAGACCTCATCTTATCAAGGTACTTCTTTTGTCTAATTATAATTCTTATTCTCAAATCACCAATTCGTTTTCATTTTTTGGGCCTGATTGTTTGATTTCATTGCAGTTACTACTGTTGATTCTGGTAGTAAAGCTCTTGAATTTCTGGGTTTGCACGAAGATGAACGAACCAACCCACATACTCCTAATGTTTCCCCTCACAATCACCGGGTTTGTTTCAATTCTTTCTATTCTTTTCCCATTTTTATCTCTCAAATTTCAGAGATTCTTGATTGTTCTTTTCATTGAATTGAACTTAATCTTCTTCATTGAACTGGATAATAACAGGAAGTGGAAGTAGATCTTGTAATAACAGACTACTGTATGCCTGGCATGACAGGCTATGATTTACTCAGAAAAATCAAGGTATGCTTTTGTAGCTTTCAGTTTTCTCTTTCACCATTATATTCCTTCTCATTTTCTTTTTTCTTTTTTTTTTTCCCTTAAATGTTGAACTATAAAATTGAATATTCAGATTTATATAGTTTATTACCAAATTTATACATAGCTAGCTGTAACAATTCGACTGCATGGGTCCATTTGCTTGGGTATTTCAATCAATGAAAATCAAAATTGAAATATTTACTCACATCTCATGATCAAGACCTTTAAAAATTTTATTTAGGGTTGATAAATTCAATTTGAGTCGATAGTAATTTATAATTTAATTTAATTCAAAATCAACAATTGGTTTAATTTAAATTTTTGATCAATTCATTTTATTGATTTGAATATATAAAAAAATAAAGTTTATAATTTTAGAAACTATAAACTACTTGATTTTGTATTTATTAAATTTAAATAAATTATTATTTATTAATTAAAATAATAAAAATAAAATGTAATTTTTAAAATAATAAAATTGATTCCAATTTATATTAAGTTTAAATGAAAAATTGAATAAAAATTTATTAGTTTTATTTTAAAATTAAATTAATAATTTTTTAGGTTTATCTAAACAGATTGAATTCAAGAGTCTGTCTAATCAACACTTGATTTTTTTTTTTTTTTCAAATAGATCCTATAAGTGATTGTGATTTGACACTGATTTTGCAGGAATCTTCGTCTCTAAGAAACATACCGGTAGTAATCATGTCATCTGAGAATGTTCCTTCAAGAATTGGTAGGTGTCTAGAAGACGGAGCAGAAGAATTCTTTTTGAAACCAGTTCGGTTGTCAGATTTGAATAAGCTTAAACCTCATATGATGAAAACCAAGATCAAATGTCAACGAAAAGAAGATAAACCTGAAAAATCCCACTTCCAATTACCCTCACAACAGCCGCAGCAACCCCCACAGCAGCAGCAGCAGCAACAGCAACAACAATCCAACAATCCAACAATAACAAGAGAAAGGCCATGGAAGAGGGTCTTTCCCCTGAAACAACAAGACCCTTGATACAATGACGTAGCCACTTTTAGTCTAACCAATAAGAGAAATTTTTTTTTTTTCTTAATTGTTGTTTATCAAGTTTTGATCTGGATAATGTTACCCGGTTATTTTCTTTTTGTTGGGCATCAATACAGGCTAAATAGAAACTGTAGATATAGAATTGCATTCATGTACACATTTTTGTGTGAAAATATTTCATTCCAATTTTGTTTTGGCATTTTGGTTCAAAAAATAGTTACTTTTATCAATAAATATATTGAATTAGTCATTTTATCAATTAGTTTATCAGAAAAGCCAAAAAAAAAACATATATTTGGAGCTAAAAAATACCCTCTAATCCACTTAATAACAAAGTTTCCCCCTTTTCATTTAAAATCTAAAATATACATTTTGAATTTGATAAAAAAAAAAAAAGATATTTGCAAATAATTAGTCTTATATTCATTTATTTTGTTATATGTATTTAATTTTAAAATATTGAGTTGTGTTGAATGGGATTCGATTAAGATGGAATGCATGAAAGTGGGATTCTTTCCCACTTCCGCCCCCTCATTTGTGCGCAGAAGTGGGAGATTTTCCACTTCACTTCCACGAGCGAACGAAAGCCCACTTCTACAGAATATTACGTGCGAAGCCACTACATATGTGCGAAAGTTATTCCAAGACATTTCTGGATACTTAATTGTTATGTTTGAAAAATCTAGTAATATTTTATAATTATAAAATTATTTGAGGATAATTTTAGAAAATATATAAAATTTTTAAAGTTTGAATATTTAATCTCTTTGTGAATTTTAGCACTATAGTCCATATTCATGACACGTTACAAATCTTTCAATTTGGTATTATTCAAATTTATCTTTAATAGAATCATGTGGTTTTGATTCACAAATATGACTATTATTGTTACAATTATAATTCATTACGATAAATATTGAAAAATTTTACAAAATAAAAAAAGAAATACACCAACAAAATAAAAATTCAATTAATGATTGTATACGAAAATATCAAGTATAAAAAATTTTTGACTTTACTTTACAATAACTTACGCATAAATTTATCACAATATAAAATTAAAATGAGAGTAGTATTTAAAAAGTGTACAAACAAGAGCTTTGGACTTATAATGCCTATAGATATTACATATGACTGTAAATTTAGAGTTTTTTTAAACATAAACAATGATATAAACATTATATTCTGATGTTGATTAACATAGATTGCATAGCTACTGAAGCTCATATTAGTGAATGTACCATGCAAATCGGTAATAGAAGTGATAGGCTATACCTGTTTAGTGGAAGTAACTAAGTTAGCGATATACTCGCTACAATTCAACCAATAAATCAACATGAAACACACGCTCAATATTATTTTCCATATATGTATCATCCTGAACTATATATCTCTCCACTTCAACATAACGAAAATGATTATGACATATATTCTTCATATTACAACTCCGATCCTATTAGTGTTGATCCAATCATTAAAGAAAGTAATGTCCAAGAACTGATTCACGAAGAGATAAATGATGAAGATTATGGGATTCGTTGTGGCTAAGTTAGAGAAGAAGCACAAGTGTTGTTGAATATTTTATTCCATTGATATCAACCCACATAATCATATTGCCTTCACTTCTACTGTCATTCAACACTACTGTTTATGCAATTTCAAATTCTTCATGTTGGACATATATAGTGTCAAATAACAATTATGCCATCAATTGAATATGATGGCACTCAAGAGACATTTTTAGCTCAAAATTTTGAAGGATGTAAGTAATACATTCGGGCAATTAAGATTGATACAGACAGATATTTTTGCATTACTTATATTGACACAATTTATAATAGATGAACATTATTAAACAAGTAGTCGACTAATTGGTGAAATAGTAAAGGATAGTTTACAGACCTTGGTAAGATTAACGCTCTAAGAAACGTTCGTGATGACATAAAAAAAGAATATAAAGTGCCAGTATTAGAAGGCTTAACTTGCTAAAGAAGTAGCACCCATAATAATTGCTAGAGATCTAAAAGAATCATTTGATAAATTGCTCTTTTACTATCATGTTTGGAAAGAAAAATATCTAAGTTTAACCTCAATAAGTCAATATTAGAAGGTTTAACTTATTTTTGTTTATAATGTTTTAACAATGTTCAATAATTCTTTTGTTTTAAATATTAAACTAATATATTTTTTTTTTATCTATCATGTCCAAGTACAATCATATACATAGAAAGAAATGATAACAATAATTTTATGTACTTCTTCACAGCCATCAGTACATTAATTGGATGATTAAAATCATCTTTATATTAGTTATTTCCATTGATGACATCTTCTTAAAGGTGACTACGGAGAAATAATTTTTGTCCTAATTGGGATTGAATGAAAATGATTAAATTTATATCGTACGTAAAAAAAAAAAAAAAAGATTAAATTTATCTCGTATTTAATAACCTGAATATCAACAGCATCCTCTGTCCGACAAAGAGTATATACCCCTGAAAGGCTCACTTTGAGGAAACAGAAACAGTTGCCTTACACCTGACCTGAACATTTTGCTAAAGGACAAACATTGTGCAACAAAAGAAAAGAAAGGGAAAATAAGATCCTTCTCAAATACCTTACAGAAATGATTTCTTTTCTTTCTCAGTTTCAGAAGTGAAATTTAGTAATCCAACATAATATTTATGTATGTCATTCAATACACTTTAGAGTGTGCAATTGTTGTTAGATGACCTATCCTCGGTGACTATACAAAAGAAAAAACAATGGTGCAAGAGTTTAGCAACAGCAGCTGATGATTAATTGTTCGAACCTGATTTTTTAGCAAGGAAACTTTTACTAGCATATAAAGCATACTGCAAAGTGTGGAATTTTCCATGGTGGTGATTCGTTGATGCTGAGTGTCACTTTTCCAATTTGAGGTTAATTTGGAAAGAAAAGCAGAGAGAGAAAAAGGAAGGTCAGAGAATAACAAGAACAAGGGGACTAAAGGGACATAGTAGAGGACAAACGATAAGGTTTTTATAGTTCTTAAATCGGTCTTGCAAAAATTGTGTCAAAACTCATTTACAGAGATCAGAACAAATAAGATGTAAACTTGAACCAACTCAAGTAAAAGAACCAATTCAACCTAATCCAATTAAGAAGCAAGTGATATACCAAATCCAAAATAAAATAAACACCCCTAAAATAAAACAATTGTTACATAAACACTTGACATAGGACTTATCAATCCAAAAACAACAACCTTATCTAGTTTAATCTTATGACATCAATGCTAGGTCTGTAAATATCTCTATCAAAACCCCTTCTTGACGTCGACAAAATAAAAGCTCATATCTGGAAGCTATTGCTATTGCATAATGTAACCTGCCTCAACTATTAGGACTGTAATTCATCAACCTGGTGGATGGCCTAGAGAAAGTAGGATGCTAGTTGCATCTGGTAAATGGTCAGTGTGCAACCTTCTGTCTAACAATTAAGAATACAAATTTCTTGAGCAGGTTAAGTCCTAGCTCTGGTTTGATGACCTTTTGCATTGTTGCTAATATGGAGGCACTTTGAGATTTCTAAAACTTTGTCCGGAATTTTCTGTTTGTGCATTTTGTTTATTTGGCTCATTTTCTGTAATTATAATTTTAATTGGTCATGTTGCAGAGTGAAAGGAGTCCGCTACTTTCACTGCCCTCCACTTCTTGGTGCAATGGTCAGGCCAGAAAAAGTAAAGGTTTGTGTGAAAACTGTGTTCCATGATACTTCCATATTGAAACACTTACATGTACGATGGTCATTTTCCTATCAATACATTGAGCATCTCGGTGTTCATTGATTCTCTGATTTAGGTGGAGTAGACAAATAAAATCTTTCAATGCATTTTCAGTTCCAAAGGACTGTTATGCCAATCAGGATTTTCTAAAAGTTTAGAACCAAGGTTAGGAAGATTTGCCATCAGTGGTCAAGTGGAGTGCAAACATTATGATCAAAAGTTGTTTTCTTCTCTGTAGTTCCTTCCATGTGGTTTACTTCACCCTTCACCCTCTTCCAGGCCTTTTATTCATAAACTTCTCCACTATGATGCTTTTTGATTACAAAGAGTTAGTCTTGAGATATAAGATCAATATATTGCGGATTTAGTTGTTAATATTTTGAATTTAAGACTAATCCTTATGGCCTATCTCACCTGATTTGATTACCATGTAAATCAAGGTAATTCCTTTCTTGATGCAGTTAAAAACTCAAAAGAGCAGGCTTACCTTTGTCAACATGTCACTGTCGAAGGCTTGTCTGCTACATGTTTAACAAACCCATCCCTAGAGTGGTTTGATTATGTAACTGAGATCTTCACTGGCAAGATTTTTTTTTTTACATTTTTTCTTTTTACAATACTTTTGCACATAAAAACATAAAGAACATTGATACTTAAAACATTTTCTCCAACCTCTGTGTTAGTGAGTGTCTTGGTGCTTTTTGTTTTTTGTAATAGATGAGATTATAGACTTATACAAAGTAATCTACAGGCAGAGGCCTTAAGTCAGAAACAGAAAGTATAAAAATGATATGAATTAGATTAGTAGTTGGAATTCATGATTTTCAAGTTTCTTGTAGCTTCAATAGCACTAGGTTTTCCATTTTTTATTACATGCATTTCTTTTTCTAACACAGCATGCGAGGTATCTACCCACCAATTGCAAAGATTCCTATGTCTTGCGTTGAGTTATTTGCTTTTAATCCCTCAAAAACTGAGAGGAGTATCCCGTTGAAATAAAATATTAGGGGTTTCTAGGCCTTTGTAAATTATATTTCTTTATTTATTTGCTTGCTTGAATGTCATTGGTATCTTATATTTCCAGGTGGGTGACTATCCTGAACAAGATCCCTTTGAGGATGATGAACTATAAATACGTGATGAAAAGGGTACAGAAGCACTTGCTCTTTGCACATTGTTGATTACCTTGTGGAGACAAACTACCATTTTCTATTTAATGTGTGATATTATTGTAAAAATTGTTGAATGTGGGAAACAAAAGCATGTGTTTGCACTCGGCAAATAATGTGAAACTTTCTTAGCTTTAATGCAATACCAGTAGCATTCCATGTTTGCTTTGACATGTTTTATTGAAGAGAATGGATTGAAAGAAAAGAATTGTCACATTCAACCATCTTTGTCTCGCGCATGATGGTTCTTCAGAAAGACGTCGATGACGAGTTACTGTATGTGATCAATTTTTTGTTACTGCTTATGCATATTTCTGCTTTATTAAGCTGGAAAATACAATGATGGCCCATCAACATGCTTAAGAGTGAACGAAGGGTTTTGTTGGAAACATAGGGGGGGATGGCAGACGCAGCAGCTCCTATTTCTGTTTTTTGCGACTGACGAAATTGAAACGCTGTTCTCCAAACATTTAGGAGATGCCGGTATCAAATATAAATCAGTTGTAAACTGACAAACAACAAACATTGGTAAATAACTGACGGTGAATTTTTTAAATATACAGACATACACACATACATACATACATATATATATATATATATACACTTGAACAAACGAATCTAATCTAAATATCTTTTTCTATAACAGAAAGAAAGCTTTCTTTGTCTTTTCCTCGGTTTTAAATATGTCAAATCAATGAGCATTACAGTGTAATGAAACATCTATATCGCATCAAATATAACACATTTTCAACAAAACAGATACCGAAAGAGCCTTGTTTTTCCTCCATCAACAAAGGCGAAAAACAGTTGTTGATCACATCACTGTTACTCGTACCTGCACGATAAGATCATACAAATCTGTTAGATTCACTCCCAATATCGAGGACAAAAGGATAAGCCACATCCAAACATGTTACACTTACCTCTTATGATAAGTACATGCTTGATAATTTTACAAAAATAACTCAGTAAATCAAAAAAAGTCAGAGTTGCAGTAGTTAGTCTATAACATGAGGACTAGCCTAGCTACTGATAAAAGTGAAGTGAATACACATAACAGGTTAACAATGTTTCAACCTCCAACTCTTAGTCTTCGTTATATGGTTTCAGCTCCAAACAATCCTTCAAACTTTCTCAGTTGGTAGTCCATAGCATTATTTTAAAGAAAATAGCAAAGAGCATTAAGAAGAATTATCATTGTAGAAGAAGGGCGGAACACCACTAATACTTCTACCATATTGACTATGCCAATTTCTGCAACCAAGACAGCCAAATGAAGTAAACAGTGGATGAGCCATGATTAAACCTTTTGGCTTTTGGTTTAAGAGAATGTAAACATTAAAACTTACACTTTAGTGTGTACATGTAGTTAGCTCTTTTAGAAAAAAAGATCAGAAGATATCACATCAATTAGGTCCAACCTACATGATCTAATTTTAGTAAATAATAGGGAAATTGTGTGATTTTATAGCTTCATTTTTGCTACAAAGTGGAAGTTTATGTTAGAATTCAGAAAAGTTTTTGGCCGATTTGGCCAACATTCAACTAATTGAAACCTACCAAGTACTCTTAGGTGTTCTAAAGGAAAAAATTACTAAGCCAAAAACCAACTTGCAACAAAATGTGTTAAGTCCCTATTTAACCCATTCCTATATCTATCCCATCAAAACTAAGGAAATGCAGTCAGGTTAACTGCCCACAGGCATCCACCACTCTAAATCTAAATAACACCTATCCATCTGAGAAGTTCCTTTTGAAATCATGAAAGTTATCATACTAATCAAGATGAATTGATATCTTAAACTATTTCTCGTGCACAGTACTTGTAAAAAGTCAGAGAAAATGATAGTATGTCATGACCATGTAAAATAGCAATTTTATATACAGCTGCCTTGATTTAATGATGTAAATGCAATTCTAGCACAAGAACATTCACCCACAGTGGAAAACAGCAAATGTGAGGTGTACTACCATTGCTTGGACCTGATATTGCTACTATTTGATGTAGAGATAACTCCATTTACATCTTTCAAGTTGCTTTTCTTAGTTCTTGATTTGGTCCCTGTAGATGATTGAACTTTATTTTAATACCAAATGCTTACAGTTAATAAAGTAGAGGAAGTTAATAGCCCAAAATACCTTCCATGTTAACTCTTGGAGATTGAACTTCAATATCTCTAGTTTCTGTCTTTGTCACCTCACTGGAATCACTGGAATGCTCTTCTGATCCATCAACTTGTGATTTTGAACTCTCATTCATAGACTGGTTCATGGCATTCACAGAAGGGTCAACTACTTCACCATCTATGATACAAACAAGATGCTAATAGTTAGATTCTTCCATTTCAGCATGAGAAGATAACAGGGTTAAAACAAATTCTTTCAAGCCAATCATCTGAGCAAACAAACCAGAACATTGCTTCAAATGTTAATTACCCTACAAATTCTTTCAAGCCAATCATCTGAGCAAACAAACCAGAACATTGCTTCAAATGTTAATTACCCTACAAATTCTTTCAAGCCAATCATCTGAGCAAACAAACCAGAACATTGCTTCAATTGGTAATTACCACATACCGGGGTAATTTAAATGATTATGAATTATAATCAGAATCAAAAAATTTCAGAAACCTTTATAAAATTGAAGAATTCAATCACCATTCTGAAATGGTCATGCCTATCCCAAACAAGAAGCATAGGACCCAACAAAGCTGCAATGATAAATGAGGTTTAAAGATTGCACAACTCATGCTTTCACATCAAGAAGCCAAAACAAGTTTTCTTTTCCACATAGAAACAACCAAAATTTCTTAGTATAGTGCAAACAAAAACTTTAGAATTACATAATTGTGCTCATCCTTTACAATGGTGTCAAAAGATTTTCATAATTTCCTCAAAAAGAAAAAACATAAACTGGTTCTTGCCTTTGTTCACAACTGGAACTCAGTGATAAAACATTTCACCACAAAAAAAAAAAAATTCACCAGAGCTCAAACCTTCATTCAAGTTATGCTAGACAGTATCATTACAATAAAGAAGAAATTATTTCTAAAAAATAATAGAAAAATACAATAATACATTGTCTATTATCAAAATGTTAAATAAGAGTAATACATTCCATTCCATGTTACACATGCTTCCTACTAATGTTATAAAATTAACATGAATAGGGGCATGACATATACCATCATATGATTTTGAATTATAGAAAATTACAATTTTGTTATGCCATTTGATTTTCTCAAGAAAACCATTAGCACATCACTATGGCCCTAATCATCTATACAAACAAAAATAATAATTGTAATTAAAAGTCTACCTTGACACCTGCATAAATAAATGCATAATTTAAGGGACCTCAATGCTCAATGAAATATAATTAGATGATTCTAATGCTAAATTACATTAAAATTACTGAATTCAGAAAATGCTGCAAATAACATAAATTAAAATTATTTTGGCTCATCTTATTGAGAAAGAAAAAAAGAATTTTGTTGATGTTTTTGTTATATACTAGTCTTTACTAGTTAATATTAGAAGAAACCACAATGCAAGATACAAGATTGCAAGTTTTCTTCTCTATCACAAATTCCAAAATATGCCAACCTCAACATGTCATCCATGAAAACACTGATAAGAGGCAATAATCAAACCCTCCCACCCCCCAACACCAAACAATTGCAGTCGAAGCTTCTAAGAGATTGACCAAAGAAAATCAATGAGTGGAAATTAATGACAATGTAATCAAAAACCATGGCTTAAATTAATTCGTCTACCTCCAGAAATATCTGATTCTGCACTTTCTTCTCCAGCATTCCTATCTGCAAAAAAATTTCCCACGGTACCAACCTTCTGTTGATGAAATTGTGCATTTCTTGTTGTCACTTCTTGCTCCTTCTTTTCAATGTTGAATTTATTAAGCTTCTCCTCAAATTCTTCAATGCATAATTTGAGTTCTAGTTTTGCAAATTTCTTACTCTGTTTAACAACATGAACAGAAGGCATATCATTAAATGGTAACTGTGAGACAGAACAAGAACAAGAGAGATGCTATACCTTGTTAATTATGTTCCTAAAATTGTCCACCACAGAATCCTCAGAGAGTGCATGCTCATAAGCCTTGAACGACTCCATGAGTTTTTTCATTCCCTTTTCAGTGAATGAAAGCTGAGAAAGACAGTAAGAAATATTTTCCCATTGTCTAATGTCTGCACCAAAAGAGAAATCTCAGTAGCTTTTCAGATATGTAATATAGCTACAATTGATCTCTTCTATTCCAATACAATTTGTCAAGAGAGCAAAGTTGGTACAGAAAAGAACGGCTGCTTTCCAGAAATTCAAAAAAATAAAAAGATACACTGGTATTCAATGACCATCCTCTTACGACATATTGTGTGTGCTGCTATGAGTAACAAACTATCTCAGAAGAAACAAGTAGTGCAAAATGATGGAACAACTGGTTCTGAAAGAATCTGCACTAGCTTGACTTCACTGAAATTAGTCTAAAATTGATGCAACTAAAGTCAAGCTGTCACAGAAGCTACAGTTTTCAACTGGGACATATTGGCTTGCTTGTTAAGCAAAAAATTGTGGGGAAGAAAAAACTATAAGCAATAACCAACATCACCTCTTTACAGCTATTGTGAAAAACAGTTCTTTGACAATAGAGAAAATGTAAAAGGGGCACAGCTAAAACTTAATTTTCACAAGTTACTAAATGAATAAAACAGCAAATATCAATTAGACCTTCCAGTAAATGGTTAAAATCTACCTCATAACGGAAATAAACAAGTATGTTTTCATGTTCGAAATACCAAACAGCAATTAGTTAGTTCAGACTTGCCCAAGATTACATTAAATTAACACAACAAATGAATTTTGATGCCTTAATCTGTGAAAAATCATATACAAACTGACATGGTAAGAAGTGTAAACCTCGGCAAATGCACCCAATTACAGAATAAATTAAGAAAGGAGAACACACACCTGTGACCCCACTAAACCTATTACATAGCTTCTCAACAAGGGCTTCCATTTGTTTGTCCTGGAAGAGGTTCAGAAAACATAATGCATAGTCATCATCAAGAGTAAATACTTATCACTTCAATTTAGTTAAGCAATCTATACCTTCTTGATGGAACCAATCAAAAGTTGCATGATGCTGCAGAAGGATTCTCTCTTCAGATTCTGGTTAGATAATTTGCCTAGTATGTCTGGAAGTAAATTATATAACGGATTGTTTCCTGCACATAAACAAAAATAGAAAATTTCATTAATTTGACACAAAAATAAAAATAAAAAGATTAGTCCATTTATAATACCATTAGTTAGATATCACAATTTAACCTTTCTTAGACAACTCATGGAAAAAAAGTTTAGCCAGTTTTGAAATCCTCTCATCATCGTCTTCTACTCGTATAGCCATCTCATTTATGTATCCTTTCACCTGATCAAGCCATGCTCAAAATCAGTGTATATTATTTATAACCAAGACAAGGAACATACAACAGTTGGCTAGAGTCTCAGACCTTCATCATATCATTTAATATGAGATGTGAGAGCACCAAAACAGCATTCTTCCTAACAGACACCGAAGGATCCTGTAACCGCGCATACATATTCTGGGTCCACGGTTCTAATAAATTAGGAAAGCGTACTGCCAAATCTCCAAGAGCAATGGTGCAATTGGAACGAACGATTTCTGATGGCGAACTCTCCACAACAGTGAAGAGAAGCTGAAGATTTTCATCACTGGTGATATGCATTAAAATTTAGATATAATTTTGCATTTATCTACAGGAGAAAGACAAGGGTGTGAAAGAGAAAGAAAGAGAGAGAGAGAGAGAGGGAGAGAGAGAGGGAGAGAGAGAGAAGAGCTACTAAACTCACCAATAATCTGCATCAATAACCATAAATCGACACAAAGCAAGCATTGCAGATGCCTGTAGTCCTGGATACTGAGAAAATACAGGATTCTTAGATATAAATGCATCAAAAAGCATATACAGAAGCTACATTCATAAAAAGAAAATAGAATCATACCATTTGTTTGCATAACAATGCAAATAAATTCACTTGTTTTGATTATAAATCAAGATATCCTGACATTATTAAGTTTTAAATAACTATGCAACTGACAGTGATGTCGGAATCAAATCACCCTGCCTGTTTGGACCAGCGGCTACCTCACCAAACATGGCCAACTCTTTGGTTGGACAGACTGAAGTCAAAACACAAACAGTTTTAGATGACTAGACCAGCTCTCGAGCTGACCAGTTAGACACGTGCGATCTCAGAAAGGTTACTAAGACTATAGTAAAGAATACCACATTCTGTCGAACACCCTTAATAGAAACTAACTGACTTGAAGTTATTATTTTGGCATATTCCATAACGTACACATTCTTTCTTTCGAAAAAAATTATTATTCTCATACATCTATTTAATTTCAATATAACAGCCACATTTGAAAAAGATTTAAATTAATCATTTAATTATATCTATCTTTGATCATTGTGTACACTAATTAAAAATCAAACACAGTTATCAGTTGTGAAATCCATGGGAGGGGAGAAAAAAGGAAAACAAACAACAATGCAAAATCAGGTACTTGCCTTATGCATCAGAGAAAAGTTGCGACAAAGCTTTGATAAGAATGGTGCACACTGTCCAATCAAATTCTTCTCACTAGAGCCTCCAGAAACAATTTCTTTCTCTGCTTTTTCAGAGAGTGTATCAAGTATTGCATCTTCAGAAGCAGCAAGACCTAGCTCAGCATTGATACTATTGTCCTGCTAGACCGTATCAAAGGGCAAAAAACTTTAACCAGAAACAAAAACTCTGTAACCAATAAATAAACAATCAGTACCCGCTCCCTTCAATATTGAAATATCAATCCAATCTTACCTTTGTTAAATCAACATTTGCAGTGCCATTGCTATGAACATTCTGATCATCAACAACCATCTTGTCCATTTTTATTTTTTGTTTCAGGATTTTCCGCACACAGGATTCAATGTATACCAATTGGTTCATGGCAACATGACTTAAGATAAATAAATATCTTTCAAGTTTTGCTACCTGAACCGTGGTAAGCATGCTTGAGCCACCATAATCAATGTCATTCTCTAGCTCCTCTCTTCCAGCTTTATTGAATACAGAACTGAGAGATTTTTTGACAAGATCAGCAGCTAGGGTTTCTGGAGTTGGATGAAAAGCATAAATGGCACTTATTGCCTTGTCAGCAGCAGCATACCATATGTTATCCGGAAGCCAAAAGCCAGCAATTAAGCTTTCCAGAATTGCAAATATCCTATTGCCGTTAGTCAGCAACAATTTTTTCTTGTCTTCCTCAGACAGTCTCTGAATAGCAATGCATGTTGTTCTAGCAAGTAATGGTTCTACTTTCGCCCAACGACCAAACCCAATATCAACAATGTCCTGTAAGTGAGAACCAAGAACTCCAGCAGATGATTTTGCTGCCATGCAAAGGACAGATAAAGCAGCACGACTTGTCTCTGCTGTTGTTCCACTAACATTAAAGCAAAAGAAATCCCATAATGCCGATATCTGTAAAAGCAAACCATATATAAGGAAGTTGGCTTTTTAAAGAAAGCCAAAAAAACAGAAAGAAAAAGAATTTGACAAGTTGAAATAATGCATACAACAGAAGAGAGCTCAAATGGTCTACAGACAACACCGTGACCCTGTCAGTCTGGGCTAACTTTCCAGCATTTTAACTATTTGCAAAAGCGAAAAAAATAAAATAAGAAAAGAAAACAGATCTCATTATCTACAGTCAACCATGTTCACCATCACCACAGTGCTCATAAATCATGATCCGTCATTTAGTTCAGTTATAAAAAATATTTATTTCCATTTTTTACAATGTTCCAGCATTTCTATTTGACAAAACTTTCAATTTCAATGAATTGAATTCTCTATCCTGACATTACAAGTGATCAGCACCATTTGAAAAAGAAATCATATATGGTAAAATTCATTGACATCTAATTCCACACCCTGTTGTCGCTATAACAAATATCCCTAAAACCAATTAATAAAGCATTACTATTGGCATGGATTCTTTCATCACAAGCAATAGCCTTACAAACTCCGGTTTCTCACTAGCCATCATGCTTTCAGGAATTATAATACATGAATATATGTTTTATTTGTATTAAAAAGACAATCACGAATCTATAGCAGGGTTAATTTCCATGTTTATGTGTGTTTGTATGAGTTGCGTTTGACAATCTATCTATGCGAGTGAGTTTGTATGTGAAACAAAGAATGACTTCAAAACTGTCCAAACTAATAAGATAATCCAGAGACAACAAAAGGAGCATACCGTGCTCATAGATATATCACCTTTGGACACCAAGGCACCAATTATAAACTCCATGGCTGCTTGATCTCCTATGTTTGAATCTATGGCAAGATTCAAAAGATTTTTAGCTGTTTCTACTGGGCTTTTCCTGATATAAATTGTAATGAATGCATTCTCCACAGCTTCATAAATGGACTTGTCTTGAGAAAATACCTAAAAAAGCAAGCTAATTCTGTTAATGGCAACAGTTTGTTTAAAGTTAAATTCACATTTTTTATATAATTTGAAACAAAGAAAGCATCATGTTGACTACAAAACTGGTAAAACATAGTTTGTACTTTTAATTTCCAAAAATTAATAGCTTACCAGTGGCAGCATCTTGTGGAGGCAAGCTTCTGCTCCATCAATTTGGAACTGCTTGCACCTCATTAACAAGAGAATTGTGTTCTCAACATCGGTGGCAGAAGATGAAGCCATCAATTGAACAAGAGTTGGCATGGTGGAGGCTACACACTTAGAAAACCTCAAGCCAGCCTCAAGCGAAGCAACCAAGGCCCTGGTCTGCTCCAAGTTCCCAACATCCGGCACAGGGCTATCCTTTCCTGTAATCCCTTCATCAGTATGAGGCAAGCAACTATCAGTTAGACTCTCTTGCAGCTCTTTGACCACTCCAGAATTTACATCATCAACTTCACCATCTCCATTGCAATTATCACTGTCAGATGGTAAACCATCTGTGACACTTTCACAATGGATATCTGGCTCAAGCTCATTGAGCTTCTTCTTGTACTGCTCTAACGTTGCTTCAAACGATGATAGTCGAAGTTGTGGGCCAAACGGATTATGCTGCAACATCATCATAAGTAAATTTAATGCCGATTTTCTAACAATAGCACTCCTATCCTCCAACCTTCCAGCGGCAACTTCAGCAACCTCATTCCATAAACCAATTGAAACAGAATGCTCTTCACATAATTCAGCCCAAACCTGAAGAACTCGGCTCCTAGTGTAAGCCGAAACATCTCGACACCTTTCAAACAAAATTTCCAACATGGCTTGCTTGGTTCTTAGACGAACAGATTTAGAACTCAGTTCACCCTCAATGTCCCTGAATGCCTTTGCAACCAACTTTCCCAGGACCCCAACAAGAGCATTTCTTATTTTATAAGATTCCCCGCCAAAGTGCGGTACTAGAACTCCAACGTTGGTTGAAATCAACTTTGGCAGTCGATCGGCTAGCTCCACCAGAAAACGACCAATATTTTCAGCCCCTACTGTATCCTTCACATAAGCATTAGGATTAGTTCTCCCTATCTCTCTGATAAGATAACTTGCCAATGTTCCATCAGCATACTTCTTCTCAGCCCCAGCAACAGCATCAGCCATGTGGATAACAACAAAATCATATTTGTGAATTAGGTGCATAATTGAAGCACAAGTTTGTTCTGTGTAGTGGTATTTTGTAGCACAAGCCCCAATTATACGACATAGAGCATCTTTTGTGTCAGCATCTTTTAGAAGTGTTGCATTCTCAAACATGAAAAATGCATTTCTACAGAAACCCAAACCCAAATCCAAACATTAAGACATTAAATTAACACAGAGAAGAAAAATAAATCTAAATGAGTACCATTACTAATCCACTTACCTTACAACAAATGACAGATAGTTCTCATCTAGGTCTGATGACCCAAAAAGTAACAGAAGGTTGATGTCTAGTGAATTGGCAATTGAATTGAGTATCCGGCCCCTCTGTGGCTCCCAATTCCATGAGTTTATGGGTTGTTTCTTCCTTGCAGTTGCTGTCACCTAAATCAGTCCCAAAAAATTCACTAATTAGAAATATCACATAAACCAAAAAAGCATTATTGATTCAGTACCGGGATTGAGAGAAAGAGTTATAAACTCTTGAAAATAAAATACCACCCACAATACCTTTAGATTTTTATTCAAACTAATGTTGGACTCCTCGGCCAAAACAATATTAACAAGGAAGAATGTGTATATCTTAAAAGCATTACGATGTGACGTCAGCCGGTCAAGCACTGGAGCTTCATCATCCTGACTTTGAGAGACCCGAGAAAGTGAATCTACATTTGGAAGAAGAACGCTGAGATTGGACCGAAGACTCTCCACAAGATTGAGTTTGCAAGATGGACTGAGACTGGAGAAATCCCGAATCAATGAGTACACTCGATCAAACAAATCTTGCTCTTCGATACAGAAGAGTTCTTTATCAGATAGATCAAAGGATACACCTGCAAAGAAAATGAAATTGCCAGACTTTTAATCATTGTTCAGTTAACACTTCACAGCTGCTATGCTATGAACTTGAAACAAAACAAATAGAACTGGCTACAACTATGTTCCTCTAACTACTAAGTGCTTGGCTGCCATCCGAAAGTGCTTTCAAAATGTCTGTGTTTATTTTAATATTTGGTTGAAGAATTAAAGAGCCTTTGAGATCAAAAACCAATTAGAGAGATCTTAAAATATATAATAAATTGAAGTGCTTTTTATAGAAGCATTGAGTAGGCGCTATTCTAGAAAGTGTTTTTGAAGTGTTTTTACAAAAGCACTTGCACTAAAAAGAATTGCAAAAAATTAACATTTAATCTTTGTCAAAGGAACTCGAATAAGTCCAAATTAAATAACATAAATAAATAAATATCTTTAACCATAATTTTTGTTCTCTGACATGATAATTTCAGAAACAAACCGAGAATTAGGGTTTCGTGAGTAAATTAAAACGTTCTCTGCTTATTCATAATGAATTCGCAAAACTAAAGTGAGGATGTGAATCAAACTATCGAAATTGAGACAGGAGAGAAGATTTGACCTTTGACGAATTCTTCGAGTTCGGAAGGCCGCATCGAGGTGATGTCGATAGAGTTCTGAACGTAGAGACAATTGTCATCGCGTTCTTCATTTTCTTCTTCTTCTAGGGCTTGCAGGTTTTGGGGAAAAACAAACTGACGAGCCATTTTACTTACAAATTCAAAATCCTAAATCAAATTTCTACATGCAAGTTCTCCTTACTCTCTTCTCTCTCTCTCTCTCTCTTTTTTTTTTTCGGATCTTCAGGTAGTCAAGTGGGCTGTGCGATGACACAACACAAATTTCAAATTTTTTGAGCAAGCGGGAATAATTAACATGCCTTTTGACTCGGGTCGGGTTATTTACTCCAAAAATATGTCGCAAGGACAAGATGGGCATTTTGTATTTCCGTGGGGCTATTTTAACCTACGCCACACTCTTCAAACCCCACTTCTCTAAATAAAATGCAATTTATCATCAAAATGCCTATTGTTTAAATTTTTAGTAGGCACAGTTAGTTTTGAATAAGAATTAATTTAAATTAAAGTAAATCGACGATTTAAATCGATTTAAAAATTTAATGTTTTAATTTTAATTTTAAAAAAAATAAAATTAATAAATTTTGATTCATCGAATTAGATTTAATTAAATTTGTAAAAATTAAATTAATTTAATTATTTTAAAATATATATTTATTTTAATTTAAGTAATGACTTATTTAAATTTAATTAATATAAAATTTTATAAAAATATTTTTTTGTAAAATTAATTTATTAATTTTATTGAATGATTTAGTTCAAATTGATGAATTAAATCAAACTAAATGGATACTCATTAGTTTGATTTGCTTTGATTTATTTTTTATTATTGATTTGGATTAGTTTGAATTAAATAAAGATTAATAGTTATGATTCAGTTTAAAATATGTCTAATTTAAACCAATCCAAACATTTATCTTGATTTTATTTGTTTCCACACATTTGGATGCACTAGTCTTAAAATGTCAAACAATTATGTATTCTTTCATGCATGCATTTATATTTTTGAAAAACCTAACAGTAGTCTAATTTAAATACATTTTTTCAGATAATTGGAGTAAATGGATCTGAAAATTTAATCTAAGTCATAACATGTGGATAGATTTTCTTTATCTAAACATTAGATGCAATAACAAAAGGCTAACAAAGAATTAAAATTTTTAAATCTAGAAATTTAAACCATGTCATAACTTGTGGATTCATTCTTTTTTATCTATACATAGGATGTAATAAAAAAGGTTAAAAAAGAATTAAAATTTTTTAAATAAAAAAAATTTAAAACTGTATGTAACAATTTTCAAAAATTAAAATTCAACCTATATTTTAATATTTATGCGCTAAACTTAACTTGACCAAAAAATTCAAGGAAAAGCTTTTTGCCCAACATTACCATTTCTATAATGGATCTAAAATTTCAAACCCCACATAACAAATTCAATCTCCCATATTTTAGTGGATAAATTTTCTTTGAATATAGGTAGTTTAGATTTGACTAATTATTATTTAAGAAAAAATTGAGCCCTCGTTGTAGGTTTAAAAATCCAAACGGGTCATAATAAATTTCAAAAAATACAATGCTAATGAATATCTTACTATAAAAAAACTAATATATTCTTTTTCCAAAACCCTAAAGGTGAATTTAGAGAAATTTATTATTGGTTTGGATTGATTTTGTTCTAAATCTTGAAAAGAATTTAAAATTATTGATTTTGATTTGGTTAAACTAATACAATTCGATAGCTAATAAATTGAATTAGTCTAAATTGGTACTTATTGGTTTAAATCAATTTAATTCGACAATTTAGGTCTAAGTTTAAAAATATAATCCTACACTAATTTAAATTTGAGTGTTAATTAACTCTTTTATATTATTATGTTAATTAAATATAAATGGACCATCTTATACTTAGTAAAATAATAAAAACATAGTAACATATTTTCTTCAAATAGAATTAAAATTAAATTTTAGAATTTATAACAGACATTCTTAAGTAAAAAATTTAGAATTGAAACTAAATAATTATAGCTCAAAAATCGCTGCATATTCATTAAAAAAAATGAACATCTTAAAATTTAAATAATGAACTATTAGTTCATTATAAACTATACACTAGTTAACATCCAGAAATTCAAATATAAGATTCATGATCATTAAATGAAACTAACACATTTATGTCACTAAGATTAAGATTTTAAGAATATAATCGATTTGATTTTTAATGGGTACAAACCAATACTCATAAATTTAAACTTAATCAAATCAAAACCAAACCAACAAATATCTAAATAGATTAAATTTCACATATTTCTAAATCAATTCAGTTAATTAAGTTGGGCCGGTTTAATGTAAATTTGTCACCCTTAACTATTTTTACTGCCCAAAATTAACTTAAAATATATATATATTTTTTTAAGAATTGGACAAATTTTTGTATTACTAAACTATACGAAATTATATAGAATAAAAATATCTCAAGTTTTGATATTAAACTAATTAAAATTAATTTCAATATTAAAAATATATAATGTGTAAATAAACTAATAATACATTAAATATTATCTTTAATCAGCAAAAGTAATTGTGATCAAATTTCATGCTTATGTTACATTATTAAATAAATAATTCTAAATTAAATATCAAGTCAGAATACTAATGAAATACCTTAAATAATTTGTAATAAAAATAATAAAAAATATTCATATTTTTTGTTCAATTAATTTTGTTTATTATAGTTGCACTATTTTACTTTAATATTTGATTATTATGGCTGCTGGAATTGAAGAACCTTTGTTGTTGGTAGGTGTGATTGGCGGAAGGGTCCTGGACCACGTTAGTAGGTAGAAAGCTCCTTCGAGAGAGCATGGCCGATGAATTCACTCTCCAGGAAATTTGTGGAGGGTGGTATCAAGATAATAGCTAGCTATGAGTAGTAATCAACTCTTTGATAAGAGAAGAACAATATGATCTACTCTGAAACATATAATAATAATAATAATAATAATGTTATTACAGATGTAATGACCATTATGCCTCAATCATGTTATCTTATTTCACTTTTGTAAAAAATAACTTAAATCAAAATACTTCGTAAAGTGATGATACACTTGTATGATATAATAGAATTAACTTTCTCAAGAAAGTTCTGTGTTTCTTTCGGACCTACCAAAACAATGCCACGTCAATCAAGCCTCTGGGTCCAAATGGCTAGGTGGCAATATTTTATTCGCTCTTGAAACCAATTGCACAAACTTACTTGCAAGACTCCATTACAGCTTGGAAACAAGAAAAAGCAAGGTAGCAATCACGACTCATAACCATAGACTTGAAAGTTTCCCTTTGTGTTTTTCGATTGTAAGAACGGTTGAGTTTTTTCTTGAAATGGGCTGTGTTTAAATTAGAAAAATAAAAATTATTTGGTGTTGTTTTGTTCTGAAAGCGAAAAGGAAAGAAAGAAAGAAATGGGAATGCCTTGGGGCATGACTTTGTGGATGGCGACGATGGTGTGGATGGCTCTGAGCGGCTGGGTGTCTACGTGTTTGATTGTTGCTGACGAGGTTGCTACCTCTATAAGAACAGGCGATATCGGTCCTTTTCATGTTGGCTGATTGATTATCTTTTCTCTTTGGTTAGTTCCGTTCAAACTTTCAATCTTTTATTTATTTTTTTAGTTTTAAATTTAACCAATAACTGCTTGATTGAGAATTTTAAATATCCAAGTAATTGTGTACTGCATGTTAAGTTTTCGAACTGTAAGTTGAGTTCTACCTCTTTATTTCTGTGTGACTTAACTTGCTCTGGATTCTCTGCTCGCTAGCGATTGAATATATGCGTCGTCTCTTGGAGAATGCTTGGTGTAACAATACGAAAGCAAATAAAATTCACAGGAAATCAATCTTTCACTGAAATTCTATTAGGATATGAAAATCTCTTCCAATGTTGGAATCACTCCAAGGCAGACTAAATTGAATTTTCAACCCTGATTTGCATTAACAAAGCTGGGCTTTAAATAGCCAAATTACAGAAGCAACTGAATCAGAAAATTAAGCAGCTAAAATAAAAAATCTTAGCAACTAATAAAGCATAAACTTGCATGAAATAAAGGATCCTCTGCCTATGTGGATTCACTTTGCATCAATTGCATCCCTCCCCAAGAACTTGCCTCTGGCAAGTTTTGCTGCAGGTAATCATGGTAGAAAGCAGGGTTGATGCATTGAATTTCATAAGCTCGGAGCTAGACAAATTCAGAGACTGGCTTGTTTGCCCAACAAACAAGAAATTTGTGGTAACCTCCTCTCCATATGGATACCAACTGATGGAATGTCGTCTCTCTGGCGGGTATCAATAGGAACTCGAACTAAGACTTCTGTTGATTCTGATAGGGCATCGCCCTAGAACTTAGTTAAGTCCTCCACATAGAAAACAAGACTAATGGTACAATCTGAGGGAGTCGAATCACTTAGGCATTAGGCCCTAATTTCTTCAAGACTTGGAATGGACTTGCTTTGCGGGCATGTAGCTTATTGTAGCTTCAAGGTGGAAAACGCTTAAGACAAAGTCTTATCATGACTTGGTCACCAATTTCAAATTGTTTGTCTCTTCTTTTCAAATTGGCATACTTGGCGCATCCTTCTATTTGTAGTGCTATTTTCCTTGAAATTTCTTCATGGATAGAGGTCATATGGGCAGCAAAAGCAAGTCCAACTTCACTTGGTCTTCGGGGTAGGGGCAATGGAAGTATATCCATTGGTGTGTGTGGGTTAATGCCATAAACAAGTTGGAATAGGGTGTTTCCAGTGGTGTGATTAACTGAGTTGTAGAAGGCGAACTCAACTTGTGGAAGTATAAGGTCCTAATTGGTAGGATGATCTTCGGTTAAGCATTGTAACAGATTGCCCAAATTGCAGTTTATCGCTTCTATTTTCCCATCTGTTTGGGGGTGGAAGGCACTGGAGAAGGATAACTTAGTGCCAGCTTTAACCCATAATGTCTCCCAAAAATAGCTAATAAATTTGACATCGCGATTAGAGGCAACTGTAGCTGGGAGCCCATGTAATCTAATGATTTCTTTAAGGAAGAGGGTTGCAACATGAGAGGTATCAAATGTCCTTCAACATGACACAAAGTGGCTCATTTTAGAGAATTGGTCTATAACTACCATTATAGAATCATTGTAGCATTTAGTGCGTGGCAATCTGGGGACAAAGTCCATGATGATATCAACCCAGGGATGTTGCGAAATTGGCAATGAAGAGTACAACATAGTGTTTTATTTTGTCCCTTTATTGACTTGATAGGTGTGGCATCTGGCAACAATTATGTGTATGTCGTGGGGCATCTGCGGCCAATAGAATCAATTAGCCACCAAGATCAAGGTTTTGTGGAATCCAAAGTGACTAGCTAATCCACCTTCATGGAGTTCAGTAATAATGAAGTCTTGCATGGAACCTGCAAGAATGCAGACGTGACCATTCTTGGTGAGAAACCCATCCTTTACAGCAAATTAGCAAAGGTAGTGGCTACATGTGCTTGTAATGTAGCGCCATATGTCTTTGAAATCGGGGTTAGCTGCATAAAGGATGTGTGGTTGAGAGCTTTAACTACCTTGTTTTTGCACCCCATCTTGTGCTGAATGGCGAAGTCAAATTATTGTAAATAATCAAACTATCTTGCATGTTTGGTGTTCAGCCTGCTTTGGAATGAAGATGTTTCAATAAATCATGGTCAATCACGGTTAATTAAACAAGGGCGCTAATGTTTTAATGTCTAAACTAATGCATAAAACTTCATTTCATAAGCGGAGTACTTTCTCCCTGATTCGTTAAGCTTCTCACTGTATAAGGCAATAAGATGCCTTTCTTGGATCAAAACCCCACAAATGCCCACATGTGAGGCGTCACAAGCAACTTCAAAGACTTTTGAAAAGTCTGGAAGTTGCAAAGCAGAAGTGAAAGACATTCTTTGCTTTATTTCTGCAAATTTTTTTCAGTGGTAGGAGTTCATTTAAAGGTTTTGGATTTGAGACATTCGGTAATGCTGGATGTGATCGTGCTGAATCCTCAGATGAACCTGTGGTAGAATGTTGCTAGGCCATAGAAGCTTCGGATCTTGAAAAATGATTGAGGCTTAGGCCCGTCAAGAATGGCCTGTACCTTGGTTGGGTCTGCCTCTACTCTCTTGTGTGATACTATGAACCCCAAGAAATTAGTCTTTTTTATAAGAAAAGAGCATTTGCTTTTGTTGATGAAGAGTTGTGCTACCTTTAGTGTCTTCAAAACTTGTCTAAGATGGTTTAGGTGAGTTGTAATCAATTGATTGAAGATGAGTCTATCATCAAAATATACTACCATAAACTTATCTAAAAAGGGTCGGAATGCTGGGGTCATCACTTTCATGAATGTGCTTGGAGCATTAGTCGGATTAAAAAGCATTATGAGCCATTCACATAGGCCTTTCTTTGTCTTAAGGGCTATTTTCCATTCATCCCCGAGCTTTAATCGAATTCGGTGACATCTGCTCCTTAAGTCAATTTTGGTGAAAACAGTAGTACCACCCAACTAATTGAGCATATTGTCAAAGGTGTGAAATGGGAAACTTGTATTCGATAGTAATTTTGTTCATGGCTCTACTGTCAATACACATTCTCCAGCTTCCATCTTTTTTTTGGAGGGAGCAATGCATGCACTACACATGGGCTGAGGCTTTCACGAATGAATCCCTTGTGCAGCAACTCCTGGATTTGTCATTAAAGTTCAGTATGTTCAGTTGGACTCATTTGATAATATGATAGGTTAGGTAGCATTGATCTTGGCACTAAATCTATAGCATGTTGAATATTGCATAGAGGTGGCAGTTGTTGTAGGAGTTCATCAGACATCAAATCTCAGAACTCCTGAATTAACACGTCTACACCTACTGGTATCTTTCCATCCACTTTTTAAGCAGGTTGTTCAATTAAGAAGCAGAGTGTGGGCCCTGTTTGTACAACCTCATTTACTTGGCGGAGAGTTAGCATGGAATTGGACTCCTCCGGGGATCCAAACTTTGCAATTGGAAGGGCTCTAATACAATTTTCCTGTTTTGAAATTTAAAAGAATATGTATGGCATTTATCGTACAACCAAGGTCTTCCCAATAGCAAATGTCATACATTCATGGGCAATCCATTACACCATACTTTATTCATATACCTTTTTCCAAGTGAAAATTTGACGAAGCAATGGTATTTAATTAAACTAAGTTGTTGTCATTGATCCAACTAACTTGATATGGGGTGTGGTGTGTCTCCTCGGGTAATCTGATTTGTTCAACTACATCTTTGGCCACCACATTCATGCCACTGCCGTTGTCAATAAAAACGTTCAAGGCTTTGTCTCCGTGCATTACTCTTGTATGGAAGATGGTAGTTCACTTCCAATTGTAGTTTGCCTGTTCAATTGGGTACTTCTGTCTTATTAGAACTTGTTGGATCACACAAGTGGGAAGATCAGTAGCTTGTAGGTGTTCTTCCTCTGTTTCAGCTTCATACCGATCAACCTCTTCCCTGTTGATTTTAGTTTACTCCTCAAACATCAAGTCTTTCTCACAGACATAAGCCATACGTTGGTCACGAGTGGGGCAGACTACTGCATAATGTCCAAATCCATTGCATTTATAACATTGATGCCCTTCACCGAAGGCCTTGGTCTTGCCTTTTTTGCCACTAAGAGCCCCACCCTTCGACATATCTGCAGCTTGCTTTGTGGTTGAGGATGTGGTGGATCGATAATTTCCCAAATTGGTGTAAGGAAAATGTCAAGTTTTCACAACATTTTCTGAATTCTGCCTTGCAAGTTGCAGCACTAGCTGATATGCTTCTTCAATAATATAAACTTGGGCAATGAGCATCTCTTTGCAAATATCTATTTTTAGTCCACTAAGATAGCGAGCTAAAATTTAGGTCTCGGTTTTAGTTGCCTTGCACCTAACTGTTAATTCATGAAATCATTCGGTGTATTAATCCACTGTGGCCTAGGTTTCTTGTTTTCATTGAAACATGTCCTCGTAGATGAGTTGTTCATAATTAATAAGGAGATATTTAGACTTCAGATGTTCCTTCATCTTTTCCGATTCTGTAATAGGAATTTGATGAGTTGGTTTAACTTGCTCTTTCATGATACTCCACCAGGAGCGGGGTTGGACCTTTTAGTTTTAACTTAACAAATTGAACCTTACAGTCCTCTGGCATAGACAACCAGTTGAAGTAATCTTTGAGTGCAGTGATCCAGTCATAAAAAGCATATGGATTGAGTTTTCCCACAAAATCAGATACTTCAACCTTCATCCTTTTGGTCAATTCATCAACAAGATTTCTTTAGGCACCTGAATCACATGGTTGTGTCTTTGAAGTAATCTCCAAGTGTAGTGATCCTGTCATAAAAAGCATCTGGATTGAGTTTTCCCACAAAATGAAATACTTCAACCTTCATCCCTTTGGTCAATTCATCAACAAGTTTCCCACCACGCCCAACTGTACTTCCTCTTTTTCTACGTCCCTGTTGCCAAGCCCATCGTGTCTTTGAGAAGTCCATAATCCTCCCCTATGTCCTTGCATTTCTTCATTGTTGCTACGCTCATCAATAATGTCCAATTTGCGTACAATGGTACCTAAAGTTTGTGATATTTGGTCTATTTGTTGTTGAAAATTGGTGGATGTTTGGGTTGTGTTGGTGTCAGGGTTGGTGATGGCATTTAGGTTAGATGGATTGGGATTAGTTGAACTTTGTTCCATGAGGTTATAAAAGTGACCACTCCTAGTTTCAGGCATAAGGAAATGGTGCAGATTGAACCTGGCTTGGATACCAATTTAGTGTAACAACACGAAAGCATAGCTCATAGAAAATCAATCTCTCATTGAAATTCTTATAGGATATGGAAATCTCGTCTAATGTTGGAATCACTCCAAAACAGATTAAATTGGATTTTGAACTCTGAATTGCATTAACAAAGCTGGGCTTTAAATAGCCAAATTACAGAGGCAACTAAATTAGAAAATTAAGCAACTAAAATTAGAAATTGAAGTAATTAGCAAAACGAAAGCTTGCTGAAATAAAGGATCCATATTTTCAAAGTCCTATTTTCTAGCTCTTCTTTTGACCTTTCTATCACCATCTACCTACATGGATTCGCTTTGCATCATTATGGGTCCAAGCTCTGATCATGATAATTTTAATCAACAATCAAGACTGCTTTTCTGGATGAAGTGGCTTTTCCAGTTGCTAGATATATATATATATATATATTTTTTTTTACTTTAATTAAGAGGGGTTGAACTGACTATAATCTTAAAACAGATTGCTCCGGTGACCTAGTATTATTGGTCAAGTCCACGGAGTATCAACATTGCCTATTATCAGTTTCTGTATCAACATTGCCTATTATCAGTTTTTGTATGGGTATTTTATTACAAAAGTTTGCAAATTCCAAATTATAATTCAAAGTTATGCTGAAATGAGTTGAAATTTAGGCAAATTGACATTTTTCATCATTTGTTATCATTTCTAACTTTACCTGTCTAACTCCATTTGATTTTCATTCAACCATGCACGGAATAATTGTCTTGGTTCTGCTTCCTTCCTCTCCTTCTCTCTATATATTTGAGTATTTCCTCATTATTTGCTTCCCTCAATGTGCTTGTCCTACTTCATTTAGTACCTCAAGGAAAACGAAACTGAATGCAGATTAATGTTTTGCTGCCTGCAGTACTGGCTTGGATTTATTTCAGCTTATATTTTAAGCAGTTGGTTTGTTCTCTGTTATTTTCCCAAAAACGATCAAGACATTTACAAATTTACTTCAGTGTGATGTTGGTTTAGGAATTTTATTGCTCTGAATCCAAAAGGAGCAGAGTTTTATGGCTTCACTATTGCTTTTTATGAGGTGAAGAATTGTTAGAGTTCTGAAGATTGTGTAGTCTGTATTGCCTTCTTTCTTTCGTAATGTCAGCAAAATAGAAATTTTCCATAATGCTTTATCGGGACCATATGTCTGCTTCATTTGCAACTATTACGGTAACACTTATGCACACTATGTCTAACATATGTGCTGCTCTCTGATCATTTCAAGTCCTTCCTCTTCTCCGTGGACCCTGCCCCTCTTGTAAGGCTTGTTTAGAATTTTTATTCTACATGTCTGCTGACCTTGCGTGCAACAATCATTTGTCTTCTGCCTTACAATGAATTTAATGACTTGCAATTCTTTTTTTTTTTTTTTGGGTTCCTTCATCCAGATTCTTAGAAGATTCTATGTTGGAGAATATTATTTGAAAATATTCCAATTAAAGCTGTAATGTTGTCCCTAGTTTACTCTTTTTGTATAGTTTTTTCCTCTGCTGGCGTTGGAATTTTCTGTTGTAGTGTTCTGTACCACTATTCATTAACATGGTTTTTCTGGGTTATTTAAGCTCAGTGGTAAATTATTGCTGATTTGTTTATGAATGAAGAATCATTAATATTCTACCGAAGCTGATTTTGGTAGCTGCCTGGAGTTTGCTATTGCGTATTTATGTCAGTTAACGGACAGCCTAGAGGGATCACATTTTTTGTATTTTCTCCTTGGTTGGCTTGACTTTCTTCAACTGAGCTCTGCTTACGCAAGCCAGCTGTTGCCTCATTGGACCTTCTATGTGTGATCCTTTTCTGTCAGCCTTTCATGAGAGAAATAAGGATGGCAATATTCATTTGTAGTCAAATGTAGCTTATGTAAAATCCTATCAAAATATTATACAGTTAGCTTGTTAAGAAGTTTTGACTCTGTATGTTGTTGTATGGCTGTTTGTAGTGCTTATGGTTATTAATATACTGCTCTGCTCATTGTCGTCTCCATTTTCTTTCTCCCTCTCCTTGGATGAAACAAAGTAAGAAATTTTCTGAGTTTACATTTACAGAAGAGATTTCTGACATTATTGCTCCAATCGTAGTCTGGACAGGCAAAACAACCAGTAAATTGAACTTGACATAAGTGCTACATTGCCAAACCAGAAATGACTCCTTGTGGCTGCCCTAAGGCTTGTCTTTGCATTAGTAAGGACCTGACGTAATGGTAGATGCATATTCTTAAAGTTATATATCGCAAGGAAAACTTGTTTTGTATCATTTCTATCTTTTTCTCACCTAAAATTAGAAAATGGTTTCACCCTGTTGAATGTGGCAGTGGTAGAAATACTTGTAATTTGGCCTTATGAAACTGGTATCCCGCTTGAATATTCATTTTTGTTTTCAACATTGCAGACCATAAAGGAAAACCCGAGGAAGCAGAAAGGGAGAGTGTGATGTGGACTGTGAAGATCCAGTGCCATCTTTAATTTCAGTCAAAAAATGTTGTCTGTTTACAGATTGGTAATTGAATCGAGAATGTTGAGTGTGTAACCATTTGTGCTGTTCTTTTCTATGCTCGATCTTGGTATTTGGTTTTCTATACCCACATTGATATCAAGTCTTGACCTTAGGCCAGATATGCCAGAAAGCAATGTGGTTTTGGATCTTTTTATAGAATTGCCAGAGGAGGTATGATTATTGTATATTTGTAACTAGGTGAAATTGTACAGAAAAAAGATATTCCCAATTGTTTTTCATTAAATGGCTTAAGTATGAGTTGGATTTAATTTTTTTTTTTTGGGTTTTTATTTTGCACGATATGCCATTTCTTATTTTGTTAACTTTTTGCCATTGAGTGTAAGCATGTGTTGTTTGTTTAAAAACATAAATATAGATGTTTATATGGATTACAATTACAAGGGAGTCTACACCTAACAATATAGAACTGTTTTACTTACGTCCAAATCAATTTTGTTTGCGTTTCATTTGGCAAATTGCCTCATGCATGCATGCATGCATGACAAATGATTTAAAATTATTACTTGACGGACCCAAACAATTATTATTGAAGGTAATGAATGACAAATGATTTAAAACATTTTTTTTCTGTGCAAATTTGATCTTATTTAATGGACTTGTCAGATTTTATTATTGAACTTGTCATGTATATTTAATTAATTATATTTAAAATTTTGGCGTTTGTAAGAATTTAAACACAAGACCAAAAGGTAAAATTTGCTTGATAGCATGCGAAATATCCTGACTTTAAAAAATTTAAGATTCAAGAGTAAGGATTAACAAATAAAAATCTTGATATAATTGTGTGATTAATCATTGGTTGCACGGAATCAAGGCATAATTCATACAAATTTTGGGTGGTCTTGGATAAAGAAGGATACCGTGACGTGCTATCAATTTTGCTTGCCCTTTAGCCAAGCTTTAACTTCAAGGTATGTTTGAGACGGGATGTTTCGACTTTTTAAATTGTAACTGCATTGGAATGAAATCATTTAAATATGAATAAGAATGAGTGATCTCGATTCAAACTTAGCATTTATGATGGCTTAAGGAGTGTAAAGAAAGAAAAACCCAAAATATGTGAAAGGTACTTTCAGCATAAGCAAGACCAATTTAAAAAAGGGAATAGCTGGGTGGTTGTCAACTAAATTACAGACTCTTTGGGCCCAGCTCGAGAATTGGGAAATGGGTGTAAGAGTTAGTCGTAGAAGTTGCTGCTAGTGTTTTATTAGTTGAGTCCAGTTAAAGAGTCCAAAGGTGAAACAAAAAGTGAACCTGGGACAGTAGATTTGGGAGGAAGAAAAATTATATTGTATTCGTGGTATTTCTCCAACCCCAAATGGAGAAGAGTTAATTTATTAAATTTATTATTATTTTTAATTATACAAGGTTTTTTTTTTTTTTTTTAAAAAAAACACAGTAATATCAAACATATCCAAAATTTTATATGCGGTGGAACTAGTTTTGAGATCAAGTTTCTTAGCGGAAAAATGAAAAGGCAAATAAATGGGTCTTGCTAGGAAAGTTAACACTTACATTTGCACTACTTTGTCTCAAATTTCAAATCATTATTTGAGCCATGAACATCGCTTACTTAAACCAAACAATTATTTACAGTTGTTAAATTTTGTGGCCCATCACAATCACAATCACATTAAAGCGGCAAGGCTTGAGAAGGATCCCACGTCAAAAGCAATTGAGTGATGGTGTGATCTGATTCCAAATTAGCCCCAAATTTGAGCCATGGTGGCCCTCCATATTTATCACGAGTGTCCACTTCAATCTGTCACTTTTCATATTATCACTACCCCATATATATTCCATAATAATAATAATATTCATGGTATTTGCGTCCTACTTCTTTATCTTTTGTATTCTTCTATTATGATTATTGGTAAAGTCAAGTAACTATTACTCAATATTTATATTAAAACATAAGATAGCTATTTTTCTTTAATTTGTTTTAGATTTATAATTTGTATGAATATCTCATGCTTGATAGTCAAATTGTCTAGTGAGTTTAATGAGTTGGCCATTTTCATTAATATGAAAATAAAAAGATTCCAACAATCACTTTGCAATTTGAATTTTTCCTAGATTGAAAACAGCATATTTATTTTTTTCTTTTGAGATTAAGGGCTAATTTTATTATTAAATATTATTAATTTAACAACTAATACAACTTTCTCAAATTTTGAAGGCATAAAACATATAAAAATTGTATAATATTTTTTTTTTTTATTTTACTTTTTTAACTTTTGACAAAATATTAATATGTGATAAAATTAATAATAAATTATTATCAAATTTTGAAGACATAAAATATATTAAAATTTGGATTAATTTTTTTTTTAATTTTTTAATCTTTGACTTTTTGATTAAATTTTGATACGTAATAAAATTAATAATAAAAAATAATTTTATATTTTATGATATAAATTAAAAAATTTAAAATATAATTTAAATTATTTATTGTTTATTATATTATATATTAATATTTTGATAAAATTAAAAATGAAAGAAGAGTAAAAGTAAATATCAGTCCATTAAAATATCGTGCTAATTCATATAGAAATCGGAATTAAATTCAAGAAATAGTTTTCCACCAAAGGGGTTGGCCCTGTATACAACATTAGTAATCTCCCACTTCCTACTCTCTCTCTCTCTCTCTGATCCTTTTTATCCAAGCCTAGCACCCTATCTCCCTCACTCAACAGCAACCAAAACCCCCACAGACTCCTTCAGACAAAGAATAAAAAAAAGCAGCAAAAGTACATTTTCTTTCTTTGCATATCGGTCTTTTTCGCTGGTTCATTATTGATTTTTTGATTTGGTTCTGTGGGTTGCTCAGCTTCAGGACCCGCCACTTTGATCACCAAAATCATCATCATCATCATTATCAGAATCACCACAATGGCAGCCCAGAGACCGACAATCCTTGTTGTTCTTCCTGTTATTCTTATTCATGTTCATTAGATTCAAGTTGTACATTTTCTTTTTCTTCACCAAAACCAGTGAACAGAGCTCTATCATCGCCAACTCCACTAGTTCATCACCCACCTTCAAGGAAAGGGTGATACTGACCATCTTGTATCTCTCACCACCACCACATACGGTTCTCTCCTCCTCATTGACAACCCCAAAGTCTCCTCCTTGAACGGCCAGGATTGCTGTGATCATCATCAACCTCAATCACCACCACACATCAACTCCAGCAACAAACCTCAAATGCCAGCAATAACAAACCCGTTGTGTCGTTGTCCCCAGATTCTGTTATCAACAGTTGGGAACTCATGGACGGTCTTGACGATGATATTGGATTCCCACCTGGGTAATAGTAATAACCCCATTTCGTCAATTCACAAAAGAACTGATGATAATTCATCCTGTGGATTAGTCGGACCCAAAGATCCTACTTCTGTACAAGATTCGCCGCAATCTTTGACAAAGTCATTGCTGAGGAATCATTGCTGTCAAAGATGGATCCAAATGGTGCTTCAAGTTGTATACGAGCATCATCATCCAGCCAACTTGGTTATAATCGTCACCAGGTTAGAAAAGCAAGCTCTTTGGGTTCAAGTCCTGTAACTTTTTCTTTGTCAAATGAATATTCACATCTATCAGGGGAAAAAAAAAAATCAGATTTTGGTATATTTCACAAGTTTGAGAGGAATTCGAAAGACTGCGCGGTGAGAATGATATTCAAGAGCTATAGAGTTGCAGTTGATGGAAGAGACATTTCAATGGACTCAACTTACACAGAAATGAGTTGCAAAGCATGAGTGGGGGAAAAACAATTAGTTTGCCACAAGTTTTTATAAGGGGAAAACACATTGGTGGAGCCGACAAGATTAAACAGTTTGTTGTGGAAGTAGAAAGTAGTTTGACGAAGAAGACGACCAGCTGAGGAGGTGTCCTCATTGCAATGAAAATGGCTTGATAAGATGCCCTTCTTGCTGTTATTGGTTTTATGTATGCAAATTGCTTGATTGCAAGGTATTTTTTTTTTAAATGATTTTTTAAAAGAATGTTTACGTTGTTAAAATTGCTATGATGTTGCCTATTTTTGTTCATTATCTCCCTGAACTGAAGAGACTGGAATAAAAGAAGTTACTTTTCTTATGCTGAGGATCACAGATTCATCTCTCTCCTCCTCCTCCTCCTCCTCCTCCTCCTTTTCCTTTTGTTTAGCGACTGTGAAGGAATTGAGCAATTTCTCAAATAGTCCGGGGTAAACATCTTCTTTGTCCTATTATTTTTGAAATAGCTGTGCTGTTGTTGGTCATCTGCAGAATCATTCAGCTTTCCATGGAAATCAATTGGCAAGGGGTACTTTTTGGACGTTGGCAATTAGGGCCGGGTAATAGAGGAGAAGAAAATTGTTAACAGATTTTTAGTCATAATTTCTTTTCCTTTTCTTGGTTGGCATATTTAACAAGGAATGGTAATTTGTTAGTAAATCTTAAAAGCCGGAAACAAATTTCTCTTCGTTCAATACACAAAACCATAATGTGTGTTTACTCTGCGCGCCCCACGTTGGTTAATGATTTTTATTTTCAAAGATTAGAAGTGTGAATAAAAAACTGTGGAGAACTTCTGGTTTTTGGGCTAATTATTTTTTTTACTTTCATAATTTTTAAAAGAATTTTGAAATTTAAAATGAATAAGGCTTTACTATATAATGCATGTACATAAATATAAAAATATGAATGACTCCTAATGATACAAATAAAATTAAATTTATAGGGCTATTTTTATGATTGTTATTATATAAACTTATTTAGATATTTATTGAGATATAATTACATAATTTTCAATGTTAATTGAAAAACATGTACTTTAAATACATGTGAATATATTTAGATTTCGGTCTAAATGCTTACGGTCCATTTGATGTAACTTTTTAAGTATAATTTTAGTAAATCTTTTACAAGTAGATTTTATATAGATAGAATTTTTAAAACAACAAAAAAAATTATGAGTTGATAAATTGTCAAATAATTTTTTAGTAAAAATTATGCAGTGATATTTATAAACAAGTTTTTACAAGCTATGCTACGAGAGAAATAAAATACAACTCTTAAAATAAATTAAGAGTATTTTGGACAATTTACCCTTTTAAAAAAAAGGCCAAAATCTCTATTTTCGTAGGTGCAAATTTTGGATTTTTACCCGTATAGCTTTGTTGATATTTCGAAAAAAAATTTTTAGTGACAAATAAACTATAAATAAAAAATTTTAAAAAATAATTGTCATTGAAAAAATTCTTTTTATTAATGAAAAATCGAACCAAACGAGCAAGAGTTTTATGTAGATAATGCGTGACTATATAGTTATCAATTTATTTATCATGTCAAAATAAATTAATTAATTACATCATCTTTTTTATTGCAATAATGTGATATGTTTTTAAATGATTTCTTTATAATATGCATTAAAATTGGATCCAATAAGCTTATAATAATTATTTATATGAGTGGATTTTTGACTTTTTGTCATTGCATGCATTAGTATACTATATTAGTGTTGTTAAGCGGAAAGTACATGCATTATCTTATGGAAGGAAATATGCATGGATGGATAAGATGGCTAGATGGCGTGAGTGGATTCCATGAAATGGTGAAATTGTGCATATGTAACAAGCAAATGAATTGGAGATTAATTGAAGGATAAATGGCAATTTTACTTCCATATTTTCGACCATTTCAAATTGATTAAGGCATTTGGTGTAGTATATAAACAAAATCCAATTTATTTCCTTAGTTTTGCTTTTGCATTTGGAATTAGAAGACAAAGAAACCAAGAGGAATTGAGAGAAAAATTATGTTGAGGTCCGGGAGTAGAAAAGGAAGAGGCATAACTCATATACAAGTTGTAAATTGGAAATTGGGATAAGAAATTGTTTTAGGTATCATATTTAATCTACAATTGACATGCAATTATGTTGCCTAGTAATTTATTTTGTAAAAGTTTGATTTTATATTTGTTTGGACATAAAATATATTTAATAGTTTAGATTTTGCTAGTTTTGAATTAATATATATACCGTTGTTTTAATATTGGAAGTGATTAATACAATGAAAATCAAGTGAAAACTTATTTGTTAGAATAAGTTTATAATTGTGAAAATTTATAATTAGTTAGGCTTGCTTTTGTTCATGAATAGGTTAGAATTGTTATTTAGTAATAATTTGAATTACGTTTTAATTTTTTTAAAAATAATTAAATATAGGACAAAGTCATTATTTAAAACTTTAAAGGGTTATATTTAGAATTTATTGAAGATTTGGGTCCTTCTGTGAACAAATAGTTTGAGGGGTCTTATTGACAATATCCTTCTATGAACAAAATATCATTATTTTATTATTTATCTTATAATTATTATAATAATAAAAATAATAATTATTTATAATAATATTAGTAAATGCAAGGTAATATTTACTGATTAATAGTTTTTGGAGATGTTATTTTATTAACTTTAGGATTATGCTAAATTTTTAGGTAGTAAAATTTTGTTAAGTGGATATTTAATTATGATTATGTGGGTTAGTAAATATTGTTGTTAATTTTATTTAGAAAGTAATTTAAAGGAAGAAAACAAATTAGAATAAATACAAAACAACTGATTTTTAGATTGTGAGGTTGATGTTTATATGTAATTAAGATGATTTGAATTTTTAAAAACTAAAAAGTAATTTGATTGCATTAAAAAATAATGGTTAATTTTATATTATCTAGTTTGCATTTTTACAATAGTCAAATTAATTATAATATTTTAAAAAATATTCAAAATTAAATTTAAAATATTAAAAATTAATTTTACATTTTTAATTTTTTGTTCAAATCGCTTTAGTTTGATTTAATTTTTTACAAAATTAAATTTGAACAAAAAAAATTAAAAATTTAAAAAATTTAAAAAATAAAAAATGGTAAAAATATTTATAATTAGGGGTTGTCACATTAATTTAATTCGGTTTAATTTTTTATACTCCTTTATTAGAGATAGAGTATGAGAGTAAGCAACAGATAGTAAAGTGTTTAACATTGCACAATTTATCTAGATTAATACTACCGAATGAGTTTAACGATTTTCTCATATATAAATATATGAAAATTCTCATTAGTAGATCTTGAGATGTCAACTAAAGGACTATTAATTTATTACCATTATCTATTTACTGACTAATTACTCACCTTTTTATTTTTTATTTTTCTAAAAGAATTTAAATTTAATAGTTTTAAGAAAGTTGTAATTTTTATCCTAAACAATTAGTTGATAGCAAGCATTTTATTATAGAATTATTAAGTATATAGTATTATTCGTAATTATGTATAGAAATAATGTAGAAAGAATTTGAAATTTTTGTAGATATTATTGGGTTGTTTAAAATATTTTAGTTGTAAATATTTATATATCAGATAGTTTTATACATATATGATATTATAAATTTTACATATTCACGTAAATTATCAGTAAAAGATAATTCTTACGAATGTATAATAATTATAACGTAATTGAATTTATGGTTCAAGACATAATATACATGTACATTTACTTCGGTGTGTGTATATCCTAATAATTCTTGCTTTTTGACTTCCTCTAAATCTTTAAATCCATGAAGTGAAAATTAACTTTTTTATTTATTTAAGAGAAACAAGATTTAATTTTATATTACCTCTCTTTATGTTTTTACAATAGTCAAGTTCAATACATCTAAAATTATTCATTGCTAAGGATGGGCACCATCAATTCAATTGGCTGCTTTTTTTTTTTTTTTTTTTTAGTAATTAAATTGAGCAAAAAAATTGATTTTTTAAAAATTTAAATTGTGTAAAGATTTAATAAAGTTAGAAAATTAATAGTTTATTTTTCTGTTACTTTATTCATGTTTCAACAATAGTCAAATCTACACTTATACTTTTAAAAATATTTGTTGTTAGGGTTTGGTACAATCAATTCTAATTTTTTTTTTTAAAGAAAATGAGTATTAATTTAATATTTTAGGAGATAAGTATTATTTTAATATTTGAATGTAGTAAATTTTTAAAAAAAATTGAGAGAATTTAATTATTTATATGGACCTTAAAATTTGATAAAGTAATAGATACACATAATAGATAATTTAGTAAATAATAAAGTCACTACTAAAAAAAATGATAAAGATATTATTATTATTATTATTATTATAGTAATATTTTTAACAAATTATCAGTAAAAGGACATTTTTAATTTTTTTTTAGTGAAAATTATTTTTAAAAAACAATATTTGTAATTTATAAATATATAAATGTCATTTTGATAAAATTGAGGGAAGGTATCTATTAAAAAAAAATAAAAAATAAAAAAGTGTGAACAGATCTCCTCTACCGTGAAAAAAATAAACCGAGAAAGCCCACTGAGTAGTGGAAATCAAACTTGAACGTCGTACAAAAAGTCCACGACGGCTGCCTTTCAGTAAAAAGTCAGTCCTTCACGGAACTCGGTGACTTCAACCTAACGTCACCAATGTATCTCAATCAGGTGGTTATGGTTGGATGAAAAATCTCCAAATTGAAATCCATGTCGTTGGTTCTGTCGCAATTATGTCACTGCAGGTGGCCAAATTGTTTCCCCATTAGTTAAATTTGGATACTCTCCGTGAAAACAGTGAAAACGGGCCCCTACAGTTACAGTTACAGACCTAATTTCCATTCACAACGTTTAGAAAACATCATGTCATCAAAATTTATTTATTTTTTATTTAATTATTATTTTTATTATTCATGTTTTTATTAATTTATTTTAAAAAATATATAATTAAAATATAATCCAAAATTAAAAACTTGTTTAGCATACTGCTTATTAATTTAATAATAATATTAAAAATAATAATTTATTATTATTATTATTATTGAATCATAATTAATTTTTTTTCGGTTAATATATTTTTAACAAAAGCTACCAAATAACTTCTACCATTTTTATTTAAAAACTGATTTTTAAATACCAATGTATTAACATTGTTTTCGGCTTTATCAGTATTAAAAATCAAATCTGTTTGAAAAAATATTGTTGCCTAACAGGCATCCAAATTCTTTTATCTAACCATGGTTTGATAAATTTGGTGCAGCAGGGATGCTCTTGTTCCCTTCTGTCTACTTTCAGTTTACAGAAAGCCAAAGCCAAAGCCAAAGCCCAATTCAATTGAGAGACACAAAACCACACAACACAACTCAACTCAACTCAACTCAACTCAAGCCAACTCAGCTTAGCCTATCGACATGGAAGCCGGCAATGGCTATGAAGGTCAGGGAGATGGGTATGGCGGCCAGTCGACGGACACTTGCCTTACCGGCTTTGTAGACGGAGGTAGCAGAGAAAGCCACAGATTGTTCTTGTCACGCAAAACAGTGTTGGAGATGTTGACAGACAGAGGTTATGCTGTTGCTGTCTCTGAAATTAACCTCTCTCTTCAAGATTTCAGAGCCTTTTATGGCCAAGAACCTGATGTTGATCGTCTTCGGTTCTCCGTTGCTCATCAATCTGATCCTTCTAAACGGGTAAACTATTCTTCTTTTTTGCTTTTGTTTCGCCCTTTGCTTGGTTGCCGAGGAAAGAAATCTGATTCATTGCTGAGAAAAAAATATATTTGTTGGCGCATTTGGATTGGTGAAATCAGTCACTGCGTGGTTTTATTGATTAGATGACGAAACTGTTTTCTAAACATGGTCTCCTAATAACAGTTATGTAATGTGTATTCATAACTACTTCTGAATTGAAAGAAGAAGGTGGGCATGGGCATATCGAGTGGTACTGATACTGATAACAAGTGTTGGAGTGCTTATGCTCTTTGCTTATTTGTGCGAGCTCGCACAGACCTTCTGCTTACTCCTCTTCTGCTCCAGCTTTCAGCTATTTTGGTACTGCACTTAGCTTGTAGTTATGTATCGGTCAATCATATTACATAAGTACTTACTCAAGAGTTGAAACGGCAAGAGAAAGTTCAACTTCCTCTAAAGTTTGGTTCAGTATTGCCACATTATATTAGCTAGCTACGGCTTTTGACACCATCTTCTGGTAAAAAAACGGTAATGAATTTATGATGATTTTTCTTTTGATTACAGATTTATTTCAGATCTTTGGTTTCCAATATCATTTTCTACTAGAATTATAATTTGTTGTAAATATCTGAAATGTGAATTTTACTTCAAACTTTGTTTGGAGACATTATTATGTCAAACCAAATACCATATACAAAAATGTTCATAGTGTATAGCATTGAAATGCAATTTGGAGATGGTCACTCCGTCAGTTATTTTTAGGATTTCACTTGCATGCTAATTACTGCTGCGTAATGTTATCACATGCGAACAGTTTCTCACAAATTGCACTAATATAAATTGTTGTATTGCAGATGCTGGTCATTTTCTGTGGGCCTGGTATTATTAAAGTTAGTTCAATCCGCAGCCTTGCAACTCAAATTGTTAATAAAGATAGTTTAACAGGGCTGATATTAATCTTGCAAAACCAAATAACAAACCAGGCTCTGAAAGCTGTTGATCTTTTCTCATTTAAAGTTGAGATATTCCAGGTATGTTTTCTAATATTAAGTATATTTTGCATGTACCTCTTGTTGACATTAGTTAGTGCCTTTACATTGGATTGGGGAGCATCTTAATTTGAATATTTGTTCATTGTTTTGATGCTTTTTTTTTCTTAATATTCCGCTCAACTGACAAACAAACTCCAGTTCCAGGTTTTCTTCCAAGTGTGTGACCTGCCTGTCCATTGTGCTTTTTATTTCTTACAAGTTGAAGCCACATGAGCTTTCTAGGATTGCTATATTTACCCTCATCTGGTTTCTTAGGTTTCTGGCTTTCATCGGGGTTAAAAAATTTGAGATTCAGTGTGATAATTTTGAGACTATAAAATTGATAAGGGTAGCATAGGCTATGTATCACGGTAGCAATTTGCAAAGCAGGTTAGATTTTCGTCTGAGAAAATTATAGCATATGTCATATATCAGCATGACCTGAGTCACAAGATATATTTTACGAAGTCAAATTGGATCTTTGCTTTTGCCTCTCTAGTGGCAAATTGACATCTTATTTTGATTTTGTGCTAGTTCAATGAAAGCAACAATTACATATTGAATGGGTGGAGTGACGTCAACATGAGATTCTGATGCTGCAAATGTTTTTGGAATTATGTTAAGGAACAGATTACAAATTCTTTTTGAAGTGACTTAAATGCTTTGCTGCAAGAGGATCTTATCCAATCTCTTCTATTTAAGAGGGAATTTTGGGAATAAGGTCAAACTGTGAGTAGTCAAGGATGAGAATCGTAGTTTGATGTATCCCTTCAAAAGTCATGAAGAGTTTGTTTCCTATGTCAACAGATTTTTTGCATGAGCGAATGTTGGTAGGAACATTGGGATTAAGAGTGGAAGATGGCATTTGTTTAAAGTTGCTTGAATGTTGAAAAAATAGTTAAGTTCTTTGTCTTTGTTAGAATTGATTAGATGAATTATCCTGTTTTGATATTAATGGAATCAAAGGCATGTCTATAAACTTTTTGAATCATCAGGCGGTCAAATTACTTAAAGTGTGCTGATGGATGTGATCTTTCCTTGCAAGTTTTCTGGGAGAAACATTACAAGCTTTAGGTTGTTGGTTGGCATTAAGTGTGCTATATTGAATGGTTATCAAGTAGTATGCTAAAGGAATTCTATTGTATGCTTTCTTGGACATTTTCATGAATACATGAAATGATGGAGATATTTAAAGTATGGAAATCTCCAGTGTGTTAAAAAACATTGAAAGACAAATGGATTTTCTCCTAGGCTAGTTTATATGCCTCATGGCACAACAATGGGTTATTACGAAAATTTAAAATGTGGCTATTGCATATGGGCCTCAATTTGTTAGGGTAGAAGTGACAAGAAGGTTCCTTTTAAAGTTTGAATTTAGTTTGGTAAATAAACTACTCCATTTATATAGCAGCAGAAGTTGTGTAGGCTATATCCTCTTTTAAGCTGTAACTAAATTTGGCCTTTTTATCTGCATGTTGATGCATCTTATTTGGCCCCCATACATTCATGTGATTCCTTACAATATGATTGCCATGTCTTGCCCAGGCTAATTTAGTTGTTTCACTTTGGAGCTTCTGACTCTACACACCAATATTGAATAACATAATACAGATTTGTTATCAATAATTAAAAACAAGAGAAATAACCGTATAGGTGTTAAAACCTGAATATGATTTGGAGTATTATTAGCTAGTTATTGTTTATGTAGGATTTGTGTTTATTCTTGTTTAAGTAGGACTTGTGTTTCATTAGGAATTTTATTTCATAGCCTATATAAACATTGCACTAGTTTTTCAATGTGGAATGTAGAAAAATTACTCTTTTTATTTCAAGGTTAACAATAGGGAACATGAGTTTCTCTATGACATTGTAAGGTATTCAAATATTTGTAATCTTTTGTACTTTTTGCCTACATTCAAAATACCGATTGCAATCTTTTGATTATATCTCATGTAACTTGTGTCTTACTAATATTATTGTTATCAACCCTAGGGATCTGGAAATCTGGCAGCCAATTCCCTTTGCCTTCCTTGCATTCATTATCATGCTACATTTGGTGACCTAATACAAATGAAGAGGAAGAAAATTTGGAATAGCAGTTGATTATACTCTTATAAGAGGTTTCATTTGCCTCACTGCTGTTAGTTTGAAGCAGTGCGGTGGAATGGATTTGTAAATATTTTACTGGTTACATCACTTGTGATTATTTGTTGATTAAAACAAGAGATACAGGATTACAAACTTAGGAAGTCACAGGATGACAGTTTTTGAAATCCCACACCAAGAGATTGCTATTTCCCCTTCCCTTGAGTGTATATTGTGCGTGGGCCCAATGCCAGGATGATAGCAGATAGGCGTACTAACACTAAAGCCCACGCCTCTACTCCACATGTAATAAATTTTCTTGCCTCTCTAATTATATTTGTGCCCCTTAAGACATTAACTAAGCTTAGAATATATTACCTCTCTTATTTGATGAACTGTTTACCAAATAACTAAGCTTAGATTATAATATGAAGTATTATAATGACCTTAAGTGGGTATCCTATTCTTTTCCAGGGGTAATGGATTTCATGTTTTGGATGCATGTTCCAACTATTCTTATCTTTAAGTCAACATTCCAAGACATTCGAGGTTTTGATTGTGACAATTCGAATATTCTAATATATGGATGAATTTCTATTATTTACTCAGGATTAAGAACCTTATTTTTATTAATGCTAGTAAGCTTTGCTCATGATAAAACTATAACCTATAAAGAGATTATTAAGGTTTTATTCTATGTAATATTTATACTAAAGTATTCGAAGTCCCACTTCCATGGTTAAGATAAAAATTAAATATAGACAGCGCAATATTTCAAAATGAGATGCCCTGCCTTAAATACTAGCTGTGGACAATTCTTAATTTATCTAAGAGGTACCTGTGAACCATATTTTCTATATAAATATCTCATACTTATGTGTGATTTGCATTCAACTTAAATAAAGGCTCCTCTGTAGAATTATGAATAAGTACATGTGCGCACACATATATGAATAAATTATCTCTTTATTAAAATCAGAATTAATGAGTTACAAGTATGCTTTAAGGGTGCTCCAGTGTTACATTTGCTTCATCCTTTAGACTGCCAAATGGAACATCTGTTAACAAAGATGTAAAGAATAAAAAATCTTGATAATTGACATGATCATTGTGCTTCGAGACTTGGAAGTTGATGATTCACATGACAATACTTTGTTGCATTAAATCATTACATGTTGATTATTGAATTGACTGTGAGCATTACATGTACCTGCCCTTACCTTTTCTTAACCATTTTTACTTTGAAACTTAGCAAACCTATATCCTGGCACTTTCATGTTACATAACGAAATTGAATGTTTGTGCTTGTTCTTCTTGAGTTTAAGTGCATCTGTGGGTACGCAAATCTAATATTAAACTTCATTTGTTATCTTACGCTTTTCATTTACAGTTAAAAGTAAGAAATTTACTGCCCATTGTATGTTTCTAATTTCTGAAATGATTTGGTTTATTGTCAGATTACTGATTTGCTTGTTAATATCACAAAGCATGTGTTAAAGCCAAGGCATATAGTTTTAACTGATCAAGAGAAGGAAAGACTCTTAAGGAAGTACAGTATAGAGGAAAAACAGGTCAGTGTTTAATTGAGTGTTTGAGGAAAACATGTTTGAAACAATAGCTCCTTTGCTTTCCTTTTGTTTCTTATATTTCTACGGTATGATGACTTACTGAGAATTTGTGTGCATTATGATGTCTCTTTTATCTGTAGAATATTTGTCTGAAGCTCTAATGACAAGCAAATTAAATATCAGTCTATAAACTTCACTAAATAGAAATAATCAACCTAGCATTACTATTAAGGAAATTTAAGTAGGTTTAGATGACTGAATTTAGCAAGTAAGATTCAACACTTTAAATATCAGTCTTTAATCATCACTAATAGAAATAATCAACCTGGTATTACTATAAGGAAATGTAAGTAGGTTTAGATGACTGAATTTGGCAAGTGAAAATTCCTCACTTCCCTCTTAATTGTGGTTGATTTTCCCTTGTTGTATGTGTATGTACATTGTTTTTTTCTTTTTCATAATATGTCTTCATTGTCATCATCGTTACACGGTCACTATCTCCAAATGACCAGTCACCATCACTGTTGGTAGTTGGTATAATCACCAAAAAATTGCCATTGCTCCAACCACCATCACTGCCTTCACTCAATTACAAACTTAAGTATCATGCATGTTACTTATTATCTTTTTTTCAATGCATAAATCTTGGAATTTAGGTTAAGTCTACTTTAATTGTTCAAACTATATATAACGTGGCAGATTGCTCAAAATTTTCTTTTTGATATTTCTAACTTACCGCATGCCTCATACTATCTGTCAGATTTTGGTTATTATATGATTAAAAGGTTAAGATTTGTTCTGCTTTACATTTGAACTTTTATAATTTAATATCAATACTTGTTTTCTAAATGTTCTTCCTCCAAATAAGTTTTAGTTTTCAGGTCTAAGTTTTAAGTTTTTAGAGCAATACAGTTATCATTGAAGTTAGAGGGTAATTCTAAATCTGTTACCAATGAATATTTTTACACTTCTGTCAGCAGGAATGGAGGAGAACAGACCTGTCTTAAGAGATTTGAAATTCCTGAGCAGAATAGTCATAGTATTTAAAAGAAAAAAACAATTACTAACAAGTAATGATATCGACATAGTATCAGGAGCGGTAATACTTTGCCTTTGTGGTAGTTGTGGTTTCTCTTATCCCTGTACTGTGATGGAAATGAATGGAAGAGGATCACCTTGTAGTTTTTGTAGAAGAAAGTTGTGGATAAATAATTTACGTCCTTGCTTTTAGTTTATGGGTATAAGCTTGTATGCACAAACTGGAAGGTCAATAGGCATGTGCTGATGTGAACTGCTTGTATGACATTTTGCATAAGCTTATTTGAAGCAGACAGGGAATTGAGAACTTCCCATCAATAAAGTTTGAAGTTAGCTAAATGAATTTGTCTCATTTCTTTTTTTATTTTATTTATTTGTTTTTTTTTTAATCTCAGCTTCCTAGAATGTTGAAAAAGGATGCAATTGCACGATATTATGGACTTGAGAGGGGACAGGTGGTGAAAGTTACCTACAGTGGTGAAATAACGGAATCACATGTCACTTACCGTTGCGTCTGGTGATGCTTCAGTGCAGTTTCTTCTATGCATTGGCCATGTCATGTAGCATCTGTATACATTTTGAACTTCTTATGCTATGTATAATCTTTAGAATCTAGTAGAGTTAATGAACTTAATTTCATGTCAGTTTTCTGAAACCCTTTCCGCACCGCAACTGCAATGCCCTGTAACTATAAAACAAGTTAGAATATTTCTTTCCAGTGCGCCGTTCTTGCTCAGTGCTCTGAATCCTTCTTGAGAATAAGGTGTGAGATGAACCCAGATAAAGACTTTAAAATAAAACACTTTAAAATTTGGATTTAAATCTTTTTTTTTTTTCTCTTCTTAGCTTTAAAACAAATGATAGTTACGATTTATGATATAAATTAAAAAAATTTAAAATATAATTTAAATTTTTTATTATTAAGCGTGCTATGTGTTGTTATGCTAAGGAGAAAAAAAGATTAAAAAGAGAATTTAAAACTTTAAAATTTACTTGTAAATCTACCAAGGAAGGTTGGGTGTTTTAGTAGTGTTAGAATTTAATGGCTAAGAGAAGTGAAAAATTCCAAACTTTTTGCTTTATTGACAGCATGTTTAACTACTTGGAAAGGTTTGACGGAACTGCTACATTATTCTATGAATTTCTCTTAGGTGTCTTCGTATTGCTTTCAAAACTTTTACCTCACAAAAAATAATGACTCTATGATCAAGAAAAGGCAGAAAGCTAAATTTTTTTCAAAAATTAAAAAAAAAAAAACCAGTGCGCCCTTAAAATGGCTAGTAGTTAACAGGTTGGATTAGAATGAATTTATAACCTTTTAAATATGCTCAGCGTTAAAAATTTTATGATAAAAATATCATTCAATAAAATTATTTTAACAAAACTTGCATTATTTTAGAATGTTATTATTTTTATCAAATATTTGGTACCCAATTCTAAAGACATACAGGTCTAAGAAAATAACTTAATTTTAATTTGGAATAATTATTTATTTTATTTATTACATATTTATTAGGTTTTCTTCTGTACATGATCTAGGTTTTAGGGTCGTTTATAAATTTAATCTATCTTAAAATTTTTTCTATTCTTAATAAAAAAAATTTAGTTTTTGAATGAAAATACCCCTATCTATTTTAACATATATCTCTTGACATATTCACATATTTTTTGATGAATTGCATTGAAAGTCTTTAATGAAATTCATCACATTCCTTGCTGAAATTCATTGAAAATGACTATTTTATCACTAAATCCTTCAATGAATTTCATTGAAAGATGAATTTTAGTGTTGTTTATCTTCTCCTTCAACTCAACAATACATCCTAATCATACCTAAAATTGATCATAAATTAATTTTTAAGTTCTTTTAGTATGAAATTAAACTGAAATCAATGATTCACAATTAAAAAAACAATTGAATTCTTAAAATTTGAAAACTCAGCTATCCACCTATATATGCAATACTAATTCAATAACTCTAAAATAAGGTTTAGAATTATATTTCAACAACTCTGAGATGAGTATGGGTTTGATTTGTTTTGCAAAGTTTTCTGCGTAAGTTTGCCATTGAGAGGAAAACAAGGAGATCAAGGGTATTTTTATACAAGAGACACATATTTAGACAAGATTATAAAAAAAAAAAAAAATAGATTGGACTATAATTATGATCGATCATATTTGATAACCAATACAGGGTATTAGGGTGAGCAAAAGTAATCGTGGATCAAAGTACATTTGTTAGCATTGTATGAGTATATATTCATTGCACTGTATGAGTTTGGCTCAAGCTCAATGGATGTTGGGTAAGATCAATCCATGTTTATTTGAGTTTTACCATACATTCAAGTATTTAGGACAAGACTTATAACAATTTGATTGATTGATTTATTTATTTTAGGGAAATTCAACTGCTCTCTTTCTTGTGAATTTTTCTCTCAATTTTTTTTTAAAAGAAAATTTTCATCTAAAAATGATATTGTTTTGATTTGTATTTACATTTTTTTACTATAATTTCATAACAATGATGAGCAAGCAAAGAGTAAATCATGTGAGAAAAGTAGTAGTGTGCTCTGCAGCTATGTTCTCGCAACCTTTTCTATGCGACCCTCAGTTCCTCGACAAAAGTAGGGGGTGCACAATAATTTTGGATAGAACCGAAACCGTATCAAGAATTAAATCTAAAAATATTGATTTTGAACCAGAGTCGATTTTTTAGAGTAGGTTATGATTCCAAAATTCATAGAACTAGAATTGAACCAAAGAATTGAGAAATTGATTTTACTTTAAAAAATTAAAATTTATTTATTTGATATATTTTATTTTTTGAATATAAAATAAATACTAATTTATATCTAATAAATTATTTAATTAATAAAA
>CP135577.1:7888714-7923832 GCA_032401905.1 Swietenia macrophylla | reverse complement strand
TTTTTTTTTTTTTTTTGCCTTTTTCACCATTTTTCATCCTATTTTCCACCCAAATCATTCAAAATCTTCTAATTTATCAATTTTTTAAATAATTTACACATACATTTTACAATATTTATACATTTTGAATGTTATTTTTTATAATGTAATATAACTAACTATAAATTAATAATAATTTAGGGATAATACTTAAAATATCACATACAATAATTATTTTTAAATTCACAAATAAAATAAAACTTAATAATATAAAGTAATACTAACCTCTTTTGTTGTTATTATTGTTGTTTTTGAAATTTAACTTTCAATTCATATGTGTTTGTACTCAAAAATAAATAAGAGAGATGAAGTGAGGGAAAAAAGATAAAGTGAGATGAAAATGTTAAAATTTAATTGGGGATAAAATTATTATTATAATTTATTTACAGGAATAAAATTATTAAAATTAGTTATTTTAATAATAATTTTTTAGAGTTGGATACACATGTAAAAATGGATTAAAATAAAGTTATTTTTAAAATTTTCCTATCTTAAAATGCATCTGAATGATAATAATTCTATTTACTGAATAACAAATTTATGTAACGGTAACAGGTGGTTGAAAACGGCGATGTAGTTATTTTCTCTGTCAAACCCCAAGTCGGTATTGCTCTGCTTTGCACTTTCTTAAATAGGTCGTGATATTTTATTTTCTGCTGACTATTTTTTTTAAATTAACGATTCATTTTAGATGTTTGATATCTCACGTGTGTAATAATTATAATGTGTACGTCAAATACATTTTAAAAATCTGGAGCAGCAATTTGAGGACATAGTTTTGCCCAACTCTTTAGTAATAAGATTTCATATATCGAAGATGGTTAGCAATTATTTTGACAGAGAATTGCTGATCTGAATTGTAAGAAAATGCTGACGTTTGTACGATATATAGTGCGTGTACACACGCACAACATTCATTCTCTTAAATTTCAGACTACCGACTCTTTGTAAAGAGTGAAAAGTCAAAAATACCAAGAGTTGGATAATTAATAGATTGAAGTTTTAGATTTTGAAAGAACGGGGACATCGGCACCTGGAAATTCTTATTTATATATTAAAAATTATCCAGTCTGGATGACCGCTTGAATGTCGACTTGACCTTGGCAATTTTACAATTTAGCATTGTATGGCCAGGCCAAGTTTCAAGTCCACACGAGGATGTACAGGCTGGAAAACGACTATACCTGTGTTTCATTTTGTTTTCCACTCGGGCCAACCAACTGGACATTGGCATCCAACAAAATTTTTGAGAACTAGAGGTTGTATGGTGTGGCAATAGTCCCAGAACTCTCTGCACAGAGCTGGAGATTTCTGACTACAATTTTTTTCTTATCATGTTGATTTTTGAGATTCTAGAATTTACAGTGATTTTTACCTTGATTTTGTGTTGTGGCAATTAAAGACGTAGCCTTGCAGTTGAGGCCACTGTTTTCAGAGAAGAAGCTTTTGGTTTCTGTTGCTGCAGGAGTGACATTGAAGGATCTGCATGTTTGTGCCCTTCAACTCTCTGGGCATTTATACGAGTCCCAGGGTTGCTGCTAACAGTGGTGATGACTATATAGTTTTAGTCCTAGAGAAAGGGCTAACAACGCAAATGACACTAGGAAATTGGTACAGGTATGAAATAATAACTATTATGTTCTTGAGTCCGATTTACTTAATATTTGTCTTAGTAGTGATCTTCCATTGATTAAACTAAAATTTCATGCTAGCTACTCTGTCTAAGCTAAACAGACCTAGTAACATTGAACCATTGGCTCGAACTGTATGAGAGAAACATAAGGGAGAAAAATACAGAAAAGAAGGGGCAAAAGAGGAATTTGAGGATCAGGCTGTCTGACTTTAATACACACTTTCAATTTTATAATCGGCATGTTATTTGCAATAGATTTCTTTTTTCCCATATTGTAATTGCACCATCTTGCTGCTTGCTTTACACATTCAATTGCTTTCTTTATCAATTTATGTTATATTTTGTTGAGGAATGGACAAGTCACAGCCGTTTTATTAGAGTTATGCCTAATACACCTTCTGCTGTAGGTGAGGGTGCAATCGGTATGCTTTTTCTCCTTTTGTTGTAATGTGAGCTGTGGTTTTTCTCCATTTTCAACGGTAAAGCAGATATCAGCATGTATCTCATGAAATTTTCTTATTTTTGATGAAAAGTCTTACTGATTGTTGAACTGTGTTGGCTTTTTTAAATTTTAGTTTGTGCCTGATGTATGTGCATCTCTGCAAGGAATTAAGGATGCATGATATATTCTTCTTTCTTTTCATTCCATTTATCTTTCTGTAAGTTATGTTGCAAATGATGTTTGTGAAACAGCAACGCAAATTTTGTGAGGGACTCAGCATGACAAATGTAGGAAGCCTGAGTTAATTGACAAAGTGTTCAGCTTTAATTTTTTGCTGGTTGATTCTACCGATTTTTCTTCTGTAATTTGTTTTTTTAGCTGAATTGGGAAAATTTGGTAGTAACTGATGTGAAGGGTTGGAATTGACAGCTTGCAATCATTTATTTGCCAGTCAAATTTGTAAAAATTGCATGAATATAGTACTTTCTCTAATCTACTTGCATTAAAATAGTTGTGAGCATAGGTGGAACTGCAACAGAAGAGGGCGGAGAACTAATTACTAAATTGTTTGGATCAATTGGGAAGGTATGGCGAACTGATGAGAAGTTGTTCGATGCAGTTACCGGCCTGAGGTATGTGGCTTTTGTAATTATAGAATATTTGCACTTAATAATAAATCGTAGCTCTGTAAATCCTTTCTTATAATTATTTTCCACAGGGACTAGGTTTGACTAATTACCATATGTGTTTACCATTTAAGATTCCTGGGTAAATAAGCATGCATAAAGAAAAACCTACTGATAGATGTTTATATGAATGTGTCTGTTTCTGGATGGATGGAGTTTGTTTCATTGTTTTAATGAAGCACTTCTTTTTCCTAAAATTTTTAGTGGTAGCGGCCCATCATACATATATTTAACAATTGAAGCTTTGGCTGATGGAGGAGTGGCTGCAGGTCTGCCACGAGAACTTGCACTTGGCCTAGCTTCTCAGCGGTAACTCAATTATATCTTCTCTACTGTCTTTTTCGTCCATTGTTTTTATGGGCTGTGCAGCAGTAGTCCTCTCCCAACTTTTAAAACTCCTTGCCATTGGTTGCATTGCTTCGTCTCTTTCTGTATCCCCTCCTTTTTGGGAGTATTGTGTGGGCTTTTCTCTCTTCTTTCTTTTTTTTCTCGTTCTTTTTAGTGAGAAGTGCAGAGAGTGTTGGATGGCTGTTGAGAAACTGGTTGCATTATTCTAACACTAGTTGTCCTCCTGTTAGAGGGACAGAAATACCATGTCTATCATTTGCATTGGTTTCAGTAGTGGGCCATTACAATTGATGAAATCGAAAAGGCTTGTAGTGTAATATTTTCCAGAAATGTAATTGCATCATGACCAAGATTTTCTTGTGTTAACTACTGGCTTTGATTTAGTTTGCCGGTACAGTTTGATATGGGTGACAGGCAATTGTGGTGCATTAGAAATCCCAAGGATAATGTGTATTCAGAATATGGTAGAAATGAGACTAGAATTTACTTGCTAATAAGCTGTTCCATAACACCATTATCTAACAATTTTATTATGAAATGAAGAATTAAACTAAGGTCCAATTTTCTCCATTTTTATGGTCCTTTTATCAACAACCAAACGCATGGACCAGTACTTATATTTTTAACTTAGTGCTAATGTATTAGCACTACCAAACGGGCACTTACTGGCATAGGAGTAGATGTACACGAAAGGATTCATCTCTAAAGAACTGCCACAAATTCGATTACACTTTAAATGAAACGAAGTTGAAGTTACATAGCAACTTGAAACTACTATTATCCAAGTCGTCCAAAAATTCCAGAATTATGTAGAGGTCCATTTGATTCTGATTCCACTATGATGAGTGAAGGTGAGAAAGTGCTTCGCTGTTTTCGTTTCCTTCAGTTGTTTTTGGCTTGGTTAGGGTCGAGTTATTTGCATCTATCATGTAATGGCTGTTTTTATTTCAAATGTTCAGCAAAGCCAACAAAATTATCTCTTCTGCAGGTATTAGGAGCAGCGTCCATGGCCACTAAAACTGGGTAGAATCCTGGTCAGTTGAAATATGATGTTGCTTTGTCAGGAGGAACTACTATTGTTGGTATTTACGAGCTGGAGGAGAGTGGATTTCGGGGGATATTAAAGAATGCCGGGGCTGCTGCTGCTAAGCGAAGCCAAGATCTGTCCCAGAACTAATTCATTGTTATTCCAGTTTCTCAGCTCTTATTGCAAGTTTGGCAAGTGAACCATAGTTTTTCTCCTTGAATAATATAAGCGGAAGGATGTATGAAACTTCTTGTTCTGTGGCGAGAACTATTTTTTGATGGTATGAGATATTTCTGCATACTGTTCTTGCCTGAACTCATTTTTACTTGCATCTGCGATGGCTGAAACATGCGTGCTCCCTTTATAGGGCCGGCCATGAACAATGTTGGCCCAGTCGGGTAGACAAGAGCCTATCATGCACTCCGGAAGCCCAAGATGGGCCGGGCCTGTGGGCCCATAGAGACAGATGTGCAGGTCTAACCCGGCATGGCTCGCGTGGGCAGAGTTTATGAGCTGTGGGATTTTGACATGGGCTTATTTTGATTCAGTCTGCAAGCTTGCATTGCAGACGGGGTTGGTCCATTTGTCATTTCAGTGTCAAAGAATAGGATATTATGATAATAATGGACTTTATCGTTAATGTGTAATTATATTAGAGGTATCGAGTTGACTATGATTAGTAAATTAAGAATGTTATAATTGTAAAGTAAAAATTAAAAGTAGAGTTAAGTAAGCAGCCAAAAAAAAAAAAAAAAAGGAAAAAAAGAAAAAAGAGAAATAAAGTAGGGAGCATAAGTTTGATTTCACTTTCAATTTTCCAAACTTTCCACCTTGGTAAATTTACATATGCCCATGTAATGAGTAAAATACAATTAGTTATTGGTGGATGTTGCAACGTATAACAATTTGATTATTTATTGAGTTGGCACATGTGGATGTTGTATATAATTTTTTTTTTTTGTAAAAAAGTTGATGTTAGTAAAATTTGGTTAAGCCTTGCATAAAATTATCAATATAGTATGCTTATTTGACGATAATCCTTTTACTTTATTTGAGCCTATAAATGTAGAAAAATTTTAATGATAAGTATTTGTTTTTATTTTTCTTAATATATCATTTGAGCAATATAAGTGCCATTATCTTCATTTATCATCATTAGAATATTTGTAGTTGCATGTGCTTTTAATATGACTAATAATGATCACTCCAATAATTTACATTGTTTACTATGTAATGCAAGAATTTCGGATTGATCAGAGCATATGTGTAAAACCCCTATATGGTAAGTAACATTATAGTGTTATGAATATTGTTTTGTTAAATTAGTTTATTTTTTCATCACTTCAATCAGATTTCTTTGTTTGGTTAAAAGAATGGAAGGGAAAAAGAAAATTCTTTAGGAATTCTTATTTCTTTAAGTGAGGAAATGATGATTCTTCTCTTAAAGAAATGATGATTCTTTTTTTTTCTAAGGGTAAGGAATCATAATTCCTTCCTCAAAAATGATCAAAATTTCAATTTTATCACCTATTTATGTAGTTTATCATATTTTTTTTTTATTTTGATTAATTTAATATAATTATTTTTTAATTAACTAATTATTTTAAATAATTATTAACATAATATTATCTATTTTTTATAAATTAATTTATCATCATTAATGCTTATTTTTATTATAAAAATTTAACATCATCTCATAAATTATAATAATAATAGCAATTATTTTTGTCATAATTCTAATTATAGATTTTTTTTATATGTTTCATATTTATCTGTAACTGTATTTTATAATCTTATACCTATTGTAATTCATACAATTAGTAATATTTGATAATTTTTAATTTTTATTATATGTAAATATCATTGATGTAATTATATTTTTATTTCTTAAATTCTTTTAAAAACAAAATGACTATCAAATAAAATAAGAAAAAAATAACATTATCAGTTATTGTAATATATATTTATAAATATTATTGAAAATTGAATACACTTTTAATAAAATAGTTAAAGGCACTTAATTATTAATGTAATTATATTTTCATTTTTTGAATTCTTTTAAAGTTGAATTGATTATCAAATAAAATAAGGAAAATAAAAACATTATTAGTAGTTGTAATATAAATTTTTAAATGTTATTGAAAATTGAATACACTTTTAATAAACTAATTAAAGGCACTTAATTATTGATGTAATCATATTTTTAATTTCTTTTTCAATTTTTGTAAAGACCATCTTACTATCAAATAAAATAATAAAAAATAATATTATTAGTAATTATAATATAAATTTATAAATATTATTAAAAAATTAATACCCTTTAATAATTAAAGACATTTAGTTATATGAATATCGAGTTTAGATTGTGTTGAAAATCAATTTGTTCATGAAAATTTATATGTAATTGAACTTATAAATCTTAAATAAAAATAAGAGATGAATCCAAAATATAAAATATATTTTTCAATATTTATAGAATATTTTTATAATCAATAAATATATTTATATTGTATAAGTTTAAATATTTATTACTAAATTAAGTATTAAATTTATAGAATCTGATTATTTCATATTTGAAAATGAAATATGAAATTAATTTAATTTTTTTAATTATGAAATGCATAAAATATTTCAATCAAAAAAGTATTTTTGTTCAAATGAAATATAATTAATCAATATAATATGTATTTATATTTAATAATGTTATCAAAATATATTTACTAAATATTAGCACAATAATGATTAAAATTCAAAAATAAAAAAAAGAAATAATTGAAAATTTTAAATTATTAATAAATATTAATAAATTTAGGTGTAGAGAATATTTTTATCTAAATAAAAAATAATAAATTTCTTTCTATTATTGATTATGTGGTGTAACCAAATAATGAAAAAGTCTTTCCTCTTCTTTCATCACGTCTTTCATTTCTAATCTTCAAACCAGACATAGCCAAAGAATTTAAGAAACCTTAATAGATTTGTTTAGTAATAGATTTTCCTAAACCACAAGAAAGAATTCTATTGTATAAGAAAATTTTGTGTATATAAATAGATTATTTTAATGAAAGGTCATGTTGATTATTAAAAATTTGACATGCAATTTTTGTAAATATATTTTATAAATGATTAAAATTAAAGATTTTATAACTTGATTTGGGGTGCTTTGGCATAAATTATTCAAAATAATTGATAAGAGATTATTGTTAGTGAAGAAAGAAGGGAAGAAAGTTCACTTTTATGGAGTGGATGCATGAGAGCAGCTGAATTTGAAAATTTTATGAACTTTTATATTACAAACTTGTAAAAGCTAAGTTACATGGTAAACCTAGACATATGCATGGTCATGGTGAATTTTGTTTCATTAAAAAATGTTAAGTTTTTAATTTTTAATGGATTTTTGAAACTGATCCTAAGATGTTGGAAACTAATTGTTTTTGTAGAATATCTGAATAAAGAAATTATTTATGTTAATGAAATCATATTAACTAAAATTATATTATATTAAAATTAAAATTTTAGGGTTAAATTTGATATTTTTAAATGGTTATGAATTTTTGAATCAATAAAACTCACTGCTGCAGAATTTTCTTTGACAAATTTGATAATCTCAAAGGAAAATCTATTTAAAATAATTATAGTACGAGTTTAATCCCAAAACATTTATTACGTGCTTTTTATATGTCCACATGATCTTAGGCAATATTATATGACATTTGGGTATACATTCTATTTTCTTAAAATCAAATATCAGAGCTACTCAGTATATTTTTTTAATACTACTAGGATAAATGGTTAAGTTTAGGAGATAAGAAATAATTTTATTTAGTGTTAGAAGTCCATAATTTTACGTAATCTCATATTATGATTGCTTAGGATTATATCTTAATTTTATGATAAAAGAATGTTATTTAAGGTTTAAAAAAAATCTTAAATATCATAAGATCAAATTTGGCAAGTTTTGAAATATTAAGTTGTGTGTGGATGAGATAATTTAAGATATACCTCTAAGGTTTGATTCGTTATGTTATATTTTATGGTGTGTATACGAAACTTATGAATGTTAAGCTTTGAATATAAGTTAGAGTGCATAAGTTAGTTTTGTTTTGTTCATCAAGGAGAGATTATATTAGACATATTAAAATGGAAGCACAATAAATATATGTATGTGTTTAATTATATTTTTAAAAATATTTTTTAATTATATACTATTATAGAAGTATTAATTTATACATGATTTTGTGTTTATGAGACTGTTGAATTTATGTTTTAGTTGATGGATTACTTGGCATTATACATCAACATGTGCATTGTGCTTTTAAGTGCTTTTCCAATTGACAATCAAACAATCAATTTTTCTTTTTCTCAAGAACTATATTTGCTAAAGCTTTAGTTCTAAAATCTTTAATTTCTAAAGCTCTACTTAAAAGGTTATATCAAAGCTCAGAACCTCCCGAAAAAAAAAAAAAAAAGAGAGAAAATGGAATAAGATGAATTTGAGCTGGATTTGTTCAGTTCTCTCTGATTTTATATTTTATATTTTAAATTAAAATTTTGTGATAATCAATTTATTTTTAATATTTTTTAATTTTTCAAATCAAGTACGAATAATTTTAAAAAAGTTGATGAATTTAACCAATGAAAAGGGGTTACAAGTACTTTTTAATTTAAATTTAATTTTTTTTTCAATTTTTAGTTTGGTTCAAATTTTTAAACCTACTACCAGGAATCAAATCGATTGTCCGGACTGGTTTAATGTTTGATTCTCAAAATAAAAAGCATACAATAATTTTAAAATATAATGACTGGACCAAATTGGACAATTTGATCCAAATTTTCAGTTCCCAAATATTTTAACCCAGCCCCAATCTCAACTCAAGAATTAAATTCTATGCTAATATGAACTTATGTAACCTTTTAAAATTTATTATTATTTTTATATGTATATATTTTTATTTATATAATGCCAAAAAATATTTATTAATATTCTCGTTTATCAATTATCAATAATCACAGGAGTGTAGCTTTTCGGGTAAAGTTTAGATTTGTAGCGGAACTAGTCCCTTTGTAAGTGGATAACTTTTCGGAGAAAGGAGGAAGAAAGTGTGTAATAGAAAATAAAAATAAAAAGAATAGCAAGAAATCTTCGTAAAATCTTCACTTTCCAATTTATAACAGCAAGACAGACGGTGCATCCGCAATGGCAACGAGTGTCATGACTTGGGATGTTTCTATTTAATTTTAATTTGCTTGGTGAAAACGTGAATTAAGGAGGTTGCTAAACAAGTCTTGCTGTGCTTTTCACTTTAAACCTGGCTTTGCTTTGAGTTGTCTGTCATAGAAATGAACAAGAGGATAACCCAATTAGAGTCCTTGGTATGCTTACGTTGTATACCTTTGTCGTATTCTATTATTCAAACTTGGCTGCTTCTGTTTAATATTATTCCTAAAAGAGTATACTAACAACTAATTCCAAGCTTGATAAATAAGAAAAGATAAAAGGAGATACTTCTTCCAAAGCCACAAGTTTCCCCCATGTAGTCCAGCTGCCTTTCGCAAATCATTAAACTAGATTTCCAGTACTTATCTATAAGATCTGGACTTGCGAATTAATTAGTTTGCATAAAAAGTCAGAAAATTTTAGTTTTAATTCTAGTTATAGTTATGGAAACAGTGAAGGATGCAGAACTGGTCCCCTCAATGAAAAAAACAGAACTGGGTTGTGGCGCCTCCAGCAATCATGAAATGCTGGAAATTTTAATCCAAAATGATTCCAACAAACTTCCCGAGGATGACAAACTGTGGCTGAAATCAATAATCAACGGCGACAGCAAGCAAAATTTTGACAAAACAAGAAGAACATTGAAAATGCAGAAAGTTCCCAGGATATTTCGTGAGATTGAAGCAAACCAAAGTTGCTTTGATCCTTTAGTGGTTTCCATCGGTCCTTATCACCATGGAAAACCTGAGCTTCAGTTCATGGAGAGGCACAAGTCTACAATGGCGCGTCTGTACGTTAATAATAATCTGGAGACGTTTGAAGAGTTGTATAAGAAGGTCGTGACCGTCGCAAATGCTGCAAGGGAATGCTATGCGGATGCGGATCTAATCAAAAAGTTCAACCACAAGGAATTTACCAGGATGATGTTTCTTGATGGCTGCTTCGTTCTCCAATTCATCTACTGCTTCGCATACAATCAGCGCAAGGATTTGCAAATGAAGAGCAACATTGCAGCTAGCGTGCAAAGAGACTTATTCTTGCTAGAAAATCAACTCCCATTTCAAGTTCTCAAAGAGTTGATGAGCTTGAGATTCAATGAAAATGAATGGCAGAACATGTTCAGCAATTTCATCGCCCAAATTCGTGGACCTCCTCTCAAAGCTCCATGCAAAGAAAAGATAAGCGAGTTCATTTCAGGTAAAAGAAAAGCTAAAGTAGAAGATAAGCTGATACAGTTGGCAGATGAACCTGCTCATCTTCTGGAAATTATCCGACGACAGCTCATCGGTGTATCTGGGTGTACAGCTCCTCCACGAAGCAGCACTGACTGGTATTCGTATCGTTCAGCCAAGGAGCTTAAGGCCGTGGGAATCCACTTCAGGCCGAGTAAAACTCGTCAACTAACAGACGTCAATTTCAAATCAATGTTTTTTGCAGCCATACTGTATCTTCCTCCTATAACCATAGACGATTGTACCAAATCGATGCTTCTAAACATGGTTGCATACGAAGCCTGCCTCGATAGCCCAGATGATTTCGGCGTTTCTTCTTACATTTGCTTCATGGATTCAGTGATTGATCACGCTGAAGATGTAAAGGAGCTTCGATCAAAGAGCATACTTCTGAATATTCTTGGAAGCGATCAACAGGTTGCAGACCTTTTCAATCAGATATCTAATAATTTGGTGCCAAATCCTTATGCTTATGCTGTTGTCAAAGATCGAATTGAAAAGCATTACAAGAACAAGTTCAAGATTTGGTTGGCTGAATGGCTGCATACTCATTTTACAAGCCCTTGGACCCTTCTTGCTTTTGTGGGTGCCGTATTGGCCCTTGCCCTCAGCGTCATTCAGACTTTTTCGAATCCGATATCCAAATTGTTAGGAATAGAGTTATGAATATTTATTGAAATATTTTCTTCTAAACATTTTCTTTTCTAGTTTAAGTAGATAATTTATCTTCACCGTTGAAATAAAAAACTTAAATTGAATGCTAGTGTATATGCTCAATAAAATGAACTATTGCAAAATAAAATTTAATTAAATAAATACTATTGATCTTAATTTAAATAAATTTTAATAAATTTAATTTATCAAAGTTTTGAGTAAGTAAAAAACTAAAATTTATGATTACGTCCTTTGAGTTCTCACAAAGTAAGACCTATTATATGATTGAAATCTCGATAACTTGGAGATACATTTTATAGATTGAATGAACATATTCTTGTAAAACAAAATCCATACAAACAATACTCACCCAAAGTTGCAATAATTGATTCTTTAAATATGTTGTCGCAGTCTATTCAGTAAAATTATTCACTAGAGATAGGATTTATTTGTAAATTTATTTATAAATATAGATATTTTAAAAATGGTTATTAGAGAAATTTAGTATCTTGTAGTAAATATATAATTAAATAGTTAGACATGACATTTACATTGAGTTTGATTTAATTATGAGTATTAAATAGATAATTAATTAATTAAATATTAAATATTATTAGTTTATGATCAAACTAAAATTTAGTTTAAAATAGCTTCAAATTAAATGAGATTTTATTATATAAACACGATTTTTTTAAGAATTTTTTTTTTCAAAATAATCCCTTTTAATTTTTAATTTATCAAACTAATCTCTTTTATAATTCTTTTACCAAACAAATCAAGTACACTAATTTTGGACTGTAGTACCTTTAACTCTACAAAACTATACTTATCATGTCTAGTTACAAACATTAATACCAGACACAAATACCAGACACTTCCTTCATCTAAAATTTTGTAACACTTAAAAGACTTTGCTTTGAAAGCAATATTCAATAAATGTGTTGGATTTCGAATCCCTTTGTTTATAATTTGTAAATTTTATGTATTTTGTGGCGTAATCATATTTAGTAGATTGGTTGAAGTCTGGTGTGATCGGAATCAAAATAAAGAAAACTTTGGTTTTGAATGTAGAAAAAAATTTCGGTCACACAAAGTAATAGAAACTAAGACAAGTGTGATTGAAACTAAGTTTGTGTTACACCGTTTCAAGTTTAATGTTAGGCTTTGAGGAAGCCAAAGAAGCATCTGTGGTTATATATTGCCTTCACAACAAGCGTACGCCATGCATACGCAATGAATGACCTTGTACATCCAATTTTGTCCAACAAACAACAACATGGGTATGTTGCCTTAATAACAGTGATACAACAATGACAAAATGCACACGTAAAAAAGTAATCAATTCTTAAGTAAACAATGAAGTATATTGACAAAATCAGTCAAGTCATATCTGGGTACTTCTTGCCTTTTTCCCCAAGGATGATGACTTTTTTTTAATATTATATTTGTCTACTTTTTTTTACCATCACATGGCTCAAACGTCTGTATAAAATTAGTATATCACGAATTTTTATGAATACATATTAAATTGATCCAGGTCATTTACCATGTGCAACAAATAGGTATCTATAATGTAGCATTTCCCCTAGCAAATAATAGTTGATCAACCAAGTAACTCTGCAATAGTTTAATTGCGGCTATGTCATGTATCTTATTGAAATTAAAGTCATCGGATGGTTATCTAATTCATTGAGTTGAATCACTGATCTTTAAAATATTTATCCTTAAATTAATAACTATTATATACTTCATTTGAATAATAACTAATATTCAAATTCGTTAATAAAATAAATTTATAATATAAAAATTTAATAGTGATGCCTTTCACTAGAAATTATAAGACATTATCATTTTTGTTAATAGTAACAACTGTATGCAATAGCGTCCAATCTACGAGGTTGTTAAAAAAAATATTTAATCCATATAAAAAAATTGATTAAGGCAAGGTTGTTGAAACAATATTTTCTATCGCGGAGTCAAATTTTCTTTTGATTCTCCCTATCATCAGCATACAGGATAATGAAGTCTGATTGCCTTGAAAGTGGTCGCTTTGAAAATCTTCAATAGTTTTGATGGCTTAACTATTTTATTATATTCAAATGTATAATAAATCAAGTCATAAAAAGAGACTAAATCACTTAAATTTACAAGTTTGGTAAATATTTACATTAATCCAAACATGATTCAAATTATAAACCTTAACTAAAACTTTAAAAATATGACAAATAGTAGCAAGATTTCTCAAATCACCACCAAAACATCATAACATCATTATAGGCACAATAACAAACTACATTGCACACATTTTAATGGTTTTTCATTTTACAAAGTAACTAAAACTTTTAATATTTTTCAAATCACGACAAAAATATTAAAATAATAATAAAATATATAACAGACTAAAATACATAAATTTTAAAGTTTGACTATTACGTTTTAGTATGTTTGATACTAATTTCAAATATTTTATAAATTATCAAAATTTTAAAATATAACATATAAGTCCAAAAATTTACAAAATACACACTCTTAGAATACTTTCCGGCTTGGTCATTAATTTGGTGACCAAAAGTGAGGGGGCCACTTTTGGTAACCATATATGGTAACTGAAAGTGGCGTTCTCTACTTTTAGATCATCAGATTTTGGTGGCCTAAAGTGCCATTCCTCTACTTTTGATTACCCTTTTTTTTTTTTCTATCATTTTTCATGTTTTTCACATTATTTTCACATTTTCGATCACCTTTAACAACTTCTAGTAAAAAATTCCTGCAACAATGTGTCCAAATATAATAAAACGAAATCAAAGCTAAAGAAAATTCAAATCAATAACACAAGAAACATACAATACCAAAATGCAAATCTAATAACATTTATGCAAAATAATGCTAAAATAACAATGAAAAATGCATGCAACAAGCTCAAATTAAACCCACCTAAGTCAAGATATAAATCCCAACTTTGATATCCCTGATTTGTAACTTCCTCCCCTTGTTAGAAGTTGAGTTGTTGAAAAACACTTATGAAATCAATCAAAGAAAGAGAAGATGAATAAGAGAGAAAAGAAATAGTTTGTAAAGAATACAAATGAAAGAGAAAAGAAATAGTTTGTTATGTTTCTAGCTAAGGGATTGTTTTTATCAAATTATATGTTTTTTGGCTTGTTTGGATTATGAAAGATATTAGCTAGTAAATTAAAAATTAAAAGTAGTTATTTTAATTTTTTTTTCTAGAATACAACTTTAAGCTTTTACTAAAATATTATGAGATTAAATTAAAGATTAGATGATGATAAAATGATTGGGCCTGAGCCTTTAAAATTAGAGTTAAGAAATTCACGGGTTTAAAGTCTCTTTAATAGCTCATGTCTGATTCATCTCATAGATTAAGTGTGTAAAATGTAAAAGGATATTAAGAACATAAAATGTTATTGCAATAAAAGAAATTTTTGGCTTACAAAAATATAGTTGTTTTTCTAAAATGACACGAAAAGGAGAAAAGTGATATTGAAACTTTATAATTGTTTTAAAATTTCAATATCCACTATAACAAATATTACTTTTAGTAACATTTGACAGTAGTATTTTTTTTAAATGCTACCAAATATCTTTCTATTATAATATTTAGTAAAAAAAAGGTACTATTACCTATTCAATAGTAGCATTTTTTTTTCAATATATTTGAACTTGAATTTGTATCGCATTATAAATGTAGCACTTTAAAATATTACAAATTGATGTTATCTTTAGTAATGTTTTGATAATAGTATTTATAAGTGCTACACATAATATTTAATAATATAGCATTTTAGAAAAGCTACAATATAAACACTAATTTGGCAAATAAAAAGTGCTATCAAAAAGAGGAAAAATATTAAAATTTGGAAAAGAAAATATATCAATAATTTTTGTTTTCTATTTTCTCTTCCAAAATTGGCTAGAACTCTATGCCTCTCTAAAATGCTATCTCTCTTGTTTTTCTTTTTATCTCTTTTTTTGGTTTTGTTTTTTTAATCTTTTTTAGGTTTTGTTTGGATTAGATATGAAACCATTGACTTCAAATTTTGGTTTTGGTTTTCCAATTGCTTGATTTTATTGAGTTTTTGGCATTTGATTTTGGATTTCATTACTGGATTTTCTAATTTTGTCATTTATTTTGCAAAAATAGAAAAAATATAAAGATTAGGGTTTTCTTTGTGGGTTTGGTTTTGGATGACGAGTTCATAGAGAATGAGTACATTATTGTTGTTGGAACCTTGACTTTGTTTTTATTGATTTGGATTAGAGTAAAAACATTGATCAATTCATTGATTTTCCGTATATAGCTGATGTGATGTTGGAACAAGATGGAAGCAAGTGAAAGGATTGATAGTTTAGAAAATGGGAGTTCAAGCAAAAGTTGCCCTATTATAATGACATATCGCTAGTGTTTGAACAATGTTTGTGTGGTGGTGGCCTGTAAGAAGTCCTTTGTTTATCATGCTTCTCTTGTAAGTATGTATGTATATATATATATTTCCTAAAATTTTGTGTTTTTAATTTTTTGACTGAATGTTCATTGATTTCAAGCATAAATCTTGAACACAAAATCCATAAATTGTTAATTAATTTTGGATGTTCTTGACTTAGCTTTTATTTAGTCTTTTTTTAAACTCTCAGTTGTTAATTATGTTGGTGCCACGTAATGTATTTCTAATTAAATTGTTGAAGTCGAGGATGTTTTACTGTTTCAAATTTGCCTATGTTTAGACCTTAAAACATTTAAGGGGTAAAAGATATTTATGTGAAAAAGTAAAACTTAAAATTAATAAATCAAAATACGTTAAAATTTATTACATCATAAATGAATCAAAAAAATAAATAAATCTCTAGCTAGTTAACCTAAGTCTATTGCAAATAAATCCTAATAACAAATTCAATCAATAACTAATAAACAATAAAAGTAAATAAGACATAAAAATTTGTAATCGAAGGAAAATCTTATGAACAACCTCTTTCGCAAGATAAAAACTTTCTGGGCTAATAACAAAAGTCACCAAAATATTTCACTAGTAAAGAAGAATTTACAAACGGTAATTTCTGGCAAGAACTCTTGTAATACAATTCTGACTAAGTCCCTTAAATGACCTACTCCAAGTTATCCTATTTTCAAATTTCTAAAATTTCTTTTCTCAATTAAATCCTTGAACGATATGCTCATAAGGCTAGAACCATTAGCCACCAACAGTAATTAGTACTCTAAAAGTTTTATAGTTGGATTTGTTAAGAGAGAAAGTTTGAAAAACTTTTACGAAAAAATTTCTATGTAAATGTTACTCATAAGAATATAATTTATATTTTTTAAGAAGAATAATGGGTAATACTTTCAAAAAATATAAAATATAAAATCTCTGCTTAGAAAATTTAAAATATAAAATGGCTATCCCTCCTTTAACATTAATTTAAATTTTGGAGTATTTATATTTTTTTACAGTACTGTTCGCATAAACACTGTTCATACATACTATTTATGATCACTATTCACAACTCGAACACTATTTAAGTATAACTTGAGTGGACTCCCTAGATTAAAAGGCTGTTTGAGTGGAAGTCGAGCAAAGATCAAGCGTTAAGGTGCTATTTAGCACTGTTCATCACTTTTCATGACACACGCTCGAGTGGGTATCAAGTAGAGGTTGAATGCCAGCCTTCTATCTTTTGGATACTATTTATCCACTATTCATACATCACTATTTATAAGTACTATTTACATGCATTGTTTATCTATACTGGTCATATATTACTGTTCGTAAAATTTAACTATCTTAGCATGGAATGAGCCAACATCAAATATGAATTTAAAAAAACTTTATTTTTGGCCATTTCATGACAAAATCTAATATATCAAGAATAACACAAAGTTTTAATAATCAAAACTTTATTTTTAAATTAAGAAACTTAGAAACTAAACATTATAATTTCTAGAAATCACCAATAAAACTTATTGCTTGAAAAACATAGCTTTTAAAACTTTGCAAAATGCCTAAGAAAATTTATAAAAAATTTAAATAGATAACATAAGATAAGGATTAACATACATAAATAACAGTAATTGAATATATCCATCAACATGCAAACACCACAAAAAAAAATACTTAATAAAAATATTTATTCATGTGTCTAAATACTATTTTAAACTCTTATATCTTTCCCTAACTTTTATATTGTCTTCCCTTTTTTGTCACCGAATGATAAAGAGATCAAAAAAAAGAAAATCAAGTCAAGTAACAAAAGAAACAAATTAAATAAAGGCAAAACAACTCTAAGAAAAAACTACTTAATGGATTGAAATAAGATCCTTCCACATGAGAAGTGCATAAAAATATAACTTAACACATGTATCAAATGAGCACTATAGTCTCAAATAAATGCCATACATAAAGATAATATATTTACTGTGAGTTTTATCTCTAATAAGTATAGAATAAAGTGAATCAACTACAAATGATTCACAAGCATACAATGATAATCAGTAATAAACAAATAGTTTAAGATCAAAAATTATGAGTAGGGTTAAGTTATTTGAAACTATCAATTTGAATAGGTGTAATAAGATGAAAGAAAGTCAAACACAATGCTGCTAGGACTTGAACAAATTTTAACTTTGTTACTTATCCTTTTTTTCTCCCTTTAAGTAGAGTTATTCATATTTTTTATTATCTTTAAGTATTTTTAACTTTATCATTTTTTTATTATCTTTGGGTATATTTGATCTCATTTTAGTTATTGGAATAAAGTATAAAATATGTTATAAAGAAGGCGCACTGGACAAAAGTTAATTCAATTAGCATGATATACTATTCTAACTTATAATTGCCTATCAAAACATCATACATGCAATCAACCAAAAAAAAATTGACACTAAACTTAAAGTCATGCAGAATAAAGATATTAAATTCACATGCAAGAGACATTAAAAACATATATAATAAACATCAAACTTAGTTACCACAAAAATAAGGCAAAAACTAATTTCCATATAACAACAAGTTGAAGACTCCATATACCAGCGAAAACTAATTTCCACATGACAAAATGTTGAAGACTCCATATACCAATCTTATCAATGAAAAAAATAAATTAATTTGTTTATTTTAAAAAGTATGTATAAAAATAAACTCACATAAAATAAAACATAAAGAATTGAAAAGAAATAAAAAGACAACTCAAAAAAAGCAAATTTATGCTAAAGCATATAAATCAAATAGAGTGACAATATCTTATATTCCTAGAAGGTTGTCTATAGTTAGTAGTAGCCTTATGCAAGTAAACAAGCTTATCATTGATCATTTTAACTTGTTGAATTAAATCTACTACTTGACAAGTCAGTTTATCTTGTTCAAACTCTGACCTATGAACAACAAATACATTATTTCTCCCCTACTTTTTTTTCTTCCTAAACCTAAAACAATTTGGCCTTCTATGACATCTTTTGTCACATTCATAATAGATAGGCACAAACTTAATTGAAGGGTTAATATTTTTCCTGTCTACTAAGGAGTAACTCATAGAATGAGGAATACTTATCGCTTTAAGTTTAGTCTTTTTGACTTTAGGAACAACTACTTTAGAGGTAACAAACATAATTTTAGAGGTAGAAGCATAATTGAAATTAGTCATAGAAAAACCTAACCTTCTTTTGCTACTAATATTTTGACCTACATTAAGTATCTCATCTAATTTTTTAGTGCTATTAGAGAATTTAATAAATTATGCTGAACATTTTTTAACTTATAAGTCAAGGCTTCAATTTCATTCTCTAAATCTCTTTTTTGTTCTTTCAAACTAAAAAATAGCTTAATTTATTTCTCTAATTTGACTATAAAATCCTTCTTCTCAAGTTTAATAAAATTGAGTTTTTTGAAAATATTTTTGTTTACCTTTCTAATCTTCAAGCTCTTGCTATAAATTTTCTCAAATATATCATGAAATCTTCAAAATTGCTTGTAGCTTTATATAGCATGTATGCATATTCTAATCTTGCACCAATTTCACACTTATGATTGTTTGAACATTTTGAGCACATAACCTGAGTAACTCAATTCTTTTTGCTTGCTTAAAGATTTCATGTGAATTTAGTATATTGCACAATATTATGTAATTCTAGAAACTTATTTAAGTGTCACTTACGATTAAATTCCAAGCTATACTACACTTGGGAGAAGAATTAGGCTTTTTTAGAACAATTGAGCATTTTAAGCCTATCGTGTCTTGTTATTTGTCCCTAATCTACTCTATTAAGCCTTATGTATTTTTCCTTTGTCATTTATACATTTAACCCAGTTTTTGAATAAATTTTCAAATTTGTATCCTTCACCTTAAGCACATAACAACTTTAGAGAAAATTATTTTGAACTATGTCTAATTTAGGGAGAAAATGTTAGAGTTAATTGTAGTTTTTTATATAAAATAAAAAAAGAAGAAGCAAAAAAAAGTAAAAAGAAAAAAAATCTACACCCATTTGTTATATCAAAAAGAAATAAGTTTGGCGATATAGAAAAATATGAATTTAGATGAAAAATAAAATGAATAAAAGGAGATGAAAAAGATAATGATGTAGTTCTATTTGAAGATGTGGTTAATGCTCAACAAAAATCTTGGAATGGTTTTTATGCATAGGAGAATTGAGTTACATTGATATTCGTTTCCTTACCATTACCTTAGCCATATGTCACAAGCATAATAAAATCTTAAGTATCCTTAGTATTGTGTTTTATCTACATTAGTAGAGAGTGACACAAAAAGCAAGCCTATGAAATTCTAAAGTTTAAAATCAATATATGCATACTTATTTGTACATATGTATTTAAGTTATGAATATGTGAGTGAAAATAGGGCTTTAAACACACACAAACACACTCAAAGAACTTGAGGTAGGGAGGAAAACTTGGTATGTGAGTTAAATTTCAATACGTTTTTGATGTTTTAAGTTTTCCTTAAGCTAAAACCTAGATAAAATCTTTGAGGCTTATTTTAGAAACTAAACTAAATCACCAATCATTTAGGTATTCAAGTTGATAATTAGTTCTCTCTTTTGCTCGAAAATTAGCAAATCTTAAGTTTGGGAATACTTGATATGCATTATTTTTATACAATTTTATTGTTACTCTTAATCTTGATATTTTATTAGTTTATCCCTTTATTTAATTACATTTGCATGCTTTTATCCATTTTATTTATAATTTGTGTAAGAGCAAACAAATTCATAGAATAATAGGTTTTGGAAGTGAAAAGCAAGCTTTGGAATGCAAAGAAAATAATAGAAAAACAAAAGCTTTAAGGCCATGCCTTTAAACAAGGAGAAAACAAAAAGTGCAGCAGTTCCAAGGCCACGGCCCCTCAACGAGAGTTTTTGTGAGTAATTTGCTTGTTTTTCTTTTCTATAAAAAGGAAGAATATCACAATAAGATGAGTAGAGCCATCAAAAAGGCTTTTAGGATGAAAAATATAAGTGAACAAAGGAAAAGAAGGAGAAGATCAAAGAAAAACTTGAGAGACGAGGACATCATGGCCTTCGATCTATTGTTTTTCGAGTTTTAAACTCTTCAAATTTAAAATGTTGAACTTACTTTTAATCATTGCAAATTAACTAATTAGATTGCAAATAATCAATCATTAAGGGAATAATACTTAATTATCACTTTCTTATTTATTCACAATAGCTTGTATTTGCATTTGCATAGATATTTTTATGGTAATAAATATTTTTAAAATATTTATAATTTCTTCTTTAATTTCCTATTGTGTGAAATGAATTAATTTAGGCAAATAAAAAATGAAAAAAAAGTTTTAGTTCTGTGTTAGTTAACTAATGGCCAAAACTAAGGGGCTTAGTGTGAAAAGTAATCTCTCATGAGTATGAATTTATTTTATTTACAATTTTTTTTGTGGTATGAAGAAATTTTAAAACTAATAAAAACATTGTTTTCATAGATAATTAAAACATTTTACTCTATTTATAAAGAAAAATCAAAGCCAAAATTGAAAATAATTATGTTAAAATTTTGGATAGATTTTTGCATATAAAAATTTAGTTGATTATGGTTAGTTATTATAGATTTTATTTTAATTATTTTCATATCCTTCTCCATTAATTGAAACAATGTTATCAATATTCCAAGCTGGTAAGGGAATTTTTGTGAATTCCTAGCTTGATTCGAGATGGTTTAGTCTATGTTATAATCTCCAAATCAATTCGTAATTTTTTTGATTTTTTTATAAAATTGAACTTAGTCTAAGGACCTTTAAAACTAAATACAACGAAAAAAAGTGTTAAAACTTGATGTAACACCGATCATTTTTGTTTCTTTATTCCTACACAATGGTAACTACCTTGTAATGAAGGGGCCTAAATATAATTGAATAACAAATGCAACTCCTGCCAATTGTGGTGCTCATTATTTTGTCTCGATCGGTGGCGCTCCAATCAATGACTGACGAAAAATCAGGGGCGGTTGATGGCGGCTCCGTTGAATTTTAGCAGCTGGCTTTTATGAAGGCCAATGATTGTCTCAATCGACGATAAATGAGGCTGGAATGGCGGCAATGATGACGACGGGGGTGGTTGTTGATTTGCTTTATGTGGGTGTTTTTATATATACATGTATATATGTATTATTTTTGAAGATGAAATCATGCTCGATAACCGCCTTTTAAGCAGTACAAGCAGATCAAAGTGATTTATTTTTGACGATTGGAGTTGAAAGTGTATTTTTTTGAGATAAGTGAAGGTGAAAAATGCTTCCCAACAATACTTGAGGAGCGTATTTGCCTATGCTATAACAGGCTCAATTCTGTCTCAACGACATGCCTGTGTTTTCTCTCTAGTCGACTTTCCCTTGTAAGTGTAAGGGCATGAATCCAAAGTGAAGGCCCTTGTTCTAGTAGGTAATTCTCAAAGGATTTACACTCACCACCGATGTCACATGGTAAGATATTTATTTTCTTTCCTAGTAGCTTTCTAGCAAAGGCCTTAAACCGTTCAAAGGATTGAATGCATCATATTTTTGTGCCAAAGTGAAAATTCAGGTGTATCTTGTTAGATCATCAACAAAGGCAATGTAATATCTAGGCCCATAAATAGAGAGGAGAGGTGCAGGTCCCCATAAATCTGTATGGATGATTTTCTAAGCTTCTTTGCTTTTTGTTTCTGTTTCTTTGAAGTGGAACCTGTGTAATTTACCATACTGGCATGCTCTACGAAATGGCAATAAAGAAACTAAAGTGTTTTTATTTATTTTAGCCGAATCAGTATAATAAATGATATTTGAGAGCCCTCACGCTAGGATGTCCTTGCCTTCTGTGCCATAACACTAGACTGTTTTTAGCTCTCAACACATTAGCAGGCTAATTTATTTGACTCCTGACTCAATGACTTTTGACTTAAAGACGGTTGAACTAGTTATTTATTTATTTTTTTTTTTGTAGAAAGTGTAGAAGACATGTTTGGACAGTGAAAACACTCCAGGAGATACAGATACTTTCTGGCCACTCCTCTTAGTAGAACAATCTCCCTCTTCTTGCCCTTAACAACACAATAATTTTCGTCACATTAAAGGAACGCATCATTATTTCTCAATAGTTTTGATATATTCATAAAATTTTTAGTCGTGGTACCCACAAATGCTCCTTTTTGGTCTCACTTCCCTTGTTGTGGAGTGAAATCTTTGTTATACCTCTGCCACCAACAGTGGCTTCGTGGCCTTCGGCACATTGGTTATTTCCACGGCACCTGCAATTCCACCTTTTCCTCAGTTTCCTCCATTCTAGTTTGTCCTCTGGGTTTGAATATTCTAAAGCATAATTTGCTGTCATGGTTGAAAACCAGTGTGGGGTACCATGCTGTAATGATCAGTTCTGTTTTCTTAGCTCACGAGTATCGTATAAGAATCTTCAATTGGTAGAGGTTCAAGTCTAGAGGTACAGAGTGATGTTTTAATGATTAGACTGAATTATAATCCCTTCCTAGGCCTTTAACTAGGCACAGAGTAGATCTTTGTCACGTCATGATACAATACTCGGTATGTTATCTTTTTTGGTTGTTGGGATTAAGCTTCTAAGGTGCAGGATCATGAACACAGAATTGGCTGGAAAAATTTTCTCCTGCACTTGCCTGGGTTCACAGAAAGTCTTGCATCAAACTACTGCTCCTAGCATTCCTTCACTCAAGTTTGAGATAAACCATTCTGTAAGTATTCGATCTCGTGTTTTCCATACTTTGTATTCTGGGTTGTCAGTGGTTTGAACATTCTATCCACAATCTACTGCCACCAGCATTTCCGTTGGTGCAGACTTGTCTTTGTATAGAGAATAATCCAAGTCGCTTCTTCAAACACTTGGTAGGACTTCCCAAAAAAGAAAGTTTGAATATGTGAGTTAGATGGTGTTGGCGAAGGTGAGACCTCCATTATTTCCAGAGTTTGTTGAGAAATTGTTGTTTTGAGTGGTGTGACTTTGACCGCCGTGGATGATCGAGGGTAGGAGGCCCTGATACCAAATTAGAAATATGTAAAAGGGAGAATATGTATTGAACTCTGTTTCCATATTGATTGTTTTCAATAGAACAGTAATAACTATGCTAGAAGAATGTGTGGAAGTTTCTTTATCTACATCTGCTGTGTGTGTTGCAAACGCAGGTAGAGTACATCACATGAAAACCAAAAATCTCCATCTGATGGCACTGAAACATGGGAGAGTGCAAGGATCAATATCGTGCCGTCCGCAAGATTAGCTTTCTCTTAATTTTTTGCAAGTCAGGATTGTTCTCTTCGGTGCTGTCATCATCAGTTAATAATCGTACATTTCATTTTCTTAAGTATTGAGTAACACAATTAAATAAATACTTGCATAAGCTCACTTATTTTATACCTTTTTGTAATTTATTAACATAAAATACTTTTTCTATTTTATATTCAACAATTAATATATTAATAAATTTGTGTAGCGATTAATAAGAAGTTAAAAATATTGTGGTATTGCCTATAAACTAATAATAATAATAATAATAAAACTTAAGTTAATAGGGATTGAATTATTCTACATATTTTAAAAAATAATTTAATTTAATGTAATTTGTGAGATATGTTTTTTTAATTTGCAAGAGCTATTTAATTTTTATATAAATATATTATGTTTATGTTTAATTAAAAAATTTTCAAATAATCTTATGGTAATGAGTACATTAATTATTTGAAAATTTTAAATTAAAATAATACTATCATTCAATAAGGTTTATTTGTATAAAGTTTCAAAAATAGATGTATATGACATAAAAAATTATATAAAAAATTATTAATATTTATTTATGTAAAATTTCTTAGCATACTTATTATTCATAATCTTACATTGAATAAGTTAATAGATAAAATTTAAAACTTAAAAGTCAAAACAATTTATTTGTTTTTTTAATTTTTTCTTAGGCTCTTCCTTTATAAGGGTCACAGAGACTTTTCTCTATATTTTATTGACCCTTAATTGAACTTAATTGAACTAGGATGATTTCATGTTCAAAATATCAAAAGAGAGCAAAAATTTTCAATTTTGAATTTTGGAAACCTTTTAGAGTTGTCTACAATTTTCTTCCCTTTTATATATTATATTAATACATTTCATGTGTAAGTCACGTACCATCATTAAAGCCAATTTGAGTTTAACTTAAATTACACCTATTTGATTATAATTGTGCTAAGTACTAGTTTGCAATTATGCTACTTGTTCACTTAACAAATCATACATATTTACTTTAATAATTAATATATAACCATATAATTATATTATATATTAATTATTTGATAAAACATATAATCACATTATATACATTACAATTCACAAATTAATATATAATCTCCTTATATATTAACTTATTTAGAAATTACCATAATATCATTTTAAAAATGGGTTATGTTTAAGTAGTCCAATACTTAAAAATTCTTTCCAACACTTGAAAATAATCTCAAACCATATCAAGTTATGTGTGATTTAATAGGTTTACTATAAGCTAGTAATAGATGTATATAAAAATCTTGAATCAAACTCTTTAATTTATTTGATATTTAATAAATTCACCTCGTGATTAATTAAATATGTCTATAGACCAAAATTAACATATAGTAATGGATGATGACTATTCAGATTATAATGACATAATAAGTTTCAAAATAAACCTTTCCATAATCAGTTGCTGTTGAATTCAATCCTTTCATCGTATAATATTTTGATTAGATTAAAGTCATGATAAATTGTCAAAACTTTTATATCTACTGCTATGTATAATAAATTTTGAGATTATGACTCATAAAGTACATTGTCATTAAGAAAATCATATACTTCATCTTGACCAAGAATTTTTCAAATTATATTTCTATTATTCACACAAAACATACTCCCGTGGTATACTAAAAGTGAGATTTTTTATTGGATATTTAACTATTTTTATAAGTGTTGTACTATACCTGATAATTACTTGTAATTAACTTTATTTATATTCATCTTAAATAGTATCAAAGTATAGTATTTCATTCATAAAATAATTATAATATTTTCAAATTTAATGACCACTTACATTACTAATATAAAGAATATCTAATTGACAATTAAGTATAATTACCATTTAGACATTTTTGTTGTAAATCAATTCAATAAATTTATTCTCTAATAAATACCTACATACTTTCTTTAATGTCAATACAAAGTGACTTATGAGAAAATCTACCCTCTTTGCCAAGCAAACATAGTGTACACCAGTCTATTTAGTACTATAAAGGCCCCACTATAAATTTTTACAACTAGAAACATTTAAAAATAATGTTATTAATTTATTTATCTTATAAGTATGAATTCATCATAATAAGGTATATATTGTAAATATTTTACGAATTTTATCATTATACATATAAACATGCATACAAATGATAAAAATATATGCTATAAATAAAATATTTCATTAAAAATTAAAATGATCTACATGAAAAAATATCCATTATAACACCATGTAATTGACTTGCAGTATATAACTCAAACAATTAAAAATAGATACATTTACTCTTCGTATAACATTAGTTATAACAAAATTCACACACACACACACATATATATATATTATTGTATGTGAAAATTATTTTATTTATATATTTTTAGAAATATTTTATTACTCATTTAACTTTTGAAATAAAAGGACAAATATAAAGTATTGTTTTGATAAATCAATTATTTTAAAAATAAATAGCTTAATACTTATAATTAAATTTTAGATTAAAAAATAATCAAATACTAAAAGCAACATGGTTAATAAAGATACTAAATTTTTTTTGCGTGTTTGTTTTCTTAAACTGATAGGAATTGACATGTGTGATATAAATTATAGTACGACTTCAAAGAATCCAATTTAAATTATGATTGGTCCGGTTACAAAAATATAAGTAAAGAAATTCGAAGATGCATTTAACGGGCAGATTCAAGAAGTTTGAACTCAAGTAAATTTGTGAAGGCCCATTGAGTTTAGTCCACATATCCAGCAAATATGGATCAGTGTGATTTAAGTTCTAGAAAAATCAAGTCAAATCTAAACTTAATTTTAGCAAGTAAAATTGGTATGTTTAAGAGTATTTAAAGTTATTTGTAAGACTATTTAATTTATCAACTTTCCTTATTTAATTTTAAAATGTAGAGTCATTTAATTGACTGATTATTTTCTTTTCTATTTTAAACAAGTAAAAGATATTATTTTTTAGCCTTAATTAAGATGGCCTATAATTAAAGTATTTTAAAAACTTATCTTGTAATAATTTAGCCTATAAATAGGTATTTTTGAATAAAAAAAATTAGAATTTATTAGTTAGAAAATTGAGAGTTCTTTTTTTTTTTGATTCTTTGAAAAAATATTCGAATTTATGAAGAACTATTCTTGTGGCGTTTATCAGTGACTTATCAAATAGACTTCCATTATCGTTTGTACCATCTACGTTGTACCAAGATTCTTATTTATTTACAAACAATAAGTCAATGTTCTATTCAAATCTGATCGTAAAACGATTTTGAGTTCTTTGTTGAGTTCGAGTCTCATTATTTTTGTTGAAATTCATATAAATGTGCAAATTTTACTATTTAATTTTACATTGTGTTTGACTATAAATTGAAGAGAGTTGGATTGCATTATTTTTTTGAGACAATGGAGTCCAATCAAGGAAAAAGTTGATGCGTGGCTGCTATGGGTCAACACGCCACTATCTTTTTTTTTTAATGATAATAATAAGAATAATAATAAATTTAAATAATATAATATAATATTATATTATAATAATTTGTAAAAAATATAAAACAATAATATAATATTAAAATAAATTATTTATTTTATTAATAAAATATAATAAATTATTATAAATTTTTTAATTAAATATAATACAATATAAATAACATATATTATATAAATATAAATATATATTATAATTTTATATATAATAAAATAATACAATCTAGTATATATTACACCAAATATAGTACAAACTTTTATTTAATTCATTATAATTTAATCTAGTTCAATCCAAAATTAAGGGTGGATAAATTCGGTTTGAATTAGTTTGGATTCAAAATTTAAACCTATTCAAAGCATTGATTTTAATTTGAGTCAATCTTATCTAATTTGATAGTAAACTCAACTCAAATCAAATTGATCCAAACTGATGATTGTTAGTAAGAATTAGTTTTAATTATCAGTTTGAACTTAAACTCAAACATTATAATAATTTTAAAGCCCAATTATTTTATCAATTTATATTTATTTTTAGACTCAAAAAATAAATCTAATTATAAAGTCTACATTAAAATATATTTATTTTTGGAACCAAAATATAAATTTAATTACAAAGTTCACATTAAATTATATTTATTATTAGTGTAAAAAATAATCTAATTGAAAAGTTCATCCATTAGATTGTTACATAAAATTGTCAAATATAAAATTTTAATTTTTTTTACAATGTACAATAAACAATAAAAACTTTTTCAAATGTAAAATTTTTTATAAATTTTTTCATTGGATTAGATTAAATTGGTTTGATCAATTTTAATTAAGTTCAATTTAAAAATCGATTTAATTATTACGGTTAAATTTTTTTAAACTAAAACTAATTTTATAAATTTTTAAATCAATTCAAATGGTTAATTTGAATTAGTTTGAATCAATTCAGTTTGTATGTGTTCACGCCTATTCAATTTATTTGAAATAATACAGCAATGCATCCTTTAATAGATGTATAAATAGTTAGCAGAAAATATGTGTTATGTAAACTTCAAGTAGGGTGATTTTGGTAATTAACGAAAGTATCCAAATTTAATAAAGTCATGAGAGTGTTTCCTAGTAGGTGTATATGTCCTGATATCGTACGAATCAAACGATCTCTTTTATTATCTCTCCCCCCCATGTTTTGTATGGCATTCCAACGAACAAATTAAGAACCAATACTAAAGTCATACTACTTTTTTTTTTTTTTTTCTTTTTTATCAAGTATTTTAATTTTTTTCTTCATTTAATTATATCAATTTATATAAATAATAATAATATTTTTGCTAGCTTAAAAAAAATTAGTCTAAGTGAGAATTTAAATGGTATTAACATATCATCTATCATACTATATCTGATATTATTTTATTATTTATGTGATAAATTAATGTGCTGCTGCATGCCATAATATACATCCAGCTGGCCTTTATCTTTAAGCAACACCATAAATTTATGGGATGCGATGCAAAGGTAAAGCAAACTACTGTTAGCGGTCCTTGAAAACAAAAGATGAGTTATCTTCTTTGAACCTTCAAAGAAAGTCTGATGAATAAGAGAGAGAGAGAGAGCTTCAATCACAAAAAAGCAAAAGCAACAAAAAGAAAAAGGAATATATATTTATATATAGATATCGTTTTTTCTACTGTTTAACTATTAGTTTTATGTGAATTTCTCGCTTTTTACCAAACACAATCAAATTAGAGAGAAAACGTGAGTTACGTGATTGCAGAACAATTCCAAGCTTGGTAAATGAGAAAAATCGAGATGCTTGTTCCAAGGTCGACTTATTGGTAGTATTTATAACATCTTCACTTAACTTGATAATTCACGAGCACAAACTCAGAAAATTAACATTCAGATATAGTACGCTGCCGGTCGAGGTCTCTTTGTAGAAAATTATGAAAAAGGAAGTGGAGGATCCTGCCCGTGCGAGCCCTGTTGGTGGTGATGAAATTCCCATCCAAAATGGTGCCACTGAAGTTGAGAAGCGGTGGCTGTCCCTCGTGAGTGAGAAAGCCGACCATAAAACTTGTACTTGGAGTATACAGAAAGTTCCCAGGATATTTCGACAGGTTGAAGCAAATAAGAAAGAGTACGATCCTTTAGTGGTTTCCATTGGTCCTTATCACCGTGGGAAGCCTGAGCTTCAGTTCATGGAGAATCATAAGTGTCGAATGGCCTGCCAGTTTGCCGACAATGATCAAATGAAGCTTCAGCAACTGTATACCAAAGTAAAGAACGTGGCCAAGCATGCAAGAACGTTCTACAAGGATGACCATGAGCAGTCTGTATCGAAATTGGACGACAGGGAGTTTACCCAGATGATGTTTCTCGATGGCTGCTTTGTTCTCCATTTCATTCAGCGCTCCCCTGGCCATAATCTCCGCGATTTAGATGTGAAACCGAACATCGCAGCATGCGTCAGAAGAGACCTTTTATTACTGGAAAATCAGCTTCCTTTTCTAATCCTTAACGAGTTGACGAGCACTGTTGAATTGAAGGGAGTGCTGAACAAATTCTTCGAAAATATTACCGGACCGCCTCAAAATGATAATCCAAAGAAAACAACTGATATAGAAAAAGGTAGTCATCAGAAGGAAGCTGATCCATCTCATCTTCTTGACTATATTCGAATACAGCTTGTCGATCAAAATGCGCTTACAGCAGAAAACGTCCGCCAATGGTCTTCATATCGTTCAGCCAAGGAGCTTAAGGCCGTGGGAATCAATATCAAGCCGGGCGAGACGAGTAAATTCACCGTCAAGTTCGACAGAGGTATTTTCACAGACGAGCTGACACTTCCGCCGATAACCATAGACGATTCTACGAAATCCATGCTTCTAAACATGGTTGCCTACGAGGCTTGCCCTGGTGTCCGTGAAGATCTCGGTGTCACATCTTACATTTGCTTTTTGGATTCACTGATTGATCATGCTGACGATGTAAAGGAACTTCGATCAAACCGCATACTTCTGAATTTTCTTGGCAACGATCAACAGGTTGCAGACCTTTTCAATCAGATAGCAGACAATTTGGTGCCAAACCCTCGTGCTTATGCTGAAGTTAAAGGCGAAATTGAAAAGCATTACAATAACATGATCAAGAAGTGGTTGGCTGAGTTCTGGCATACCCATTTTACAAGCCCTTGGACACTTCTTGCATTTCTTGGTGCCATACTTGCCCTGGTCCTCAGCGTTATTCAGACTTATAAATCTATATATCCCGGCGATAATAACACACAAGACGAACCACTGCATTAAATTTCTTTCCGTATACTATTTGGAGTCACTAATATTTTTAACATTATCAGTGTGATTTTTTTTAATTTAAATTCGTAATTAATTTCTGTTTGTGAGGCAAAAGGATTTGTGTTCTTTACTTGTTTGAATAAAATCTAAGGGATTTCTTTTCTTTTCTTTTCTTTTTTTTTTGGTTTTTTGGTTGGTTGCTAAGTTTTTGTTGGTCACCAGGTATTAATTGAGATGCTTTTCACTTTTTAAAATTTTGATTAGTACTGGATCAAAATATGAATTATCGAAATTTAGATCCGGTTGAATCACGGATATAATAAATAACTATTATATAATAAATAATAATAATAATAATATTGAAAACATCGTATGCAAAACCAAAGCCGCAGATAGTTATAGCCTCAATATGAAAGTAAATTACATTGTTTATTTCTTGTTAAAGTATTATAATTTTAAATCTTAAATTCTATACCCTCTAAGGGAATGCACTTGATTTATTTTAATTGGTTTGTACATAAAAGTAAGGCATGTTTGGGATCAATTAAATTTTCTTATCAGTCTTAGTATCTTCCATGCAACAGCAGATGCATTAGTTAGATTACTTTATCTTGTAACATTTTAAAGAAAATGATTACAAATATTGCGCCAGTCGAACCAAAAAAGAAAAAGACAAAAATTACGGCAGAAGATGTATCAAAATTATTCAGAATTGAACCTTTTTACGAACTGGACGATGAATACATGCACAAAAGCTTTGTATGATAATTTAATTTAATGATCATGAACAGTTTATATTTCCTTGTAGAAGTATGCATCTCATTTCATGGAATAAATCGATAGCATTTGTAGGTGACTACTAAATTAACGGTGGAAGAAAATGTTTAACGAATTAATCGAAAGTGTTAGGATAGGTTTATTTGCAACCTGACATTTGCTTCTAATATTCATATTTTAATAGAATATTTTGTCAAGCAAATTTGACAAAATATTTTTAATATATTTTTTCCGTAAAAATAATTTAAAACAGGTCCTATTATTCTTAATATGTATCCAATGCATACCTATTGAACATACAGTACTTGAAGAAAATAAAAGCGTAGCAAGTTGGTAATGCTAAACAAAAATAATAATGGGTATCAATTAGTCGTTGATGGAGTAAAGTCAAGGGCTGCCGCTGAAAAGAAAACTAACAAAGGCATCGTGTGTATGTGCTATAATAATAATAACAATAATAACAATCATCATCATTATCATCTACTATAGTATTTAGCCGTTCGCGTAATAATATATGGTCATTATAGTGTCACTTAGATGAAAGACTTAAATATTCAACTTAAAAGTAATATTGCGTTAACCAAGTGCCATATCCAGCCTTTCGCTTTAAGCAAGACCAGAAATTAAATAGTAAAGTTCACGGGAACGGATGCAAAGTTAAAGCAAAATATTGTTAGCCCCTGATGAAAACAGAACATAAAACTTACCATTTCACACAGGTATTTTCTTTATAGTACAACTATTCTTCCTCTTCCATGGAATATTGTCTGGTACAAGAGAGACAAAGGTAACAACTATTGGAAATGGAGATGAAAGATATTAAAAACTTCATTATTATTATATTTTAAATTTAAATATTTGAGAGTTATAAAACTTTTAGTTCCTCTAATAAAATTAAGAGAGTTATAATATTTTTAATTCTCATAATAAATTTTATAGAGGTTATGATTTTTAAATTTAAAATTTTAGTCATGGAGATTAAATTCAATAGGAGTTATAAATATTTTAAATTTAAATTGGTTTTAATTTTTTGTTTTAATACTTAAGACTAAATGTTACTAGATAAAGGGTGCTCTCTCTTTGTGCAAAATACACTCAACTATCTAATGTTATTTTGAAATTGTATGCACTACAATCTAAAGTGGATAAAATCTAATAATTAGTTAAAATTTTATTTATTTAATATATATGTTTACTTGTGATCATTATCTTGTATTATTTTATTATTATTTGATTATTAATTGATATATGAATGTGATTGTTGTTAATTATTAGTTTATTTTAAATTGTGATAGTACTATTATAATTTGTTTTTATTTTGGTTTGTTTGTTTTGTAGCAATTTTGTTTTGAAAAGAATAATAACATTTTTATTTTATATAATAGTTTTGTTAAATTAATAATTCTATCAAATTTTATGGTTTGTTATTTTACATATTAAGAATAATCTCATTCTAGAATTTTATTTTTGTTTTAGTTTTTTAAATTTAAAACATTTAAATTATTTTTATTTAAATTTAAAAATTAAATTAATTTATGTTGTTTAAACTAAAATCAATAATCTTCTTTGAAGACTTTTCATTTTAATTAAAGTTGGTGTAAATTTTCTATGAATATTATTTTAAAGTACAAGGTTTTGCTTTATTCATAACTCATTTATCTTTAAATAGAATTTTATTTAAACATTTTTTTTGTTTCAATTTAATTTCTTAGTAAATTATTTGTCATTATGTAGACTTATTATTTTCTTTACTTTTTAAAATTATTCAATAAAATAAATAAATCTAAGGAAACAAATAGTGTTAAGTTAGAAAATCTTAATGGATAAAATTTTAGGAGATGCAAAGAAAATTGAAATATTGGTTTATTGTTTAGGCCTAATGCTGGCCATTGAACTCAAAAAATCTCTCAATCCTCTAGTTTGACTACTAAATTATCAAAAGAGGATATAAATTATTTCTATAATAATAGAATTTTGAGTTTTTTATGACCATCTATTTGATGTCTAGAATCTACCAAAAATACCTTAAATTTATAGATTGCTGGCGAGAAAGCTTATAGGATATAAGATACTAGTATTGATTGATATATTTTGATTAACTATAGTACAAGATAGTAGATCATGAACTTATTATGGATCAAATTCATGAATTTCAAGAATGTTTTAGGAAAGTTGAGAAAAGAGACAAAACTTAGTGAAAATTTTAAAGTATCTTGTTTTATAAAGAAGTTACCCTTTAATTGGTCTTGTTTTGGCAAGTCCCTTAAACATAAACATAAAAATCTTACCATAACACAAGTGATAAATTCTCTTACGATAGAAGAAAAAAATAGATCAAGTGATATTAGCAAAAATGAGACTTCTAAGGTGAATATTGTTGAAAATTCTAAAAATGTAAAAGATAATAAGGGATATGGTTATAGACCTAAGAAAAAGAATTTTAAGACATATAATAGTCAACACTCTGGCACTTCTCACCATATAACTATGGAGTGGTTATTGATTGAAAAGTAGTCAGTTCAATTTTTTGATTACTACAGAAGGAAGTTAATTAATGAGCTGTTAAAGGGGTGAAAAGTCAACGTTTTGTAGTTGTGGTATTTAAGTAGTTAAGCTGGTATTTCAGTTATGATCTAGTGCTATTTTTAACCAATTATATTCTTTATTTCGTGCACATATAAAAGCTATTGGAGGCAATTTTTTAACACAGTAAAAAGGGCTGTGCAAACGAAAAAAAACAGAGGGAAGGGAGCTTGAGTTTTTGAAATTTTTTTTGTGTTTTTCTTTGTCAGTTTCTTCTGCATTTCTTCGAGATCTTTGATTGTAACCATTATAATTCTTATTTCTGACTAAAGAGAGGGCTGGAATCTTTCACTCGTGGATGTCAGCAACCATTATTAAACCACGTAAAATAAGTGTTTCATTTTTTGTCTATGTGATCCTTTGTTTTTTCAATTTCTTGATTAACATACTTGAACATAATCTTTGTGGTTGAATCAAGTCAGTCTTGGTTCAAGTTCTTCATTGTTTTGGCATCTAATAAAACAATGTTTCTACTAGTTTGTTCACAACAATAACTCTAAGAATTTTAAAGGCAAAAGAGATATGCTTTTATTTTTTCTTCTTTTTTATTGTGGGCTGGGGTATGACATTCACATGAATAGAGTTCTGATCAAAATGTTAACTTCTATAAATTATGTGCGTGATATTTTATATATTCTTCTCTTCTCAAAAGTAAAGACGCAAAACAAATTCTAAGTACACATATATAAAAAAAAATGTAAATATTACATATTTATATATTGTTATTATAGATTTTTAATTTTAACTTAAAACTATTTTGTTAAGTTTTCTTATAAAATTTAATTTATTTAGTAAATAGGTATTAATAAATTTAGTCTAATATTTATATAATAGGCTAAGTAAAAAATTAATAGTCAGATAACTAAAAGAATCCAAAACCCATTTAAAATTATATATATATATATATATATATATATAT
>CP135577.1:7811761-7868999 GCA_032401905.1 Swietenia macrophylla | reverse complement strand
TTGGGGGTGGGTGGCATTTCCCAATCAGGACCATGTTTATTGCACCGTACGGCATTAAATTAGGTATTAATTTTAGAACATCTATACTGATTTAATTACGAAAAAAATATTCAAATAATTATAATAAAATTATTTAATTAATAAAAAAATTTATTTTTTAATAAAAAATAAATTAAAAATAAATTTTATAAATTTATTTTAACTCATTAAATAAAAATAATATTTATTTTTAATTTATTTTATTAACTATTAATTATTATTTTTTTATTAATTAAATAATTTTGTTCCGTCAATTCAACTAATATAATAGAATTATTTTAATTAATTTTTTTTTAAATTACAACTGAAAGTCTAGTTTAAATAAATGAACATCCTAAATTGTGACATTTGCAATTAGATAGATTATCCGGATTTAGGTTAGCATACGTCGGTATTGCAACAAAAATTACACTACTTCTTTCAAAGGGAAAGGAAAGGGCTGCGGAAAATCGAGGGACAAGAATGCGCTTGAGATTGATTATGTAGCAAGTCTAACAACAACAGTCAGTGGATTTTCTATATCAATCACTTTTTTGGGGCTAATTTTAATTTAGCTCAATTATTTCTGATACTTTTTATTGTACTCCAAATTTTTTAAAAGGCATCAACCTGTCTCATGCAGTTAGTATTCTCTCTCTCTCTCTCTCTCTAGTAGGGGTGGGCAGATTTCAACCAGTCCGATCCAAGTATGGAAATTTGTCAATTTAATTTCCATTTGAAAAAAAAAAATTCAAATCTATAAGTATTGTTTCCTTTTTTTTTAGTTTGGATTTGAGCCAAACAGTTAAATTAAATCAAATTAATAATTATTCAATTAAATTTATTTAAATAAATATATTTAAATTTTTATTATTTTAATGAGTATAAAATAATTCATTTAATTAATATAACATTTCGAAATGTCAGTAAAATCATATATATATATATATATTAATATTAAGCTAGTCAATAAAATTAAAAATAATTTTTATTTTAAATTTAAATTTAAATATATAAAAAAGAATCAAAATAAATCAATATTTATTAATTTAATTAATTATTTATTATCAATTTAATTTAAACTAAAATTAATTAATAATTTTGAATCGATTTAAAATTTGGGACAAAATCATTTGAAATGAACAACTTCCATCCCTAATCTCTAGTATTAAAATTAGTTGGCTGGAGGGTAAAATGACATCAAATAAAATAAAAAGTAATAAATGAATAACAGATTTTATGAGTTGTATAATTTTAGAGTTTTATAATGTAATTTTTTCGATTGCATCCTCGAAAACTAGTACAAAAGAGAGGTATACAAAGAGAGGGAGTCAATAACTTAAAGGGAACCACTAATAGTTTGAGGCGTGCGGTGATGGGTGGTGATGACGATGATAAATGAGCAAGCGGGACATGACAAAATATATTAAAACCGTTTGAGGATAAATTAAAAATAACTACAAAAATAACGAAGAATAAATTTATTTATAGTATAATAATATTTAAATTTTTTATTTTATTTGTGTCGTTTCAAATAAATATATACTTTATATATTTGTTTTTAAATAGATATTAAAATGAATAAATTAATTTTATAATATTTACTTATTTATCTATGTAGAATCAATAAGTTAATCGGTTAAAATGATATTAAGTGACTCGTTTAGATATATGCCACCTGTTTTATGGGTTATTCATTGTGAATGAGCAAATTATATCTTTGAGTGTGAGATGGGATACTGACTTTTAAGTCAAAATTTTGGTAAATAATAAATAAGCACATAACATTTTATGCAGTTTCCTCCCTATCCCTTTTCTTTTATTTTACAGCAATTCTGTATATGAAATTGATGATTTAGCTGTTATACTCCTAAAACACTGTGAATCGCAAAAGTTTCGAATTGTCTTTGTTTTCAACAAATAATTCCATGAATAAAATGAATTATATATATATATATATATATATTCTTTTATGACTTTAAAATTGAACTCTTTTTCTTTCTCTCTCTCTTTTTTTTTTTTCCCCTTCAATTGTTCAATTGTCATTTGAATAGTATCTTAAATTTCATTTTCCAAATAAATTAACTTAATCTTTAATTACTGAACTAATTGATCATAAAAAAAAAGACCCATCAAATTCAATTATCAAATACAGCGTACAACTATTTGTAAAATAATCCAATGGTGATTATTAGAAGAAAATGGTAAATAAAGAAAGAAAAATATGATAGAAGCAAAGAGGAAGAAAAATAAAAGAATAGGGACTCGATGTTAATATCGCAAAACGAAAAAAAAAAAAAAACTGGATACTAACGTGGTAGCGTAACTAACTAAAAAGACGTTTGATTGATTGACATAAAAATATTAATGAATTGGCCTACCACACTCTTTACTCTTTGCCTCTTCTTGTTTGGAAGACATACATATTTTGAAGCTTCCGATAATTAATTTCACAAAAATATCAATTAGAGCACATTAAATATAAGAAATTATTTTGAGTGATCGGTCATTTGAAAAGTTGAGCAAATAGTTGAAGGTATTGCATTTTGTTTTATTTTGATTTGAAGTGCTCCAACCAATAATAAAAATGTAAATCTTTATGTTAGAAGATGTCAATATGGGTATGAAAACAAAATTTTGTTCAACTTAAATTTAGAAAAAAAAAAAATTGTATTAATATTTTTTGAATATTAGATAAAAATTTGAATGTAGATAAAATTTGATTGGAGTTAAAAATATTATTCTTTTTATTATGCTACTTAATTGTTAAAAATTAGAAAATTCAGACACTTATGTGATTCATGGTACTTTTTTTAGGAGTGCATGGTTAAATCATCAATTTTATCAATACAATTTTAATGATATTTAAGAAGCATGGACTGGTTTGAGAAGGTTTCTAAGCTATTACGTTTAATTATAATTTCACTGACATTTATAGACTTGTCTGTCATTACCCCTTGCAAAATTAAACGAGGAGAAAGAGAATAAATGTACTAAATAAAATAAAAGCCAGCAAAATAATATGTTGTCAGACTGTTGAGAAATTTCCAGGATCCTGACACAATTGTGATAGAAGACAATAATAGCTGTTACTAAATGATGTTGTTATACCCCAAGGGTTGAATGTTACTGAAATTAGAAGCATATTTTTGTAATATGATATGACTATATCCATGATTTTATACATATATATATATATATATTAAAAAAATCATTAACTTATATGTATTATATTTATTTTTTATATTTAAACGTATGTATTATGTCTGATTTTTTAATTAAAAACAATTAAATTAAGTTGCATTTAAATTTTATAGTGAAAATAAATGGAAATGCATCTCAAACAATAGATGTTGCACTAAAACTTTATTATACCAATTATTTTTGAAGTAATTAGAGTTAATGAAGTAAAAAAAAGATTAATAATATTAATTTTTAATAAAATTTACTTATTTTTAATTAATATTTAATATGTAGTACTTTTATCTCACAATAATTATATTTAAATATTATCTCGTGAAATTGAATACAACACAATTATATATTGTTACATCTATTTTTATTTTTACTTTTATGTTAAATATTTTAAGTTTAGAGTTCATGTTTAAAATTTTGCATGTTATGTTTCAAGTTGTATATTTTAGTATTTCAACTTTTATGTTATTCATTTCGAATTATAAGTAAGAGTTTTCTAATTTTATGTAGAATATTTTACACTTTATGTCGAAAAAAATAAATATAAAAGTACATTCAATATATTATAGTCAAGACAAAAAATAAATATTTTTTGAAATAAAAAGAAATTAATTCCCTTAAAAGCCCTAAGTATCAATTTGTATGATCGTATTCTTTCATAAATTTGATGTCATGGGTTGTAACCTTGACTTGCCCCGTTGTATCAAAATAAGTTCTTAATAACCTATAATATGATCTAAAGTTTGATTGTATTATAAGAATTCATAAATTCTAACATTATACTAAACAATTATTTATAAACAATATAGGAAATTCAAATTTTATAATTTTTTACGCATTGTAGGATTCATAAGAGTGAGTTAACATACGTTGTATTATAAAATTTCCTTTGTAAATTTAAATCTCTATCTTGATTAACAAAATAATGAAAACAAGTTTATTTCTTTTAGCCTTTCTCTTTAATATAATAACCCTAACTCATACGTAATGAAATTAAACAAAATTATAGTTATAATTTCTTTTATAGGCAGACAAAAAACTTTTAAAAAAATGTCTTATTAATATGTAAATTATTTTAATTTTTTTTTTAAGTTTGATTAATAAATTAGTAATTATCTGTTTAGTAAAACTAATATTCATAAATAATGTAAGATAATTAATTACGGTACTTGGACCAAATAATTATTTTACATGTATTGAATTTAATTATGCTTTAGCTCTCTATGTTTAAGAGCCATTTTAATTAAGCCTACAAGATTTGTATTACATTGCTGGAGGCGCTACTGGTAAGTGCCTTCTCATGCAAGTTAATTAAGCTCTTTTGAAAGGCCTCTGGATGGGATTAGAACCAAGCGGATGAGCTTACATGTCACTCCTCGCTCAGTCAACATACTAACTGCCTCACTACAGAACTCCAACAACTTCTTTCACCTCTATCCCACTAAATAAATAAATAAACATGTGTCCAAGAATGACTCTCTGTCTAATTATGGGAACAATGAAATCAAATCATGAAATAGACAGTTAATTTAAATGTATCATGAAATTGAAAATTAGCATAAGCTAGACTAGTAAAACAATTATGATAATAATGGAGTCACTCTCGATCCATATCAAATACAACTTCTATAAAAGGCAATATCAATAATCGATCAGTATAATAGCATAAATCTGTATGACTCTTAATGATGGAATGCGCAACAACTTGGGGATTTCACTCCAAGTTAGTGGGTTGCGGCAAAAGAGCAAAAAGGTATTGCTCTTGACGGATTGAGATGCGGACATGGGTAGACGGCGCATCGGACATCACTCAATCCCCCAAGACAAGTTGATGTCTTAGAAACACATTGTTGGTAGATGGAATCACCAACATACACGTGATAGACCCGTAACATGGCTTGGAACGAGAAAGGTGCAAACAGCGAATGAGTGTAATTGGAGTGCACTGCAGGCGGCTAAAAAAGAAGACGTGGGTGAGATCAATTGCAGATTATGAATTAAAAAAAACTCAAAGACAGTGGTACTTGTATCCAAGAAGACCCTACATGAGATGCACTTATCTTATTAAGAAAGGTTCTTATTTTAACGAGTGACAGATAAGATCGACTTTGATGAGATATGGTTGATCCTTGAATCAAGAGGAGTGAATGAAGCAGGAATCTATAGTTACTTCTTTAACAAGTGAATTTGGAGAAAATTCAATGAGAGTGAATATTTTAAAATACTAGAGTTGTATTTCTTCTTTTTTTAAAAAAAAAAATTAAAAAATTGACAAAAAAAGAATAGAACTTCCATATTTTAGAAAATTCGAAAATAATGACTAACATTTTTAGTGCAAGTACAAAGTTGTCACATAATCAAAAGTTTTCTTAAAAAAAAATCTCATCATAAAAAGAATTTAAAATTTTAATATTGATCAAATAATATATTTTAAAAATATATATGATAAAGTCAAACTCATTTATAATATAATTCTAAAATTCATAATATTGATCACGAATTTCTGTTTGGAGAATTTTTTTTTTCAATTAAAAATAAAATAACATAAGTTAATATCTACTCTTGAGTTTAAGTAATTTCTACACCCTCAAAGGAGGCAAAATATACGGGGGGGTAGGGGGTGGGTTGGTTACCTTTGCGAGGAGAAATCTGCCCACAATATTTGGTGGATAGCTTATATATGTCGAGTTAGAATAAGAAGTCTTGAGTCATACATACCATACCAAAAGAAATATTGTAAATGTAATTGTATTATATTAATAATTAACAAAAATTTAAAGGGCAATCTCCCAAAATGACCGCTTTCACTAGTGGTTTTACAAAATCGAACAAATTACTTTTATTTTTATTTAATTGATCAACGAAGTTATATTTTGACAAAATTGCCCCCAAGATCAAGAACTTAATAAATGTTAATTGTTTCTATTTTTCCTTTCTTCCTTTTTTCTCTTGGTGCCAGAAAACAAATCTCTCTAGATTCCCTTGGACAATGGATGGCGTCATCAACAGATCGGCAACGGCGACAATTGCCGTGACAAGGGATAAGATATATTCTATGATTTTTGTTAAACAAATTAGTAAAACATTGTTGCATGTCAATGATTATGTAGTTTTCTTTATTTTGGTTGTGTTTGGTAGTTGTTTTGCTTTATATGTCTGAAAAATTGGAGAATATAACCAAAAAAAAGATAGTAACCAAAAATCAACAATGCATAATTTTTGTGATCGAAAACAAGTGCTTCGATCACTCTTGCGTGATCAAAATCAAACCCGTGGGTATCCTTTCTCTATGTTGTAAATATTTTTGGCACTATCTCTCATTTTAAAGAAATTTAGGGACATTTTAAAATATTACATTTTATTTCGTAGGTTACAAACTTTGAATATTTCATTTTGATCCCCAGATGTTGAACTTTTGAATGTTTTTCATTCTTGTTTAAATATCCTTCATTTTTATCCTGGTGTATTGGACTTATGGGTAACTTTCATCTTTGCCTTCAAATGTTGAACTTTGAATATATTTGATTTTGATCCTTGACCGTTAAATTTTGAATATCTTGCATTTTGGTCACCATTTGTTGAACTTTGAACATCTATCATTTTGTTCCCCATGTCTTGAACTTTTGAATATCTCGCATTTGGTTCCCATATGTTGAGCATTGAATATCGTGCATTTTGATCCCATTACGTTGAACTTTGAATGTATTGCATTTTGATCCTTTAATCTTGAATTTCGATTGAACTAATGTTTTACTTTATTTATAATTTAAATACTAACTTCTTATTGATTAAACAGGAAAAATTATTAAAGTGACAGAGAGATTGAAGATATATTGTTTATTTTACTGTAGTTCTCACAGTATAGTACCAAACATTGGCATGCCTTTTTTTTTTTTTTTTTTTTTTATCGTAGCGGTGGATGTATGAGGTATTTACTTGTGTGGATGCAAGACGCGCAGAGATGATTAGCAATAAATTACCACATTTGCTTCGTCACTTACGTGACAAGTTGAGTTATACAGTAACACGTGGGCTTATTTTTTAATAAAGAATACAAAGCACACAGATCAAACTTGGCCAACTGGTGCAATATATATATATATATATGTTAATTTGGCCAATTGGTGTATATATATAATAATACAAATCTTGCTTCTGGAGAAGGGAAATCAAAATTACAGAAGAGAATAGAAAGAGAGAGAGCCGACAAAGAAAAGAAGAAAAAAGAAAAAAAAGAAGGATAAATAAAAAAAAAATTCAACAGAGGAAGAATGGAATAGTATTGGAAATGTGTTTGGGAGGTTAGAAATATATTTAAAATTTCAATGGATAGTATAGTTATGAAATTAGAATACTTATGTATTCATATTTGTAAACACATATTATATTTTAAATTAATTTTAACAGTTAATTTTTTAATCATATATATTTTGGCAGCTAGTGCGATGGTAGAGAATCTAAAAGATCCTAAAACTGCCTAGGAGTAATTATCGAATTGACTGTATATTTTTCTAAAGCAATATAAATTTTAGTATAGCAATTGTATTATATTAAAATTCATGTAATTATATTTGTTTAAGTACATGATAAATTTGATAAGAAAAAATATTTTAATAGTCATGTCATATGCTTAATGTATAAATTATTGTATAATAGTATGTGTGAGTATAAAACCTTAGCGAGGACATAAGATTATTGAGTATAATTATGATTGCCTAGACAAAGATACAAGATCGTCTAATATGTCTATGATATGATTATAAATCTTGGCAAGAATACGAGGTTGTGAGATTTGATTATGACTGCCTGAATGAGAATATAAGACCGTTAGATATGCTTTTTACATCATTATAATTGTTTATATGAGGATACAAGACTATTAGGTATGTTTTTGATTGTTTTGATTGGACAAAAGTTTTCTACTAAACATGATATATTCTTATAGGTATTTTCATCCCACAACAATTCAAAATTATATTATTTTTTTGAGCTACATTGAATTTAATTTTCATTTTGTAAGTTAAGACATGATTCTTTTCATGAGTATGTGAATAATTTGTTTTGAGTATTTTTAAACTTTAATGGAAATAGTCACAAATGAATGTAGGGATTCAATTAATATTAGTCAGATTTGATTTAAATTAAAAATTCTCAACTCATAATTGACCTAAATATAATTTTTCTTTTTTGTTTCCAACAATGCTGTAACACAAATTGTATGTCACTAAATCCTTTTCAAAATTGCTCATTTGCACCATCTTACGGGGAACCATAACACTTTTGCTACTTTTGCATCTTTAAGAACACCTACTACTTAAATTCTAATAGCTTTAACTTTTGTGATTTTTATTCTTGAACTTGTCGCTGCATAAAGATTCTTAGTTAGTGACATTTCAATGCTCGCTCTATAATCACTTAAGGCATTCATTACAGTTCTTCTACATTTTGTGACTAAATTTAACATGTATTCATGATCATGTCAATGCTCCTTTACCATTTGATCCTACTTTGGCTCTAGTTCCAATAATAAGTTTTTAGCCTATTGTGCATGATTCCCATGTTCCAACAAATGCAACTCTAACATATGATACTCTAATGCTAGATTCCACCAATAAGTTCTTGTTGACTCACAGTCTCACCCCACTAATAGGTTTAAAGTTATTTTCTCTATATCATTACAATACTTCTCTTATCGTTACTATTTTGTTTTCCTTCTGTATGTAGTAAGTAAATTGAGTGTTATTTGGATATTAGTCAGTGTTGATTTAAATTAAAAATTCTTTATTCATAATTAACCTAAATCCAATTTTTCCTTTTTGTTGGAACAACAATGCTATAGCACAAATTGTATATCATCGAGTCTTCTTCAAAATTCCTTATTTGCACCATTTTAGGGGGAACCACAATGCACTTTTGCTACTTCACATCTTTAAGAGCTCTTACTACTTCAATTTTAGTAGCTTTAACTTTTGTTACTTTTGTTCTTGAACCAGTCGCTACATAAATATCCTTAACTCTGAACATTTCAATGCTTGTGTCTTTCATTATAGTTATATATTTTGTGACTGAATCTAACATGTAAATTGTAGGTTTTACAGTTTATAATCATGTCAATGCTTCTCTAGCTCATGTTCCTACTTTAACTCTAGTTTTAACAATAAGTCTTGACCCTATTTTGCATGATTACCTTGTTCTAACAAATGTAGATCCAACATATGCTATTCCAATGCCAAATTTCACCAGTAAGTTCTTGTTGACTCACAACCACTCTCCACTAGTAGGTTTAAAGTTGCTTCTTCTGCATCATTACGACACAATTCTCGTTGTTACTATTTTATTTTTCTTTTATTTGCAGTAGATAAATTAAGTGTTATTTGGATATTTTTTCTTGAAATTTTTGCTTGTGGTATCTTAGATTTACAAATGTTGGTTAGGTTTGTCATTTGACTTGTTGGATAATGTGGATGCTTGATCTTACATTTATCTTTGATTATATCTCTGTTTGTGACAAGTATTTTTATTATATAATGGGTGTTTGGTATGCTCTTGTTTGCACTCTTGGGCATTTATGTTGATTCTTCTTTGTTTAGCATTTTACTTTGGTCATTGTACATTTTATTTGGCATTTTATAGCAAAAAAGGTGAATAGAATTTAATATTTGTGAGTGTATATTCAGAATGCATATTCAAGAGGAATGAATTTGGCTTTGATTAACATAGGCTGCATGTTGAGTACATGTTTAAAGGGAGTAAAATTTTTTTGTTGAGCTCATTACATTAAGGGAAAGTGGCTATTTTTTCGTATCCTTTATATTTTAATAATTTGGTTGTTTTGAGTTGCATCTTCTTAATACATATTTGTAAAAGTATTTTGACAAAAGAACGCCAAATGGGAAGATTGTCAAAGTTGGCATTATTGGCATTCTTTGAAAAACTGTGTTTAACTATTATATTACAACATGCCATGTTAGTTGTTAGTTAATGTTCATTAAACACAGCACTGATAATTCAAAGTTTTATGTATTTCATAATAAGAAAATTTTTGAGTCTTCTGATTAAATGAAGCAATGGTGATATTTATGCTTAATTAAAAAACATATTATGGCTAGCATTTTACTATGTATACACACACATATATGTATTTGTTTTATTTCTTTTTTATTGCAATTAAGAGAATCGTGAAGAACACCAATCAAGGAGAATGTAACCGTAATTTTTGTTTTATTCTCTTGTGTTTTCAAGTTGTTTTCATGTTGTTTTTATGATCTAAAAAGAAAAATGATTTAGGGAATGTTATAAGTATGTAATATCTAGTTTCGCAAATTTAAAGAGAATTCTTTTAAGTATTGTTAAGATGTTTTTTTTTATGTTCTTTAGGAGAAGACTTATACTTATTGAAAAGAGTTCAATAGCAATTAACAAATGGATCTTACTGAATTAAGATAAAAGAATTTTAATGCATTAAGGTAACAAATCTCACTGAAAAAATCTATCTAAAAAGATTAAAAACTGCAGTGACAAATATAAGAAGAAATTTTTATTTTATTTAAATTTATTAGTAATTGAATCATTATTTTTTTAGTAAATTATTTTTCTCTAGGCATGGTTTCATGGATATAGAATTGAAAATTTTAAACCACATTAAAATTTAGGGGTTTTTTTTTATTCATTCTGCATTGCTACTTACTTAAATTAATTAATTGGTTAAAATTAATTGAAGTTGATAATTTTTAATTAAAACAAACGTATCAATTAATATCAGAGTAGGTTACTAATTTATTTGATGAGATTCTTGCTATTTTAATTTGCTTTTATGCAAATATGGATGTTCAAAAAGAAGACAATTTTGTAACATGACTAGCATTGCTTGACGACATAAACAACTTATATTGAAAAATAAGGACTTTCATTAAATCTGTATATGAGAAGGTATGGCAGGCAGTAACATACAATTAGAACTATTCTAGTATGATTAATGCTAATAATAATATAGTTTTTAAGCCGAAAGATACTTGGACAAGTGCGAAAGATAAATTAGCAAATTTCAATTCAAAGACACTCAATGCAATGGACCTAAATTCATTTAAGTTGATCTTAACCTGTGAGTCCATAAATAAAGCATGGGATATTTTTTAAGTTACCCATAAGAAAACTTTAGCAGTAAAATAGTCTAAACTCTATATACTTACTTCTAAATTTAAAAATTTAAAAATAGAAAATGATAAATTATTTTTTTTTAATTTTAATTCTAAATTAAATGATATTGCTAATAAATCTTATGTTTTAGGTAAAAGATATTTAAAAACTAAACTTATAAGAAAAATATTGCATTTACTTTCTAACAAATTTTAAGTAAAAGATCACGACAAATAAAAAAAGCAAAGATATTGATTTAATGAAGGTTAAAAAATTAATAGGATCTCTGAAAACTTTTGAAATAAATATGAAACAACGAAAAAAAGAGAAAAACTCAACATTTCCAGTTGAAATAAAGAATTTTGAAGATGAAGAAAATACAAATATTTATGAATATAAAGCTATTACTATGCTCATTAAGAACTTTAATGAAATTTTGAAAAGAATGGAATAAAAAAACAAACTAACTTTTAGAATTCCTTTAAAAAATAAGTTTCTTGTTAATCCCTCTAAAAATAATAGAAAAAGATATATATGATGCATAGAATGTGATGGTTTCAAACCTATATAAGTTGAATATGTAAATAGATTCATGAAGAAATCAAAAACCATGGAAACATATGAAAAAGATGATGAATTAGAAGAGGAAACAACATAAATGTAAATAATTGCATTGCTTTTAATATTACCTCCTATTTTGAAAAAAATAAAAATGTGCAAGTATCCAATGTTGTTATAATAGAAGCAGTTGTTAATTGTTGCAACAAGATAAAAAAATGAGTAATTCAGAAATCAATCTCAATGAACTTGATTCTAATGTGAATAGTAAACTAGATATAAATAATATATATGTTACAAATTAATATTCAACAAGTGAGTAGATGTGTGTAACTACAACAAAAATTTAGAAAGACAATTAAGTAGCCTTCTGAAAAAACATAATGAAAAAAAGATATTAGTGAGCTCAATGAAAATGTTCAACATTGGCATGTCTTGTATTTTTATCCCCAACAATTCAAAATTTTGCCTTGTGTATGCAATAGAATGGGTTTGAAAGTTTAAAATCCTTGTTTTTTGGTCAAAGTTGACAAACTTTAAAGTTCTTTCTTTTTAATCACCATTGAGATTATCATAATTAACAAACTAATTAGATAATGATCAATGAACTTGCTAAGTTCATATGCCTTTATTTGTCTTCTGCTCATAAAATACTCTAACATGAATGCATTTGTCTTCTACTCTTTCATCTTATATTTAGCTTTAACATTTTGTTGAATGTGATAAGTACAAAAATTGTGCAATGCTTATAAAAAAGATGTACTAATCATTTTCTTGATCATATTATGATGATCTAATTCGAATACCAAATTTAGTACCGATTTAAATGCATCTCTATATTTTAATAAAAATTATTTCCATAATGCATTATTTTTGGAATCCTCAATCTCGAATGCTAATGGATAAATTTGACAAATAACATTTTCTTATATGTGAGTAGACTAAATAAATGAATAAAAAACCCAATAAAAGTACCCAGAGCCATAATGAAGTATGAAAAATGATCATTTCATCTACCTTTATGTGAGTAACTATACTTGAATAGTAATAAAGGCCAAAATAAAAAGTAATTTAAGAATTCAATTTAAACCATAAGTTAATAATACATCTTAACATATGAGTTAAAATAATTTGGCCAAAATGTGCTTGGATTTCTATCTTCCAACACTTGGTAATACAATGGTAGTAATGTAGATGATTCTCTTGTATCTCTTGTAATCATTACATGTCTTGCATGGGTGACAAGACATGAAATAAAACAAAAATAGATGAAGCGTATGTTCAATAATAAATGGATTTACAATATCACTTACTTGGCAAGCTATTGGTAATATTATGAGTAATATATCACTAATTTGGTTGCTTCCACTAGAAGAAACAAACAAATTTACAGTACAACTTATATTAGCATACAATGATACTATCACAAAGAGATTCTTTACCAGTTATGTGATTTGCACTAATCAACATCAAAATATCACCATTTAGACAAATATGGCTCACATTATCTGTACTTAAAAATACATCGAGTTTAAAATCATTTCTAACGGTTGCTAATTATGCATGTTTATTGGACAAGTTTATACACTCTTTAAACTCACTTTTTATCAATAAGATGTTGTATAACAAGCATAAAAATTCTCTGTACTAAATATTTTCTGATACATACATTAAGTGAACTTTTACTTTGCCAATGTATTTCTCTTCTTTGTTTGGTAACAATTTCCATGAACCCCTGTAATGAATAATTATGGTAATAAGAATAGCTATACCTGTGTCATTAAAATATAATAGTGCTTCTAAAATAGGCAAAATACAAAAATTATACCAAAAAAGAAGCATGAAACTAACTATATTAATAAAGACAAAAGTGAGATTTTAAAATTTTAACTTTCAAGGAATGAAAGGCAATATTTTGAAAGCTAGGGACCAACCAATTTTGATTTTTGAACTTTACTATTTGATAGGGATGACAATTGTTCGAATGACCCAACAAACTGATATAAATTCGATATAAATTTACGAGTTCAAATTTAGACAAAATAATACAATTGTTAAATAGATAAATATGATTAATAATCATACAGGTTCGAGTTAAGAGTTTTTGATATAAAAGTTTGTTTATGACATGTTACCTATTTAAGTAATTACAATATATTAACTTAGTTATAATTTAATAACTTTATTTTATATTTTAAAAGAATTTAATAATATTTATCACATTTTAAAATATATTTAGTTATATTTAGAATAAATTCAATTAGTATTTGTGTATTAATAAATATTATAGAAATATATTACAATATATATATATATATAATATATTAAACATGTGATAAAATTATTAAACGGGTTAAATTTAAATTGATCATTATTTGATATGACGTGAATATAACATAACACGATAATTCCAATTAACATCCAACATGCAAAACATTTGCAATTGAACATTTAGAGGTCAAATTGTAAGATTTTCAAAATTGGCATCCCATGATTTAAAATGAAAATTTGAAAAGTTTGTAACATAAGGACGAAAATGTGATATTTTGAAATATTCTCAATTACCTTGAATTTGGAATAACATAAAAAAATTTAAAAATATATCATTTATTATCTACGAATTTAGTTTTTATTTAAATTTGTAGTCAACTAAAATTTTAAACCTTATGGTAGGATCACACTTTGTGGTCAAAATCAAAATTTTGGTCACAAAAATGTGATAGAATACAATATCAAATCGCATTTTATTTTAATTAAAACTTTAATTTTGACCACACATAACTCATTCATGTTTTTTCAATTTTTTAGCTATTTTCTTTATTTTTCAAGCACACCGAGAATATATGTACCTATTTTATGTTTTGACCACACAATTTGGTTTCAAGAGAGAAATTGAAAAGTTTAATCATAATTTATTTTGTTTCAAGTAAAATGAAAGAGAAATAAAAAATTGGTTATTTTTTACTTTTAGGAATATTTTAATTAAAAAATTATTATTTTTTTCAATTTAGTAAAAATAAAAGTGACCTATTTATTTTTGTGAAATCATGTACAAAAGTGGTCATTTCAAAAATTTCCAAAGATAAATTCGTAAGAAAAAATATGATCGGAAGCCTCCCGACTCTTGTATCTTCGGAGAAATAAACCAACAAAATGCAGAGAGCTGCGTCAATGGGACGAAGGCTCCAATCTCTCCATCACTACCGCTACCACTACCACTACCACTACAACATCAAAACCCTCAACACAGCCAAACATCCACTACTCTTGGCCCGCACACTCTCATCAGCATCTTCTTCTTCTTCATCCGCTTCTGATGCCGAAATCCGCAAGTATCTGGGTTACACGGCGCTTCTTCTCTTCTGCGGCGCCGCTACCTACTATTCCTTCCCATTTTCCGAAACTGCCAAACACAAAAAGGCCCAAATCTTCCGATACGCCCCCTTGCCCGAAGATCTGCACACCGTCTCCAACTGGAGCGGTACGCACGAGGTGCAGACTCGCTACTTCCATCAGCCGGAGAGCATTCAGGAGTTGGAGAAGTTGGTGAAGGAAGCGAATGAGAAGCGGGCCAAGATCCGGCCTGTTGGGTCCGGGCTCTCTCCCAATGGGATCGGGCTGGCTCGGACTGGGATGGTCAATTTGGCCTTGATGGATAAGGTTTTGGAGGTAGATAAGGAGAAGAAGAGAGTAAGGGTGCAGGCTGGAATCAGAGTTCAGGAGTTGGTGGATGAGATTAAACAATATGGACTTACGCTTCAAAACTTTGCTTCCATTCGAGAGCAGCAAATCGGTGGCATTGTTCAGGTTATTTTCTTTTTCCTTTTTGGGTCTGTTTTATAACTTCAAGTTTTTAGTCAGAAATTGCATTTGCTATAAAGTAAGCCATAAACTTGTTTGAATTCGAGCTATGGATGTAGAAGTGTTTTATTATGAGCTGCATATATATTTTTCCATTTTGATGTCATTGAACAATTATGGAGTGATTGATTTTGGGGTATGTTAGGGATTGAGGTGTTGCTGCTATTAATTTACGGCTACTATAGGATGGAATCATTAGACGCCAAGTATAACGGAGAAGCTGAGTGGCAAACATTAGCTGCACAATTTAGTTGCTGTGGCTAGCAGTCCCAGACATACCCTTAGTTGGTCTGCAGTGTTTGAAAATGTTGCCCTTAATGTTCATTACACTTTAGACTTATAATAACCTTTGCTTTCTTTCCTTCATTCTAGCTGTTTAAATGTTGTAAAAGAATTTATTTTCTGAAATAAATATGATATCTGTGGGATTCAGAATATAATAGTTCAAACCTATGATATTTGTAGAATTCAGAATATGATAGTTGAAATGTTTTTCAGGGTAGTAATAGCTCTGTGGGACTGGTTAGTAGACTGAAGTCTAAAAATGATGTTTGATACATGCCATTTCTGGTTTCTTGAAAGAATGAAATGAAATACATTTAAAACAAAGAAAGAACACTGTAAATTCAACATTTAGCTGGGAATTATTGAGGTGTAATCTACTGTTATATTTTTCTTTATAATTTAGATCTGATTTTTGGCTTTGTGTCTATTGTGTCTTAGGTTGGTGCGCATGGTACAGGTGCAAAATTACCTCCTATTGATGAGCAGGTCATCAGCATGAAATTGGTCACTCCTGCCAAAGGAACAATAGAAGTTTCAAAAGAGAAAGATCCGAAACTTTTTTATCTAGCACGTTGTGGTCTTGGAGGCCTCGGAGTGGTTGCTGAAGTCACTATTCAGTGTGTTGAGAGACAAGAGCTTGTAGAGCACACAACTGTCTTAAACATAAATGAGATCAAGAAAAACCACAAGTAATAATTTGTTCCTTCTATCATTTATCTTCTATTCTGAGTAATCTAAGATCCTTACTTGTACACAATATTTATTGTGTCTGCAAGTAGATCATTGACCTAGAACTTATTGCATCCCTCAAAGTTTATTATGTTGTGAATAATTTGGACAATTTTAGGGCATTTTCTTTCACCATGATTTATTATTTGTTGCATGCTAAGAACTGTGGGATCAAGAACAAAGTATATATTTTGATCTATCAGATAACAAAAAAAATATGTTCTTGTGCAGTATATTAAAATGAGCCTTATTTTACGGTTATGCATGCACTACATGCATTTTCTGTTCAGTTTTAGCGCTTCACTATTTATAGCTTAGTGATGAGCTTGAAGTGAAAGATGCTTTATAGTGCTGTAGTGTGAGATCAAATAACAATAGATGGAGGATTTTTTTGGTTCTCAAAACCTAAAAAATTCTCAGTTTTTATTTGCAGGAAATTACTATCTGAGAATAAGCATGTGAAGTACCTTCATATTCCTTATACTGACACTGTTGTGGTTGTGAGGTGCAATCCCGTTTCAAAATGGAAAGGTCCACCCAAATTCAAAGCCAAATATACACCAGAGGAAGCTATACAGCATTTTAGAGACCTGTACAGAGAGTCTCTCACAAAGTACAGGTACAGCTGTTGTCTCTAGCTATTAATTTTAATTGTTCATTTTGGGGCATAAGGAAGCGAACTAGTGACATTAACATTTTTTCAGCATATAAAACCTTGGATGAGCTCATTGGGGTTTTGGATTAATTTTATGTGCAGCTTGCTTTTTTTGTTTAGGGAGGGATAGATACTCATTGGGGTTCATGGATTGGTTTTGTACAAATCGTTGCTCTCCCCTTTTGTTCTCTTATAGTTATCTTTCTGGATACTGGTTTCAACACGCTAATTCTTTATTCTTTCTTCTTCAACCTTTTTTTTTTCTTTTGGTTGGCTTTTAGGGTTTCCCTTTCCTTCTATCATCTTCAAATTGCTTATAGTGGCCTTGTGATGGTAAAATGAGATATTGCTTTTGAATTACTTGATTTGTCTGCTTCATAGGAAAGGATTCAAAATTTTCAATATTGTCAAAATAAATGGTTTCATACCTACAGCCTGTTTCTTTCCTCTTTTTATCTTTTATTTTTAATCTTTCTTTACTCTATTCACTATCACCATATCTATCTTTTGTTGTGCTATAAATCTATGTGAGGCTCTCGTTTAGTTGAGGTCAAAATTAGCTTCAGTCAAGAACTGCTTGCCTGGGATTCGACCAAACAATGAATAGGTCAAGTAGTTAAACCCAAAGTCAGCTGAAAGAGCAAGAATCCAGCCACCATGATAAAATTTTCAATCACAAAGCAAATTCTTCTGACATGAACACATGTGATCATATTACTAAAAAGGTGAGCTGATATTCTCCAATTTTGATTATTTTTGAGGAGTGGATGGAGGAAAGTCAATTTTAGGTCCTAGGATGCCATATGTATCTGTTTATTCCAAGCCAGTGGTAGCTACTAATTGGAAATTCCGAGTTACGTTGGCTCTATATTTTGATTGTTTCTGGTCTTGCTTGTCCATTTTGTGCTTGCTTAACTACTTTTATAACCTGAATTTCTTTTTTCATCTTTTACTTATTTTACCACTTTACTGCTTGCTTTTGTGATTGCAGAGCTAATGAAATCACAGCTAACTCTCCTGACAAAACTGAACCAGAAATAAATGAACTTTCATTTACAGAGTTGAGAGATAAACTGCTTGCACTTGATCCTCTTAACAAAGAACATGTCATAAAGGTCAATCAAGCTGAGGCTGAGTTCTGGAGGAAGTCAGAGGGATACAGAGTGGGATGGTCTGATGAAATTTTAGGCTTTGATTGTGGTGGGCATCAGTGGGTGTCAGAAACTTGCTTTCCTGCTGGAACCCTTTCCAAACCAAGCATGAAAGACCTTGAATACATGGAAGAGCTAAAGAAGCTTATAGAGAAGGAATATATACCTGCTCCTGCTCCTATAGAGCAGCGCTGGACAGCACGGAGTCAGAGCCTCATGAGCCCAGCTTATAGCTCAGCCGAGGATGACATATTCTCATGGGTAATTTCTGGTGCAATTTTTTAATTTTGTTTTATATTTGGTATTTTATATATTATATATTTTGAGGCTGTTCTTTCCTCCATTTTTTTCCCTTGGAATTATTTTATATGGCATGGGGCGAGGTGTCATGCTGTCTTGCTTTTTTCTTCAATCCCTTGTTTCCTTTTTCCCAAGATTTCTTGTAAATGGAGGATTTTGTAGTGCAAGATTGGGGTCAAATATAGTTTGTAAAGTTGCTTGCTTTCTGCAAGTGCAAGGTTTTATTTTGGACTTAATTTTGGAACTGGATGCTTGAATTTGATTTATAGCTCTTCTGAAATATGAACTAATTTGTTGGCCAACTTCTGAATTATATTCAATTCATAAAATTGTTTACATTTAATCAGGGCAGAAAACGCTTTAATTCTATCAAACGTTATTAACACCAGTAGATTCCATTTTGTTCATCTATGCATTGCAATCACCTAACTTGTAGATCCCTGGTTTTGGCTTATGAGACTTACAAGGATATTCAAGCCTACAATAAGGGCATCTTTCCCTGTTCCCACAATTTACATTTTGCTATAGTTGTTCATTTGTGCTTAATGGTTGCCATAGTTGTGGATTTTGATTGGTGGCTAACTCTACAGAAAATTATGTAAACTGTTTGGAACACTTGTATTAAACTTAGTTTTGATTCTGTATCAGGTTGGTATAATTATGTACCTTCCGACAATGGATGCTCGCCAGAGAAAGGAAATAACAGAAGAATTCTTTCATTACAGGCATCTGGCTCAATCACAGTTGTGGGATCAATTCTGTGCTTACGAGCACTGGGCTAAGATTGAGGTATCTACTAAATCTTCCATATTCTCTTTTTACTTCTCTTTCATAAATCTTGAATCATAATAAGTGATCTTGTATGGTTTGGAATGTGTTGAAAGTTTGTTTCTAACTTCTATTCACAATGTAAAATTCTAGATGCTCATGAAATTCAATTTGAAATTTCTAACATTTTGATGTAATTCCAAATTTTGATGTGTTCTTATTGTAGAATCAAGTGGAGTTAAAGAAGAAGCTCTACTTTGAAATTGTTCTGGGTTTCATGCGTGAACGGACTAGTATATGAATTCTTTGTTTGTGTCCGATTATTTAGTAATTCTTGTATGATTCTTTCCATGAATTGCACCACTATAATTCCTTCAAAATCTTGAGCAAAATTGGTACTCTAAAAATCTACATTGTTTTTTTTTATTTTTTTATTTTTTTGGTTGTCCCAGTACTTTTCTTTCACTAAACCTCCATAAATTATGTCCAGATTCCAAAGGACAAAGATGAGCTTGTGGCTCTACAAGAAAGGCTAAGAAAGCATTTTCCAGTGGATTCTTACAATAAAGCGCGAAAGGAATTGGACCCCAACAGAATTCTGTCTAATAAAATCCTAGAAAAGCTCTTTCCTTTATTGGATACAATCTGAGAGGTATTCCAGGCTGCTTAGTCCGTCCTTTATATCTTGTCAAATTTAAAGTTGTATTGATTGGTTTCTTTTAATTGTCAACGGAGAAGTTTGTTGTATTATTAAGAAGCATAATTAAGTCTTGAAAAGATCTTGGCTATAGGTGAATTGAGAGAAACAACAGGATATAAGGATTCATGTTGTACTAAGAGATTACTGTGCAAAATAAATTGTTTAATTTATTGTCTCTCTTCATTATCATTGGAGATTTTAGTTACAGCAGCTAATTTATTGGAAGTAGTGGACAGAAAGGATCAGGAAAAATCTTGAGCTTGAAACTCGTGGTTTTTTTAATTTATTTTTGCATGAATATTATCTTGAATCTTGATGGGTAATTTGAAACCGCAAGCTCTTATTTTATGTCAATGCATAGTTTGTTGGCGAATTTTTATTGAGTACACATTAGTTGGTTCATGTTATTCTTGTCTGTATCTGTTGAGGATTCTTGTATTCCTTGGGGAAAACTATAACTTGAGGAGAGAATGAGAATAGTAAAAATGGAAGAATAGGAGCAGTTTATGACTTTGAGAAGAATTAGACCAAAGGTTAGGTTATTTTATGTCTAACGAATGGTTCAACAGTGACATTGTAATTTTGAGAGCCTTAAATTAGTCCTGCATTGCCAGAAATTTTAATCCGTGTCAAGAGGAGCCACTAGTTGAAGAAGAGAATCCAATATCTCTTCAATTTACAATATGTCTGCAATCTTTGAACATTGTTAAAGAAGAGACTATAAGCAGTCACTCCAATATGACTTCAATTGATAGAGGTAGTTAAATACTAGAACAAAAATTGCAGATAGCAGCGACAGAAATATCACCTATATACAACAAATGTTTTCTAAGAATGTGTTAATGTACCACCATTTCTATTAAAGTATTGTAGTATTTTTGATGTGTTTTGAAAGCACAAATAAATGCAAATTTTTAACAGGAACTAGAGAAAGTTTTAAAGTTGTCGGTCAATTACACAAGGCAGCAGTAGGAAATTTTTTTTGCGTTGGGCGAGAGCTTAGGTCAAAATGAAATACGTTCGCTTAAATCCTTTTTTATCTTTTTCATCGCTTCTCGTAATGGATTGCTGCCGAGCCATTCGTTGTGGCTAGTATTTGCTATTATATCATATTTAAGCCTTTAAACAAAACTTGGTAGTTCATGGAATATGTTTCTATCCGCCGAATATGCTTCAATTGGTTATCTCAGCCTCAGTAAATAAAAGACCAGCAGATACATTTCAAATTCGAGTACTTGTAAAACGCAGCAGGGATTTAACAAGAAATACAAAATAGCTTCAATTAATTACAAGCATGCAGTTTAATAGACTGTTCTACGCAGTCTACTGTGTTTTATTACAACAATCAATATATGATGGAACAAGTTTATATACATACAAGCGAAGCTATATATGTATATGTATATATTTCAGGATCATGATTCAGAAGCAAGCTTCACAGATCCAACAGCAGCAAAGAGCGAAGAGACTGCACCGGTAACATTGAAAACAAAATCAAACTTTGATGCATCTTGGGGTAGAGTTAAAACTTTTTAAGGATATTTGTATTTGCAGCGAGGAAACCGAGAGAACATTCTTGACTTACCATCCTTCAATGAAGCCACGGTCTCCTTTCTTCCTTGTCTGAGTCTGAGGCCAGAACTTCTTTCGTTTTCCCGTGGTAGGATTGTCAGTAGCAGTGGGATATTCTTCAAACAAATAGACAAAATTAAACTTGGTTAGCTTCTAAAATGAGAACAAAAGTTAGAAAATACGCAAACTCAAGCAGAAGAAGAGCTTTCTTCAGTGTATATATAGGTTGTAAACCTGCTGATGGTTGATTGGTTTCTGTCACTGACTTCGCCATTTTGGATTTGCTACAGATCGATTTGATAGCGCACAAACTGTGATATGGTTGAATTAACCCTTTAGCAAATTAATTTGCTGCAATGGCGAAAGCTCCACCATCCCAGTGTTTATATACATGCAGTTGTGTTTGAATTCCATAGTGGATTATTATGTAAAGGCAGTTTAATTGTCACCTCCCTACTAATATATCTTCTAAAGTTTGCTTTTTACAAGGGGCGGTAATAAAAAATTTGTAAAGATAAATAGAAATGTTTCTCTTTTGAACTGTGATTCTCTTGTGATTTAAACTTGGCTTTTGAATTATCTTTACATTATCGTGTGATCATGCTCTGTACTTAGCAATTTGTTCCGGCTAGATTCTCTTAAAAGGAAAGGATTAGATGAAAAAGTGAAGCTTTTAAAACTGGGATGCTTGCAAGTGTTGAATTAATTTGAAGCTCAAAATAATTAAAGAGAATAAAGGAAACAAGCAAGTGAACAGAAGAAAAGGGTTGATTTTGATTCTTTACTTACTCGGTGAGGAGAATAAATTAAGAGATAAGAATGGAAGGGAAAAAAAAAAGTTTGGAAGATCATTTCTACGCGTAGGTTTACAACTTCTTTATCCTAAGAATATATGCTTTGGGTTCCAATTTCCATAGTTGCATGTCAAAAGGGAAAACGCACCGAAGGAACACGGTTTTGACTATTTTGTAAATCACTTCGTACGTGTTCAAACCGGGATTTCGTTATGGTGCAACGTCATCGATAACGAAAGCAAGTTCATCTAAATTAGTGTTGAATAATGTCTCTTATTATGATGTAGAAAGAATAAATCTTGTTTGCTATGCCTTTCTTTTCGTATAATGGTATATCATCACTCGAAACTTTTAAATTTGATACGCGTCACTTGCTTTAATATATTTATAAAATCGATAAACAAATAAGAATAAAAGAGTAACATTATTGAAGTTTGGAGATGTAAGATTTATTTACGTTAAATTTTATCAATTTTAATTAATATTTACCAATTAATTAAATTAAGTAAATAATAATGCAGAATAAATAAAGTAGATCACCGAATTTTAACATGTTTCGAATTTTTGAATTATATATCAAAATGATCATATTTAAAGAAAAATAATCTATTAAAAAAAATAATGACGATAAGTACTAATGAATTTAAATAAAATAAAAATTTTTGTATTTATCGTTGTAATGTTAAATTTTTTTAACTAGACTTGTTCAGCAAAATTCTCTCATTTCAATACATCAAACTCCATTCAACTTACTTCAATAAGATTCTTTATTAATTGTCGTTAAACTTTCTTCAACAAGTATAAGTCTTTTTCTGAAAAATCAACAAGAAAACATCTTGACAAATGTTTAGAAGCATACTCTTTAAGTTTATAAAACTAGTATTACATACTCAATATCAATCAAGTTGTTTTTTTTTTAAAAAAAAAAATCACAAGAATAACATAAAAACAATTTGGAAAATAAAAGAAACAAAGATAATGTGGCACTCCTTCTTTGGCATTCTCTGCAGCTCACTCTCTTAGTGCCTACATAAAATAAATAAAACAAATATATATATATATATATATATAGCAAAAACATAGCCCTAATTTGTGTGTAAGTTTGTTTTCTAAATCAACAAGTAATGTAACTTCTAAATTAAGAAGAATTCTTTCCTAAAAAGAACTCTTCTTCTTTCCTTTTTATTGACAAAATACATTCCTATATAAGTTTTCTAATTAATCATAAATATCAACATTTATAATATAATTAGGAAAATCTAAATCTCTTTACATGTGAAAATTATAAAAACATGAATGAACAATAACACTTTTAATAAACAATACCAACATTAACCAAAAGACATGTTTTAACATGATAGTTAAACACAGTTTTTTAAAAAATGCCAAAAATACAAAATTTAATAATCTTCTTCTTTGGCATTCTTTTAGCAAAACATTTTCACAACTATATATTAAGAGGATTCAATTCAAAGTTACCAAATTATGAAAATATAAAGCATAAAAAACATAACTACTCCCTTTAATATAATGTCTTATAAAAATATGTTACTCCCCCTAAATGTGCACATAAAATTTACTGCACAGTTATAATTTATTTAGATTCTTTTTCTACTATTTTTTTGTTAATATATACCTTAAATTTAATAGTATTAAATATTTGACATATTTATATCATGATATTTTTATTTATATTTATATACATCATTTGATTATTTTATTATTACATATCTGTATGTTTAATAAATGTAATAATACCTTTAGAATAGTAAATTATATTAGTTGGACATTATTTTTAAATGTTCCTAGTCAAATATTATTGTAAATAGAATAACAATAATACATGAATACTAGTATGTGTAGTAACTGATAACAACTTACGTGTATTATAATATGAGATATCAAGTCAACACATGAGTATAAGTTAATGAACTAATATACTGAATTGACCCATTATAAGAATACCATATGAACTATTATATAAGTGTCTAAGTGATTTTTATAATAACAATAGTGTACGCGACCTTTGAACTTGAGATCATCATGGTTCTTAATATAGAGAATAATATATTTTGATATTTATAAATGTCATCTATAATAAGATAGATTGTAAAAAAAATAATCAAATATATTATAACTCGTGTAGAAAGATATGTATGATCAAAATAGAACTTGTCCCTCCTATATCATAGAAGTAATATATTGAGTTTTTTAATTAAGTAATATTTTAAAAAATATATAGTCATACTCAAAAAAATTAATGTATGATATTAATTTCATTTGATAGAATAAGTCTATTTAGAGTATCAAAACAATATATAATTAAACCATACGAAGATGATACATTCTATATCTAATGTTTAATTAAGATTTTTAGGACAAAATGATTAAATTGCATAGTAATATTAAACACGAATAAGGTGATGTTAAATCACTGATATTCTTATCATTTGGATAGCCATAATATATTGTTGGACACCATTCATTACTTGTAACACTAAAATTAGATTTTAGTATTATTGTCAATATAACAAGAACCTATTAGGTCGTACATTAAAATCGAGAATAATATATATATATATATGTAAAATTTTAAATGGGTTTAGAATTTTTTTAGGTATTAATTTTGATTAAATCTATTATGTAAAAATTAGACTAAATTTATTAGTTTTTATTTTACTCAATAAATTGAATTTTATAAAAAAAATCTAACTAAATTGTTTAAGTCAAATTGAAGATCTCAAATAGTAATATATAAATATGTAATATTTACATTTTTTTAAAGGGTATGCTTAGGGTTTATTTTGCGTCTTTACTTTTGAGAAAAAAAAATGCAAGATATTACACATTCAAATCATAGAATATAATACTTCGATTAGATTTTCGATCATGTGAATATCATAAAAATGCAGAGGAATTTTATCTATATTCATGGTTTGACAAAAATCATTTAATTAGAGGTATGTATATATTTGTGACATTGAAACATATATATATGATAACACTAGTATTTATCGCATGGATATTAAAAAATAATTTTTTTTTTGTGTAATTTTGCTGCACATATGTGTATTAATTAACTTTCATCTTCAAGCATGATTAGCAGTGTTGGAATATAAACTTGATATGAATAGAGGCGACTAAGATTGATCTTGTGTACATGCATAAGTTTACAAAAATTTCTTTGATAGGTTCAAGATGCAAGGAGTAAGTAACAAATTTTTAGACTCAGCTTTAATGTTATGCTAGTCCACGAGCAGTTATAGATTAAGGAAGAAAATGGTAAATCATTCCTTGTACTATTACTACTAGCAACTGTCTATGGTCAGAAAAAATTGTCCTGTAATTTAAGGTTGGTGACCAATTTTTAATAGCCATAAAGTCTAAGGCAAAAAAGAAAGTGGTCAGGGAAAATGCTCTAACATTTGTCTCAATTGGCCATGTTATGGCAATACTAGTTATAACTCAGAAGCTAAAACATCATCAATTCTAGGAGGTATACTTATCAACAACTCCTCATCAAAATCATCACAACTAAAATACTTATTAATCATGCTAGGAGAGAAATCAAACAATTATCCTCTAACATAAATCTTGTGATGCCATGGAAAGTATCTAAATCCAATTTTAGTTGAAAGATTGGCATAGAATTCATAAACAATAGCCTCAATATATTGAATTACCCTAGATATACTCACTAATAATTTACCTTTCATTAAGACATTAACTACATTACAGTCGTTAAGTCGTTCTAATTGTAACATACTTTCACCAATTAATTTTCTTCCAATCATGCAGAACATAAGTTTTTATTGTTTTTGATGAAAAATCAATTAGAATACGCATTAGATACATCAATGTCAAAATCAACAAGTACTTCTTTTCCTTTTCCTTTTCATTTCGAAACAAAGGTTGCCTTTGAAGTACTTAGTGTGGTTCTTGATTTTGCTTGAACATTCATTGTTGGCTCTACTAATGCTACGATAGAAGGTGAAGGTGCTATATTATCATAACTGCATCATTATCATCACACTCTAATGATCTAAGTTTAAATAATGAAACCGACGGAAAAGGAGTTGTAAACCTAATTTTTTTTCTTTTTCTTTTGACGAGATAAGGTAGAATCGTGCATTTTTTTCAATCTTGAGTCGAGATTAGTCAATGTATATTCTTCTTTATCATAATTGAATGATAAAACATTAAAAGAAATGAGTTTATAACCAAGAATGTGAGAGATTTTTTGATTATAATTGAAATGGTGATTTCTCAGGTGCTGCTTAAGTTTTCTTAATCGTATTTTTGGTCACAGCAAAGGAAACTCACTAGCCTTGGCTTTTATCATCTTAAAACTCTTTTATTTGAGGGAGTTATTGTAGGTTTTTACCATTGTAGTCACAAAAAAAAAAAATGCAAATATAGAGCAAAGAAGACAAAGTAGGCTTTAGATCAAAATAAGAATGACAAGCCAAAAATCAAATTTAAATAAGTATTTATCATTATATGCATTAAGGTTTATAAAATTCACAAATAGAACATTTAATTATCCATAAAAATAAATTCAGATTTGGCCCATAAATTGAAAAATTTTGTACTAGTTCATTAAAAATTAAGAAAAATAAAGAAATTAAAATGCATGAAGAATTTAATTTCCAAAAAAAAGTGAAACATGTAACATGATTTTCCAAATTTCTTTTCAATTCAAAATGCATGATTAAACAATATTGGGAGCTTTAGAATTTTACACCATTAATAGTCACATATATCTTGAATCTTATGTGTGCATGGAAAGATTGAATCATAATTTTTTCTTAATTTTATCGATGTTGGCAATTTAAATTTAAAATATCATGTAAAAGAGTCAAACTAATCATATCATCTTGATTTTAATTTTATTAACAATATGCATGCGAATAAGTAGTACATATGTTTCTTATTATGGCCTTCTCTTTCATTCATTCACTTTCTTTTTTATTTTTTAAAATTAATAGCTTTCATTTTATCATTATGGCAGTTCTTTTCTCATGGTAGATCATCCTCTACATATTAGTGATACATAAACTTGGTTATTCATGATAACTTCAAACAATAATGTAGGTACTTTTTTTTATTATAGAATATTCTCAAATTTTATTTTGAAAGATAAAAATCTAAGTAAAGAATCATACTTAAATCAATATTTTATTTCAAAATCACATTAATAAAAAAAAATCAATTTCAAACCAAAAGTCCAATCATATATATATATATATATATAAGTTAGTTCAATATTTGTCTAATTTATATTATGACATGAAATATTCGAACTCATTTACTGGCAGTCAAACACTGATTTGACAAATTTAAACCATCCGATATAATCATACACTTTACACACATGTAAGACATTGTCTTAGCAAAATCATATTGAACATTACCCTAAGGCACTGCATAATAAATCAAATCTAGGTGTATTAAAAGATTTGATAAAAATATTCACAAGTTGATCTTTTTTCTTTACATACTTTAAGATGACAATTTTATTTTCTACCAAATCTTTTATAAAGTGATGTTTAATGCTAATATGTTTTATCCTAGGATGTTGCACAAGATTTTTAGAAACATTTATGGTACTTAAATTATCATAATAAACAGTCAAAAAATCTTAAACAATATTGTAATCCTCAAGTATTTGTTTCATCTATATAAGTTGTGTATAATAGCTTATTGCCTTGATGTACTCAACCTCAGCAGTGGATAAAGAGATTGAATTTTACTTATTGTTGTACTATGAAACCAAGTTATTTTTGAGAAAGAAACAACCTCTGGTGCTGCTCTTTTGATCATTTACATTTTTTGATTAATTAGCATCACTATTGCCAACAAGATTATAGTTAGTGTCTTTTGAAAACAAATTAATATATTCACTAGTCCTATCTACATAATGAAGAAGTTTTTTTTACAACATATAAAATGTAACTCTTTAGGATGAGATTGGTATCTTGCACACGCCCTTGTACTAAAACTAATGTCTAAGCAGCTCATGATTTAATATAACAAATTACTAATCATGCTCCTATACAAACTAAGATTACTATTAAACACACCATCATTTTTTTGACAATCTTACATTAGTTTTCATGGGTGTCTTTAAGTGTTTGTCATTTTCTAGGTTTGTAGTTAAACAATTAGAGGATGATATCTTTATCACTTAAAGCAAAAATGACAAAAATGTAGTGAAGAAGTTTAGGTTAGAAAATGACAAACACTTAAAGACACCCATGAAAACTAATGTAAGATTGTCAAAAAAATGATGGTGTGTTTAATAGTAATCTTAGTTTGTATAGGAGCATGATTAGTAATTTGTTATATTAAATCATGAGCTGCTTAGACATTAGTTTTCATGGGTGTCTTTAAGTGTTTGTCATTTTCTAACCTAAACTTCTTCACTACATTTTTGTCATTTTTGCTTTAAGTGATAAAGATATCATCCTCTAATTGTTTAACTACAAACCTAGAAAATGTATCAGTTCACCAACCAAAGTCATCTTAAATTCAATTTTTATTTGGTCTATAAATTCTTACACCTTTGTCTTAGAAGTAGAACAAAAAATAATGTCATCAACAAAGATTTAAGCATTATAATCCCATAATCAAAATTCTTAATGAATAGTATTTTATCAATTCCCCTTCTTTTATACCTTTTTTCATAGAAAAACTTAGTTAACATTTTATTTCATGCCCTTGCATCTTATTTTGACCAATATAATGCCTTCTTAAGTTTATAAACATAATTAGAAAATCAAAGTTCATAAAACCTTTTGGTTATTCTATATAAACTTTCTCATTCAACAAAACCATTCAAAAATGCACTTTTTACATCCATTTAAAATAAATTGAGATTTAAAACAAATGAAATAGTGAAAAGTAAGCTAATTAATTCTAACCTAGCCATTGGTGCAAAGTCTCATAAAAATTAATTTTTTCAATTTACGTATCCTTAAATAATTAATCTAACTTTATTTCTCACTACATTACTAAATTCATTAGTTTTATTATTGAAAATTTATTTTGTCCTAATCATGTTAGTGTGTTTAAGCATTAATGTTCGTACATCATTTCTCACATATTGTTTCAACCTTTCTTACATAGCACGTACCTAAGATTTTTCTAACAAAATTTTTTTGATATTTTTTTATTCGATTAAAAAGGTGTAATAGACATATTTGGCAATGTGAACATACCTATTTCTTGTTACCATACTTTCATCAAGATTATCTATCATTATGTCAGAAAGGTGATTTTTCTTTACTCTACATGATGGTTTTCTTCTAATATGATCTATAAGAGTGTTATTTGATTTGGAGTCTAGATTTATTTGAACTTGTTGTGTTGCAACACAATCTTCTATTTCTGTTACAACATTCGAACAATCTGACTTTTTGTGCTTTCTATCATTTTGTTGTTCTTTCTAAACTTTTTCTTGATTTTCCTTCATGATTCCAATGACTTCTTTTTTCTATTAATAATCTTTAAATCTTTATAGTCATCAATAACTATATTTACTGATTCAATAACAGTTTAAGTTCTCATGTTATACATATAATATACTCGACTATTAAAAGAACATCGAAGAAAGACACCTTTATCTCTTTTAGAATCAAATTTATTTCAATTTTCTTAATTATTCCAAATATGAAATATGCTTTTAAAAAATGTAAAAATAACTCAAATTAGGTTTCTTATGTTTCCAAAGTTCATATGGAGTCTTACTAGTGCTTGGACATAAGTGCAGTTGGTTAATAATATAGCATGCAGTGCTTATTGTTTCATCCTATAACTTATTGGTCAATTTCTTAGCATTTAACATAACATAAGCCATTTCCTGCAAAGTCCTATTTTTTTCTTTCTACAACAACATTCTGTTTAGGAGTTTTAAGTATAGTCAATTCATGAAAAATTTTAAATTTATAACAAAAATTAGCAAATGCAATATTACCGAATTCCTTTATATAATCAATTCTTATTCTTATTATTTTTTCAATTTTGTAATCTTTCTTATTTGCTAATTTGACACATAAATTTTTGAATACATCAAATGTATCTAATCTCTCTCAAATAAAATCAATCCACTCATATCAAAAAAATTATTTACATATATAAAGATATATCTCTTATGCTTTCAATCTGAATTAAACCTATAAGATCTATATGAAGTAATTGTAGTACCTTTGTTGTTGTCGTATGTTGTACCACTTTATATTGTGACTTAAGCTATTTTTAGAGTTGACATGGACCACATATTTGAGGTTGTTGTTTCTTAAGCTTTAAAATCCTATGCATAGCATCTACATTCAAAATTTTAATCAAATTTTTATAATTCAAATTACTAAGTTTTTGATGCCATATTTTATGTTATCGTAATCAATTATGTGACATATGAGTGGATATGTCAAAATGTAAAGATTATTAGAAGATTTAATTTCTTCTGAAATACAATTAACAAATTTATCAAATACTTTACACTTTTCATATATAAATTTTATACGAAAATTATTATCATAAATTTGATTAATATTAATAAAATTTGCTTTAAGATTTTTCACATGAAACATATTTTTTAATTTTAGAAACTCTTTTACATTAAATATCCCTTTTCCAATGACTTGTATTGTGGCACCATCTACAATAAATATCCTGCTTTGATACTAATTATAAGATTTGTTTTTAGTAAAATTTACTAAGTTTAATTAATATAAACCAATTAATTAAGTTAAGCAAAGAATAACGCAGAATAAATAAAAGAGACCATCGAATTTTAATGTGGTTTAAATTTTTCAATCCTACATCTTTAAAGCCATATCTGTAGAAAAATAATTTATGAAGAAAAATAATGATTACAAGTACTAATAGACTTAAAAAAAAATAAATACTCCATCTTATATTTGTAGTCATAGTTTTGAATTTTTTTTTAAAAAAACTTGTTTAGTGAGATCTTCTCGCCTCAATGCATCAAATTTCTTTTGACTAAATTTAGTAAAATCTTTTTGCTAATTGTCATTAAACTCCTTTCAACAAGTGTAAGTCTTCTCTTGAAAGATCAACAAGAAAAGATTTTGACAAACATTTAGAAATACACTCTCTAAGTTTATAAGGCTAAATATTATATACTCATAATATTTATCAAGTTATTTTTATTTTTAGAAAACAATAATAACATCAAAACAACTTAAAAAACAAAAGAAACAAAGAATATGTGGCACTCATTCTTTTGGCATTCACTACGATTCACTCTCTTAGCTACTACATAAAACAAATATAATATATATATATATATATATCTATATATAGAAAAACCTAACTTAGTTTGTGTATCAGTTTGTTTCCTAAAATCAACAAATAATGTAACTTATAAATTAAGTAGAATTCTTTCCTAAATAGAACTCTTCTTTTTTCTTTTTTATTGCCAAAATGCATTTCTAAATAATATCTCTAATTAATCATAAATATCAACATTCATGATATAATTAGAAAATCTAAAATCTCTTTGCATGTGAAAATTATAAAAATGTAGATGAATAATAACGTGTTTAGTGAACAATAACTAATATCAACTAACATGCATATTGCAATATAATAGTTAAATACATTTTTTCAAAAAATGCCAATAATACAAAACTTAATAGAAGAAGAAAGAAATGACCTAAAAATTGAATCCTTATGAAGCATAGATTTATGATAATGAAATTTAAGTTTCAATTAAATCTAAAAGTGAACTAAGATGACAGAATTTACAAAAATAATTCTTTATGAATTTATAGCAAACACCATGCATACAACACACAAAAATTATATGGTTTAGCTAAAAGAACAGGCCTACATCCATATCAAGAACAACACAAGAACACTTCTATTATTTTAACTCAATAAACAACCAATAGTAGTATAACCAAGATAAATTTGAAATGAAAAATAGAGGACTAACTCCAAAGCTTATTGACTCCCTCTTTTTTTTCCCTCCTATCAATTTCTAACTTTCTAGTTATGAAGACTTGTTTACTAAGATTGCATCATATTCCCTTTTTTATTTCCCCAGTCTTACATTTACAACTTATAAACAGCTAATTGTAAGATTGAAAAAACATACAATACAATTAACTTTGACTTTTTATTTTAGCAACTAAAAAATGATTCACCTTAGCATGCCATATTAACTTTGTACCAAAAATTAAATCATTAGAATTCTCACAATTCTCTGCCTTGATTAACGTTTTTGAATATCTTTCTTGTGTCACTTTTGTATCCAATAATAGATTAACTATTTTCAATCTCACAAAGTCTAAGCAATACTTAAATTTAGTTGATGGAAAAGTTTTGGTTAACATATTAGTTGGATTCTCACTTGTATGGATCTTTTCAAGCTTTATTAGCCTCTTTTAATTTCAACCTTATTGAAATAGAGTCTAACATTTATGTCCTTTGTCCTTTCATTGTAAACTTGATTTTTCCTATGTGTATAACATTTTGGTTAGCATAAAACACATTCATGTATTCTTGTTTAAGTTCATATGTCAAACCACCAAGCCACTTAGCTTTCTTAATAGCCTTTGTTGTTATTATGTATTCAGCCTTAGTTATGAACTAGGCTACAACATACTATAAAGATGATTTCCAGCTGACCAAGCATCCATTTACAATGATGGGATACCATGTTAATAACCTTTTCTTATTTATATCACCTATATAATCAGCATTACATACCCAACAACTATTTTTTTTATCACCTTTAATTCTACCATACATTAATCCTAAGATTTTTAGACCTTTCAAATATCTAAGCACCTATTTGGCAGCCTACCAATGTCATTCTCTAAGCTCCCTATAAACCTACTAATTACATTCATAACATATTTCGCATCAGGTCTAATGCACACTATCACATACATCACATTGCCAACCACACTTGCATATGAAATTTTGTCTATTTGTAATCTTTCGAGGTTAATTTTTGGATTTTGATCATTTGATAATCTAAAATGATTTGTTGATGGACTCATGACATGTTTAACATCACTCATCCTAAATATATTCAATAATTTTTCAACATATTTGACTATGAGAAAGGACCAAAGTACTTATGCTTTTGTTTCTTTTAATTTCAATACTTAGATCTTCTTTGTAGATCTTAAATCTTTTATTTTTAAACTGTTCAATATTACCTTTAATATGTCAACTTCATGCCTATCTTGACTTATGATTAATATATTATCTACATACAACAATAAGAAGATGTTCTTCTGACATTGAATCTTTTTATAATACACAACAATTATAGTTACTTATTCAGTATCCATTGGTAATCATGAAAGTATTAAACCTCTTATACTTAAAATTTTGCTTGAGGCGATATAATAATTTCTTTAACAAGCATACATAAAATTCTTTCTTTAAAATTGCATATTTATCTAATTATGCCATGAATATTTCTTCTTCCATCTTTTTATGTTGAAAAAGCTATTTTAACATTTATTTGATCAACCTCAAAGTTGAAAATTGCAACTAGAGCTAACAATACCTTAATAGATATATGCTTAGCAATTAGTGAGAACATTTCAGTGAAATTTCACCTTGCTTTTGTGTAAAGTTTTTTGCTACTAGTCTAGCTTTAAATCTATTTGAGTTGTCTCTTGAAATGCCCTATTTCATTTTGTATATTCATTTATAGCTCACAATTCTTTTATTTTTTTTATTTTTTAAATAGTGTCCAAATCTAATTCTCCATTAAAGATTAAATTTCTTCATCCATTATAGTTTTTCAATCTACCTTGTGTTTATTAGTGATAACTTGTCTAAAATTTATAGGTTTATTTTTAATATACTCATTAGCCATAACAAAAGCATATACAATATGGTTCGCATATCCATATCTTATAGTTGGTGAAATATTTCTTCTTTACTTATCCTGTCAATTAATATCCTTGTAAATTTTCTTCATTTTGATAACTATTAGGTAAATGTTGTTGGTTTTCATTTGTCTCAACACATTTAATTAAAGACTTCACCTCAATTTGAATTCTAATTGTTCTATGGCCCTATGCAATGCTTTTTTCGTCATAATGGATTGAGAATTCATCATCTCCTCTTCATTAAAAGCAACATCCCTACTTATGGTACATTTTAATGAATTTATACTTGTGCACCAATATTTTAGCCTTAACGCCTTTAAGCTACCACAAAAATGCATACTTCAAAGCTCTTGATTTTAATTTTTCTTGCTTAATATAAGTATAGGTAGGACAACCAAAAACCTTAAGTTTTTGATAACTTGTAGGATTTCTTGACCATATCTCTTATGGTGCCTTTCTTTGCAAAACTATAATAAGACTTCTGTTAATCAAATAAGCAACTATTATAAGTGGTTCTATCTAAAAAGTTTTGCTAAGTTTGGAATGTATTAACATATATCTCATTTTTTCAAGAAGGCTCTCAGCAACTCCATTTTGTAAGGGTGTCATTTTAATTATTTTATGTTTTGCAATCCATTTTTATTGACAGAAATCATCAAAAATTTTATTGCAAAACACTAGACCATTGTCAATTTTCAGCGTTTTGATCTACTTTCCAAATTACTTCTCAACCAAGGTTTACCATGATATGAATTTTTTAAATACTTAATCCTGGGTTTTCAGAACAACCACTCATAATTTCTTTGAATAATCATTTATAATAAATAAGAAAAATCTTCTTTCATTCATTGTTGCAACCTGAGATTACCTCACAGGTCACTATAAATATAGTCTAATGTCTCATTAGTTTTATTTTTTGCTTGAGTAAATTTGGCCTTATGAGCTTTACCTAAAATTCACTCTTCATAAAAGCTAACTGATTTAATCTTATCATCTACTAACAACTCCTATTTACAGAGTCCTTTTAGTCATTTTTCACCAATATGAACTAACTTCCACTGCCACAATACACCCTTATTCAATTTAGATTTATATCCCATTAAAACAGAACCAATTATTGTTAAACCATCCAATACATATAGGTAATTATTCCTATGACCTTTCCTAATGATCATGGAACTTCAATCATCTTTAAAGACCACTTTTTTACATTGAACCTATAACCTAATTAATCTAGCATCCCTAATGATATCATATTTCTTTTTAGTTCAAGTACATATCTCCCATTATATAACTTTGTAATTGAATTATCATGCAATTTTAACATCATAATACCTGTCCCGATTACATTACAAGCTATGTTATTACTCATCAAAACTTTACCATCATTACAAAATTTATAAGAAATAACAGGGTTCTTACTAGGGCATATGTTGAAAGAACAACTAGAATTTATTATCTCTTGGTTTACAGTCTTGTTGTCAGAGGCAATAAAAAGAGTTGTTAGAATGTAGTCATCTTTAATAGATTTATAACTTCCTTAAAATGCTGCTACAACATCTCCTTTCTTTGCTTTTTTCCCTTTTGGTTTTACTTTCTTTTTTGATAGTGTTTTTGGAAGTGACCCTTTTTATGGTATTGAAAGCACTTGAAAACTTTGTTCTTGGATTTAAATATTTGATTCTTGGCCCCTTGAAATTCTTTTTATTTGTTCTTCCACTTGCTGACAAGTTTTCTCCATTTACTATATCTCTTGTATCTACTTTATTTTTCAACTGCTTTAAGTTTAATGCAAACTTTAGTTTAAGCATAAAAAAAAAACTCTTTGCCAAAGGTTAAAGTATCCATGAAGTGTTTATAGGAGTTTGCTAAAAACTAAAAGGGATCATAGCTTAGTCTTCATCATTAATCTTGATATCATTATTTTTAAAATTCAAAACTATTTTGTTAAACTTATTAAGTGGTCTTTAATTAAGCCTCTATTCTTGTAAAGCAAATGTGTATAACCTCTTCTTCACGTACAACTTGTTAGTTAAGTTTTTCGTTATGAATCTTTCTTAAAATTTATGTCATAATCCAATAGCAATATTTTCTTTTGAACCTTTTCTAAGCACTTCATCTCTAGGACTTAACATTATGGTGTTGTATGCCCTATTCTAAATTTCCTTTTTTCTCTTTGTTATTCAAACATTCTAGCATATTTTATTCTCTTAACAAGGCATCTTTAAGCCTTTGATGAATAAGAAAAGCCTATAAAATTGTTAAGATCAGATTTCATTTGAGCCATTCTTTCTCCTTTCTTGGACTAAGCTTTAGTATCAGGAGATAACTACCTTTAAGTGTTTAACATTTTTCCATTTGGTCCATTTAATATTATATGTGTGTTTATTTAATAATAATACATAATCATTATTATCATTAGATATTGTGATCTTTTACTTAAATAGAATAGCTGAGAACATGAATCATAGTAAAGAAATATTATCTTTCATGCATTGCAATATAACATTCTCTTTTGAATGAGTACCTTATGTGGCATATTTCTTATCAATGAATTTCTAAATGCTTAATCAGATTTCTGACTAAATTCAAAAATATTTATTGTCATTCTCTAAATGTTTTCTATGTAAAATATATGAGATGATAAAAATTTAAAATATTTAAAGTTTTACTTCAATAAATGCTATACAAATTTTAAGATATTTTAATTACATAAATTTATAAGATAGAACCGAGTCTGATACAATTTACATATTTCTTATATATCTTAGGTAACCCTTTGGTTAAGGGATCAACAATCATCAATTTGTTATCACAGTAGGTCCTTAATGGCTTGTAAATGAAATATAATTATAATATGGAACTTTGAATAACATTGGCAAGAAGCATGGTTTAGTTCATAATATAGATTTCTGAAGCTACCACCTAAACAATTATTTTCACTTAAGGTAAACCTCTTTTATTGTTTTATGTAAATCTCTTTCTCTAAATCTCCGAATATGACAGTTATTTTTTTATGCACTTAAGGTAATTTATATCAAAATAAACCACCAATGCCATGATTATTTGAAATAAATTATCCTTAAAAATTGAAGAGAATGTATCATTATCAAATCTTTTTATTGCATGAACCCTTTAACTACAAGTTACCTTTATTTCTCTTAATATTGCTTTAAGAGTCTCTTTTAGTTTTGAAAAGCCATTTGTAACAAATCGCCTTTTCTCCTTTAGCCCATTAAACAAGATATCAAAATTTATTATTAGTTATTAATTCATCAATATTTCATGGCATCATACCATGATGTGATTTTGGTACCATTGATAACTTATGAAAACATAGTAGGGTCATCCTTTGCTCCAATGTCAATGTTGAATTCTTAAAAGTACATAACACAGTTAGAAAGAGGATCATGTTTTCTCATTCATATAGGCCTCTTTAATGCAAGATTAACATTCTCTTGTTGGGAATGTCAAAAATGTGTCTTTACAACAATTAGTTGTTGACAATCTAAGAAATTTGAATGGCCATTTTGAAACACTACCAATTTATTCAAAAGTTTAAGAATAAATTCAAAATTTTGATTTACTTCCACTAACTTTGTTATTTTTTATCAAACTTGTATTCCTTCAAAAATTTAGAGTGTAGATGATAAACAATATTAAAATATCCTTAAACCTTTTTGCATATCTTAGGAAAAATTCATTGGCTATTATAGAATCCAATTTTACTCTTGTGTATTAATACCTTAATTTCAAGTGAACATCTCTATTTTGGTACATGCCTTAAACTAATTTCCAAAGTTTTCATAAATTGTGTTTCGAGAACAACTTGGGTTGAAATTTTGTTTAATACATATACAACAATAATTTGGACTTCATTTTACAAGGATAAGGGATTACTAGAGTTAATAATCATACTCTAAACCATGTTTATTAATATTCAGTTTTATTTTCCTACACCCTTTTGATATAATGAGTTAGGCATTATGCCTTGAGCTAAATTACATTGCTCTTTTAGAAACTTTACAAATGGATATTACTTTTGTTTTAAACACATATAATAATATTCTCCACCTTAATCTAATCTCATAGTTTTTTTTTCCTAATTATTTCTCTACTTCAAATTTGTAGGCTTTAAAAGTATCAAATATTTCACTTTTATTTTGAAGTAAAAATACGTATATCGTGAATAATTATTAATTAAAGAGATAGAAAATTTTATAACTATTCAAAAACAAATTCATACTACTAATAACATATGCATCATAATATATATTCAAATAATGATTTAAATAGAAATTTAAGTTCATATTTAACTAACGTTCCCAAAACAAAATCAAATACAAATTCAAGAATATATTCAAATAAAATTAAAAATATATATTCAACTCATAACCAACAAGATGGATAGATCAGCATAATCAAGAAATAGTACCACCATTGTTTTAAACCTCACTACCATTGGATGAACTCTCTCATTGTCCTCTTATGATATTTATTAAATAAACTCAAGCCAACTATGTCAAAAACAAGACCATTATCAAACATTTAATATGATCAACAATAAGACATTGATGTTTTTGAAAAAACACTTAATAAGAGAGTTCATTTCGACCAGGGAATATTAAGAAGAATATTTTGTCGAAGAAGATGGTAATATAATATTTTTTTTCCTTAATAATTTTAAAATACATCTAGAAAATTCTGTGTATCATCTTTTCTCGATGAAATTGTTCAAGTAAAAATAGAAATACACTAAATTCTCTTTACAATTTGAAAAATGTCAAGGGCATTTAATATATTACCATCTTTCTTTCCTCAATGAACTTAATCGACGGAAGGTGGTGGTAATACATTAAATTCTCTCCACTTTTTTTTATTTTCAAAATCATTGGGGGCAAATAGGTGTTCATCGAGTGAAGCCACATCCATCTTCAACCTTGTGAATTCATTCCTTTTTCAATAGATTTGCATTTGTTTTAGGCAATTCATGCATTCTTACAAAAACCAAGTATCTACAATAGTTTACTAACATCACATTACTTGAATACTAAAAATATTATTAAAAATTACTTGTAATATTTTAACAAAAATAAAAAATAATGTTGAAAATTTCAAAAACTAATCAAAATAATGTTCAAATTGTTTTGTTTAAATTAATCAATTTGATTTTTTTTTTCAATTGTTTTGTTTGAATTAATCGATTTGATTTTTTTTTTCTTTCTTCTTTCTTCTCTCTTTCTTTCTTCTTCTTATTCTCTTTTTTTTTTTTTAACTCATTTTAGTTCAACAAAATAAAATATTAGCTTGGGGTACTTTCGTTCAAAAATATATATTTGTCCAAGATTGTCCGAGTTTTTAACTTGAGATGTAATTATGAACGGGCCTAATTTTTGGGCCATCCAATGAAAAAGAAAACCCAAAAAAATAGACCACAATCCTAAATGAATTTGTAATTGGGAAACAACCATACTAAACCCAACTAGTTTTTATGAAAGTAATATCTTCATTAAATAATTATCATAACGTAATAAAAGTTTTGTTTGAAATTGAGATTATAAGACTTTTAACTGTAATACTTTTAAACTAAATGAAAATGTTGCGTACTAAATATAGCCTAACTAATAACATGTTAGAGAAAATTTCAAAACAATTTCAAAACTCTATGTAACGCTTTGCCAAATTGTAGTTGAAAACATTTTTTGAAATCTTAAAAGAAAAATTTGTAGTCCTTATTAACTTAAGAAATTTTAGGGTTTTTATTTTTTTTTCCTTTTGCTTAATGTATAAAATTATTCATCAATTATATTTTAAAAATTATCATTATATCATTAATCAATTTATATTTTTATTCATATAAAACAATTTTTTTTTTTTTTTTACTTTTTTAGAGGTGTACCTTTAACTTTACTCATTAAAATATAATAAATTTTAATCTCTTGCACTAATTATATATATATATATATATCATAAAATATCATAAATAACAATAAAACTCATAGTAACATAAATTTATTAACATGAATGAGGATTTATTTTAAATAGTTAATGTTTATCTTACAAATAAACATGCGGCTCGGATTCAAATACTATTCGTATTTCATGTGACAATGGTCTATTTTAGGGTGGGTCTATTTAAAGTATACTCCACTCACTTTTTTATTTCGCACACTCCTTCAATAAATTTTGATAGTCAACTGTACCTGTATACACTCTTAAAAATACCATAATAGTTCTTAAGTAAACTTTTTCTACGAAATTTTTACTTTTTGTACACGTACCCATAACAGTTTATTCATTATATCTAACTCTTTTTGTTTAAAATAAAAAAAAATTAAAAATTGATCAAAACAAAAAAGAATAAATGATCTTAACAAATCCATTGTGGTATTTATGTTATTTCAAATTCCACATCTGCAGAATTTGTTTTTTTTTTTTTTAATTTTTACAACTGTCAATTTTCTTCAAAACCAAAATAAAAAAAAAAAAAACAAAAAGGTTTCCAATAAATAGCTACTTAATACTATATATTTTTTAACCAACGCTTTTTTCATCCATAGATTTCTGGTGGATGGTTTTGCTTTTTATTTGATAACTCTGAAAAGAAACAAAGCAATTAATAAGTCCAAGAACAAAACACGATTCCGACGGATTTGGGTCTGTCACATGTTAATTCAATTGTTGGCCACAAAGTCATAAAATGGTGGACCAAATGTTTTTGATTCTATCTTTTCCTGTTAGAGAACCCCCCCTACAATCCCTCTCCCCCTCCTCATTTTTACTTGTTCAAATAATCGTTGTGTAAAAAATTTCTTTGCAGTCAAAACACACTGAAATTATGCCCATGAAAGACTGATGCTAAATAAAGAAATTTGGTACTGATGACAACTTTGTGAAGCATTTATCTATTTGGTGCACGTGGGAGTAGATATGCTTGTTGCTCGCACTTCTAACACATTGACGATTTAAAATTTAAAATTTTACTTGAAAAACTCATATATTTTCTAATATCACAATGATTAAAATCTTATTTTTTAATTAATATATTTGTCAATGCAATAAAAATTACCAAAAATAAACTCAAAAATTCTTTACACTTGCTAATTGGACTAATAACAAGATAAAAGCGAAGAGTATTAAAATAGTTTCTAATATATTGATTCAAGAAATATAGACTAAATAAAATTCATTATTAATATTAAAGACAAAAACTTGTTAATGTGATTTAAGCTTATGAAAAAAACACGTGGCTTATTCAAAAATTTTTTGTGATATTTTAATTGAGTTTTTATATTATTTTCTTTTTTTTAGTGTGTTTAAAAATACTGTATTGACAAATATTTTAATTATTATTTTTTATTATTTTAATATTTTTATTCATAATTTTTTTTAATATTTAATCATAAACCTCATATAATGAGACTTAAATAATATTGTAGAGAAAGATTGAATTTTACTCAATTAAAATTGTGATAATTACTTCTTTTTTTGGTTCTTAAAAAATTTTATAAATTTATCAAAAAAATTTCTTTCACAGCATTCAAATTTTTATTTTTAAATACTTTTGGTTGATAGTAATGAATTATTAGATCAAAATTTTTATTTTTAATTTTTATTTCCTTTATTTATTGGGTCAAAACTTTTCAATCTAAATTTAATTTTCTTAGAGTTTAAATTGTAATTTAACCTGATGGGTTTTCTTATTCATTTTTAGAATCTCAAGACATTCTAAAAATTTCAAAATTTATATTCTTGAAATTTGTATCATAACTAAAAGAAAAATTAGTATTAATTAATTGTTCCAATTTCAACATTCTCATCTAAATATAATTTATATTAGTATGGATTCATTGTTCCAATTTTAATTCTAATTATTTTAATGATTCAATATTTAAAAATTAAAATTATTGATGTTTTATTTTTTTATCATATGAAATAATAAATGTGTTGTTGATGGTAGAAATTAATAACATAAATTATTAGATATATTCAAATATCAATATTATAACTCAAATAATTTATTAAAGCCTTAAAGTAAGTATAGATGTGGCATCAACTTTTTATTCAAGGCCATGAGCAACATTTAAAATATATATACATTTCTATGTTTTTATGAATGTCTTTTTGAGTAAAATTTAGTTTAGGATAATTTATTAATAAAGTATTTTCAATAAAACAATGAATGTTAAGAGTAACATATGTGGTGTAAATAGCCCTACCTTAAAATATCGCTATTGCCATTCATGTGGTGGGATGGGCTCCAACATATCATAGTAAAAATAAAAAAAAAATTAAAAAAAATAATATCCATTAATAATAAATATATAATTGTGTTTATCGATAACTACAATAAAAAATTTATAATTATTAGGTTGGCTCATTGAAACCCTGTCCAACTCCTTAAAACATATTGTCCAACTCCTTAAAACATATTGCTTGCTGACTTGAAAATTGGATATCTAATAAAAATTAGAGCTTCATTTTTAATCCTCTCAACCTTAAAATAAGACCTAAATAAGATTAAGATTTTTCACAAAAATAAAAAACAAATTCATGATAATTAATTAAAATATTTCTCTTTTATTTGATAAAATTTCATTAGAAATTATTTTAATTTAAGTAAAATTGTGAAATGATTTTTTTTTTAGCTAAAGGAATAAAAATAATCATAATAATAATAAATTACAGAGATTTAATTTTAATGAACGAATATTAAAAAATTATTAAATAAATACGTTAAAAATAATAAGTATTTTTTCTTTCTGTGAGATTAAAATAAAATTGTGTACAAAAAAAAAATACAAACTCAAAACTTTTATATATGTATGTGTACACACACGCGCATATATATATATATATATATATATATATATATTATAGGCACATGCATGCACTTTTGTGTGTGTGCACGTGAAATTTGATATCCACTTTAGTTATATCAAATACTGAGATTATATTAAATCTCTTTTCTATAATCATATTAAAGACTCACAAAATTAAGAATAATATCTTTGGCTCTCCAAAAATAAAGATAAAATAAAAGGTCTTATTAAGGAGTTTTATAAAAGACAGGTCAAGAAAATGATAATTATTAAATTATTACTCTTGCAACTTTTTTTCTCCTTTCTTTTTATTTGATCATAATAAATAACATAGCTTTCTTGGTTTATACATGACTTTTCTAGAAGCTTTATCATCCATAATGTTTGTTTGCAAGCATCGATAACTATAATATATTTGGTTTATGTAGTTAATGAAGCAAAACACTTTTAATGTGACATCTTTCATGAAAGTGCTCGCCTTAATAAGTAACTAAATACCCTCAAAAATACCCTTTTTAAAATCAACATATTGTGTCTAATCAGAATGTGTAGCTTTAGCGCATGTTTATTACTACCAAAGCCTAAAATTAATTTTTAAATGCCTCTAAAGCATTTGAAAATCTACTTCATTATTAACCAGTGTTCTTTAACAGGGTCAGATAGAAATCAACTAACTATTGCAATTGCAATAAGCTATATCTAGCCTTGTAGAAACCATGACATATGTCAAACTACCTATAGCAAATACACAAGTACTTATAGAATATTGTGTAAAAATAAGCTTAAAATATATGTAATGAAGAACAAGCTAGTTTTGTCTTCCTCATGTTAAACTGTTTTAGAACTTTCATAGCATGTTTCATAACCATGCCAAAAAAAAAGTGTCTTATTATTTTTGGTCCTATTATTATCTTAAAAATAAGTTTGTTATCATATTATTAATACTTAAAATGGTCCTAACTAAGGGTGTTTTTTTTGGTCTCTATACTTAATTTGTTAAAATTAACTATTTGAGGTAATTATATATATTTTTAACTTATTGAACTTTTTAAACACTTTTACTTAAAAGAACAAATTAATTTATTATTAAATTTTTTAAATCTAAAAATTCTAAAAAATATTTGTTAAATTTTAAAAATATCCCTCCTAATTATTTTATTTTCATTATTACATATATAAAATCTATTTCTTTCAAAGATATAAATTCTTTTAATACTCTCTCCTCAAATTCATTCATTAAGAATCTTAATTAAAATATTATTATTTATTTTTTGGTCACTTATATAATTTTATAATTCTGAATAGATTGTTATCTTTATTCATTTATTTATTGTATATTATGATTGTGAATTGCATAAATTATTGTATTTGATATTGTAAATTAGCATTATTATTGTTTTTAATTTATTATTTTATACTAATTGAGATCTTTCATGGTTGTCTTTCAAATTATTTATATATATATATATATATATATATCACACTCTAATTTATATATCCAAGTACGTAATAATTACAATACACTTATAAGAATTATCTTTTATTGATAACTGGTAACTCACACAAATATGTAACACTTATAGTAATAGATATATCCAAAATTACAAATCACATATATAATATTTTAAAAAAATATTTTGATAATTAAGTAATGTTCTAAAATTTTTTTAAACCCTTCTACAATATTTTTATACATAATCACGGAGAATACTATAGACCTAAATGATTTTCTGACAAAATGAACATTATAAAGTTAACTATTTGGGTTATGAGCTACAACTTTTTCAAAACTATCTAATATGAAAATACTTTTAAAAATAAAAGAGTAAGTAATGACTCGATGAATAAACGGACTATAGTGAACTAAAATTTCAATATAGGAGTAAGAGTATTATATTTTTAAAATATAATAATTTATAAGATTTTAGTCATTCTTTTAGATTTAAACAAGTTATGAAAAAACATTCTCATATAATACCTGTCAATTATCCAGTAAAAATTTGGACTCACCTAGAAATTATCTTCCGAACCATCTTTAGTGTGCCTTTAATGAATATCTAAAGACCCGTTAATAAGTTATTTCAGATAATTATATAAAAATTAAGCTATTGAGTATACTAATTAGTATTGGCTTAAATAAGAGGTACGGTGTCAGACACTTTGTTCAGTAGTAACCTCTCCTTTATCCTATATCAGGTGATAAAGACCCAAATAGGTAACATCTCCTTTATTCCTTTCTTTAGTAAGGGTAAAAATTCACATATATAAAGGTAAGCATAAATCTATGCACAGATGCACTCCCATGGAGTACTTACAGCAAGTCTCAAATCATAAAATTATAAATATATCTTTACATCATACTCATCAAATCATACATTCATAGATAACTTACACAATTTTCAAACTATGTTTTTATATAAATTCACTCTTACGCTAACTTTTCAAATTCATATTCGTAAAGCAATTCATAAATCTAAACTTCATAAAATAATTAAACATTTAAATTTATTTCATGAAAAAATATTGAAAATAAATTTATAATTATAAAATATTTAAATTTATATCATTAAAAATATTTAAAAACATATCTATCTATTCACAATTCACAGGAAGGTAATCACTTCCAAAATCAATTTCTTTGCTAAGTAAGGTCTCTATTGTATCAAATCCTAGCCAAGATTTGTATATATATGGTGATGCATATATTCCTAGTTGATGTTTATCGAAGCGTTAACATTAATCCATAAATTTATTTATAGTACAAAAATATGCATGTTATTACAAATCAAAGGCATATAAATTTATATTAAATCTTAGTATCAAAATAGCTACAAATTCTGATTTTTAATTATATATAGCTATGAATTTCTAAATTTTATAACTTATAAATTCAACACTAATTTGCATCGTACTTTTTCCTGCACTTATAACACTCATTTAATTTTATTCTCATACATTAAAATTATTCAATATGGCTTAAGAATCATGTAAAACTAATTTAATCAAATTCAAGTCATACATGTCACCAGCATATACATATCACCAAATTTATTCCTTCCTACATCCAAATATAAATTCACATCCATTTAAATATCAAGCTATATTCATATACGCATGTTAACATAAATTACTCTTTAATATATATTTATATATTCATCAAAGTCATCATATATTCAAGCCAAAAACATATATGTATATATACTAAATTTTGGCTACCTAGGGTTTTTCTAAATCAAAAATTGTAACATACTTTCAATTGACTTCTAATCATGATTTTAAACATGAATAATATTTAAGAAATACACCAGAAGTTTCCTAAGTTAAATCCCTCTCCTTAAATTTTTTCTCTAGCAAAACTAATTTAGAAATCAAGTGTTTTATTAAATTTTATGGTTTGAACTTTAGTTGTTTATAGCTATAGGATTTTTTATAGTTTTTCTAAAGTATTTTGGTGGTTTATCAATGGTGGGAGATATGAGAAATGAAGGAGGAAGATGATGGAATTTTGTGGAAGCTTGGAGATATTTAAAGGACATAAAAGAATAGAGTAAAATACAGCCATACGGGGAATTATGTAATTTTAGAATTTTTTTCATAATTAATAAATTATGAAACTACTAATTTACCCTTGATTTAATGAAAAAAATCCTAAAATAACTTTGCTAATTTCATAAAAAATTCAATTATGCCATTTCCTAAAATTTTAATGATTTCTAACTTCATATGGAAAATAAAATCAGGAAATTTAAATAAATAACACATAATATTTATAACATTACGTGCCTCGATTTAATATCAATTAAATAAATATATATTTGATTTAATGCTTATATATGTATGATATGCTATAAACATGTGATAAATAAAAATGTAATGCACTTAATAGTTTCAAGAATTTTTTTTGGTACAACTTCTACAACACACACACACACACACTCTTTTCATGTAATATAAATTATAAAAAAATTTACATTAATATAGTTTTGGGTGTGATTTATTTGTAACTAAGATTTAGGTGTGAAAAAAATATTACTAAGACTATGGCTGTAACAAATTTATAAATAGTAAATTTTTTCTCATTATTCTAAGTGGCTATGATTTTTCTCCAACATATGAGTTATTTTTTTCTTCATCTATATTTTTATTTATTATTTATTTGATATATCATTCTAAAAAATCTTTGGAAAGACTTAAAATCTTTCGACAAGTAGTATTAGGGTCTAGTTCTAAGGTAAATGAAATATGTCAGCTAGTAAATTTTAAAACTTATTAAAGTTTTTATGTAGAAGAATTTGATGAAATAATTTTGGCTTTTAGTTAAGTGCAAGCCATTGATATGTTGGTGCAATCTAAGTACACAAGATATTAAAGCTTATGTCAACACCAAAGTGTAGGCAATTAAAGCACCTTAAAAAGAATTGTCAAAAGGTGTAACCAATCAAGGTATCTTAAAGAGGATTTTGTACATAAAAAGTTCAACAAATAACTATAAACTAATAATTTAGATATTAATAATGTTGCTAATGGTGTCACTCTTTTCTATATAGAAAGATAATTATCTAAGGAGATGAATAAGAAACCATAATGGTATATCATTAAATTGCCATAGAAAAGAATGTGGTATCGCTAATAGTCTATATTTTTTGAACACAAGGCATGATTTGACAATTATGTAAAGTTTGTAATAGAATTTATGTTGATGACTGAAGGAAGTTTAGCAATTATATAAGGTGTGTGGTGAAATTTATGTCAACTTTTGAAAACTCACAAAGGAGTCAAATGTGAGAGTTAAAAAATTTTAACATGGTATAGACATTTGTCCAAAAAAAATTTGAAATTTGATTCTAAACAGTATGCATTTCAAATATGCTGAAGTATAGTGATTCTCTATGCCGAAGATTATGGCATTACTTGAGATATTGAAAATATGGTGATTTTTTATTATGAAAAGTTTAGTGTTATTAGAGTTGGATCTTATATAAAACTCAATTGTTAGTGGAGTGTTCTCATAAGATAATGGCGGAGGTTAATTCATCATGGTTTCACACTGAAGGTGTAAAACTCGTCAAGGTAAAAAAATTATTAAGATATATGGCTAATTTTTTAATAAATATTTATATTCCAAATTTTAAGAGATTTTCCAATTATTTATTTAAGTTAAAATTTGATTTGTAAAATGAGAATATTATTCCTAGAAAAAGTAGGTTATTACTCATTGTATATGTATTGTGATGTTGATATCACTTGCAAAACACAAATTACAACATTCATAATATAATTTCTAATAAAAGATAGTTTCTAGGACAAGAGGTTTATTGAGATTTATCATTAATTTTTTGAAATTAGATGAGCTTTATTAAGATATAGTATCATTTTTTTGAAAGTAGTCATGATGTTTATTGACATGCATTATTAGTGTTTAGGATAAACAAATTATGGTGAAGAAACAAGGAAACCTATTGAGTTTTATATGTGATTAGGTATAATTAGTTTTAGGGGTAAGAAAAATTATTAAAGTATAGTTGTAATAATTTTTTGCAGAGTAAAATTTTATCCAACCTTTTTTGGCAATCATGGTCTTTCTTTGGTATAGAAAATTATCGTTTAAACATGTATCATGTGATTAGTATTTTTTTCATCTATACTTATTTTTATTGTTTGTTGATAGATTTGTTCTAGAGGATTTTTGGAGTGACTCAAAAACTTTTAACACTAAGGACGTGACAAGTGACATGACATCCATTCATTAAATAATATATTTTAATAATTTTTTAATATATTTTAACACTTACATAATAAATACCACGTCACTTGGGATGCATTTAAAGAAAGAATTTTGAGATGAATAGCAATACTCTAATTATTAAGTATTTATCTTTTAATTTAAAAACAAATTATTACCATAATTGCTATAGTTTCTTATATAAACTACTACCTTAATTACGACCTTTTTTCTTTTTCTAATAAATCTTTAATTGAATGTTAGAATTAGAGCTTTTCCACATTCCTTCTACACTTTTGATTAAAAAAAAACTTAGGTGTTTTCACAATTAGTCAACTATTAATGCTTTTTTGCTTTTGAAAAAATATATATCAATACAGTTTTCCTTTTCTTTGTTATTGAGAAAGTTAATTTTTTAAAAGTCTTGAATATTATTATCAACCTTTGTAAGCATTATCTTTCTATATGCTTTTTTTTTGTACGATTTTTGTTTTTTAGTAAAAGTTTGTGTTTTTTTTTTTGTTTAATAGTGAACATGTCAACTCTAGAATATGCATTTGGATACACAATGCTTCAAAGTCATAGATATAGAATAATAGAAAAATTAATTGAATCTCGAAATAATCATTAGTGTCACAAGAAAAGAATATTAATAGTGCATAGATTAGCTATATTATTCATTGAATATTTAAATGAATTAGCTATATTATTTATCAAGAACAATATATTAGTTAAATCATATCATAAAGAATTTTGATTAACAAGTTTGCATCTCAAAAGGTAAAAGAACAAATTTTTTTAAGTAAATAAAATTATTACTTTTTCAATAAATTTAAGTAGGTTTAATCAAAAATTTTGAAAAAGTCTTAAAACTCTTTGAATCACTAAAATCTATGGATCAATATGTAAAATGAGTTACTCCACCTTATAAACTAATCTTTTTGATTTGAACATGTCAATTGTAATTTCCCTAACAAGTGATATTAGATTCCAGAGGGAAGTCCTTAGTAGTTAGTGTTTACAACTTAATTTGTTAGCCTATCCCATGTCAAAAACTAGTTATTAGGATTGTATTAGCGTATGATCAGTGTAATTGATAAGAGCTTGATGAAAGAATGCAAAGATGATAAGATAAAAGCTTGGTGCAATTCTCTAACCAACTTCACACCTAAGTCAACATTTGGAAGAAATGTGAAAGTTGTGCTAAAATCCAACCCAAGTCATTCTCATGTCATGATTCTCTAGAAACTTAATGTCAACATCACGTTGAAGTCACTATTAAGCCAGCATTGGTTAAAGACTTGGTGTCAGACCTATACTCAGTTTGCACCTAAGCAGGCACCTACTTAATAACTAAGCTAAACGTGTGCCTGAGCCACACCTAAGGGCACATTGGGTATATAAAATATCTTCAATGTTTCAGAGTAAAAGATAACAATGTTTTTTAGGTCTTAGAGAGCTTTTGAGTAGAGAGAATTTATTTTAAGTATCTTAAGACATTATTGGTCATTCCTCTTAAGTAGAAATACAAATATAATCTTTATCTTATTGTTTTCATTTGGAACATTTTCTTACTAGTTCTCTTTACAAAATTCAATTGTAAAACTTTTAGAATTTTGAGTGATATTGGTAGTTAGAGTTTTAGTTAAATAAACAAGTCATTCAAGAATTTCATTGGCAAAGAAAAGTTAAAATTATGAACAATAAAATTATTATAGTAGATCATTTTGAGTTGAGTCAAGAATTCTTAATAATCACTGGTTATAAATCTTTCTCATTATAATAAAATTTTGGGTAACTCATGTAACAGTCCAGAGGGTTTTAATCCTGAAAAGAGTTTTCTATAAAATTTTCCTTCGATACTAATTTCTAATATCTTAATTTATTTATCATTTTTAATTACATAAGCTGGTTTTGTTTGTGGCAGATTATAAATGATATCTTAAGACTTGTTATTTTTGAATTTATTTAAAGTGTTGTAAATTTAACATGTTTTAATTTGTTTATTAGAACCTTGTTTTTTATTATATTACACCTTTCACTCCCCTTCCCTTCTCTTCCCTCAAGTGTAATAAAGAACCAATCGTAAGAATTTCAATTAATAGTAAAGTCTAACTTTTATTCTTAACCATATTTGTGTTTAAATGCATAATAGATCTTAAATTTTGTCAATTGCTCCCTACTTAGATGAGAATAATTACCATATTGAAAGGTTAAACTGAGAGCTTTCCTAAAATTTGTAAATGAAAGAGTTTGGATGTTATTTATGAAGTTTTAGCATCCTCTTTTGATCATAATAGATGGAGTTCCTAGTCTTAAAGATTTCAATCAATGGATTAAAAGTAAGCTAGCTGAGTTTAATTAGAATAATAAAGCTATGATTGTGATTTTCATATTTATGTCTCATAAAAAATTCAAAAAATGCTTAGAATATTTTTGAAACTACTTGTAAGAGAACTAATACTGTTAAGAACTCTAAATTTTAGATTTTGACTTCTAGGTTTGATGATATTAGGATGAAAGATGATGAAACCTTTTATAAGCTATATTCCAAATTAAATGACATAGTTAATTATAATTTCAACTTAGGTGAGAGAATCCTTTAAAATCATGTGGTTAGAATTGTTCTAAGAAATTTACTTAAACGATTCTAATTTAGGTCACAACCATTAAAAAAAGTAATGGCTTACACTCAATTAAGATAGAGAAGATAGTTTACTTCATACTTATGAGTTTAATCTCATTCCCTCAAAGAACTATAAAAAGATGGCATTATATGTTAAAAAATTTAAGAAATTATTTAGAGCCCAAAAAATTTCTCCTAGTACTAGTCATCTCAACTTGTTTAATATCATAAGTGCAAAGGTTTTGGTTATATTAAGACTGATTATCCAAACTACATAAAGAGAAAGAAGATAATAAATATTTCTTTGAGTAATGATGAGTCTTATAAGGATAAAAGTAATGAGTTTTCAGCTGAAAAAACTAGCAACTTCACAGCTTTTGTTTCCTTAGTGAAATTTGAATCTATTGACTTATAAGAAGACGAGTCTAGTAATAAGGAAGATTTTAATAATGCTTTTGATAAGTTATATAAAGTGAGTGTGAAACTTAAGAAGGTTAAAAAGGCAATATCAATGAAATTCAACATAATTGAGTTAGTGAAAAAAGATTTCTTAAATAGATTAAAAAACTAAGAAGAATTGGTAAAAAGTTTGAAAGATGAAAAGTCAACTCTTGAAAAGAATATTGAAAGATTAAATAATAAGTTATTGATAAATACTCAAAAGTATAAATTTATTGGCCATTTAAATCATCATTTTTCACTTATGGGTATCATTAACTTCTCTTAAATAAGCATTTTATTTAATTATAGATTTTAAAATAATTGTTGCCATAATTCATGAAAGATGATTAATTTTGTGTAAATTTCATATAATGAACATATCTTTCTATCTTAAAATTCAATAATGCAATTCTGGAGATAATAACTCATGGACAAATTTATCCATAAAGTTATAAGCTAAAGATCATGCTAGTTTAAGAATTTAAATTATTAGAACCAGAATTGTAACTATGGACCAATCCAATAAGTTTTAATATTTAGGCCGTGACTTACAAAATACATGTCCAAATACATTGAACAAGATGTTCTAGAAAGCTACAAAAAATATCTATAATTTTATGTTTTGGTCAAGATGAAATCCAACTCTATCAATGACTTTTTGGCTGGCATATCTAATACATGTGAAAGAATTTTGTCAATACATACTTACTTTTAGCTATCTTCTTTACATTTTATCCTTTGTATTTTTCTTGTAAATAGGTGTTTATATCACACAAGAGGTCCCCACTTAAATTTTGATTTTTCTATATATTTTATTTCTTCAACTTCTTTTTATAATATATTTCTAAATTTGTAGTTAGGGTTAAAAGTGAAACTTGGATGAGTTTTTAGTTTTTATTATTTAATTTTTTTGATTTATGGTACATTGAAAAATTTTTAAATTGAGTGAGTTTTGTTTTTTTAAAGTGTTTAAGTTGTTAGATAGCTTGATTCATTGTTAACAAAAGGTCTATATTTTCTACATTTGAAGAGTTAGGTAAGTTATAATTTTTTATAAATCAATTTGAAAGATTAATCATTTGTTTTCTTATCTTTTCTCAAAAAGGTATTTTCATGTGTTTAATAATGTAGAGTTAAGTAAGTTATAATTTTTTATAAATCAATTTGAAAGATTAATCTTTTGTTTTCTTATTTTTTCTCAAAAACATATTTTCATGTGTTTAAATATTTTATCTTCTAATTAATATTACCTTTTAGTGATTCTTAATCATGTTATTAAAAAGGATTTAGAATAATTTCTATGAAACTCTCTAAACTGGATCTCAAAATCCTAGCATTTATTGATATTGAATTCTCATTTTAACAATTAACACATTAACATAATTCACCTAATACTTAGGCAATTAAACTTGTGACAAATTATATATAACTAATTCTCTATAGATTAACACTTAAACTCCCAAATTCTTTATTACTTGAGATAAATTATATTGAGTGTACAAACTTTGAGTCATACTAATTATCTGAGATAAAATCTAAGCTCATAAAATTATAAACTAGGATTAGAAAGTTAGATGAAATGCTAAATTTAAGACAAATCTCAAGTAGCATGACAAGACTAGGTTTTTCTATAACCAATCCTAATAAGGCTTCCATATTTATAACCATGTTTGTATTATCTATTGAAGTAAGTAATGATAGTGAATAACTTAAAGTACAAAATAAGACTAGTAAGGTTCCTAAAAATGATCATCTTAAAGTTATGTTAGAAGGAAGAACTATTCCACAAACAATTCAACAAGTCTCTACTATAAAACATGATAAGGAATCCCTTAAGTCTAGTCCTTCAAGTAAATTTATACCTATTTTTAATGAATGGCAAGAAAAGGCATATAAAACCAAATTATTTTGCTTATAAAAGAAAAAAGAGAGTTTCAATTATCCTTAAGACTAAAATTGATTAAGTTAGTCTACTTGATTAAGCTATAAAGTTAGCTAACCAAACTATAATGATAAGTGAAAGACTCATATCTTCAACAAAAATGATCACTAAAAGTCAGTTTATAAACTATCCAAACAACAAAAGTTATATTGATCATGTAGCATTTAAAGTTGGGAACAATCTTGTATAATATTTAAATAATGATTGCTTTAGACATATGTGTGGAGATAAAGCAGTTTTCTCATCCTTTGAAAAGTACACTACTAGTACTGTTATCTTTGGTGATAAGAGTCAAGCTTTTATTTTAGGTTAAAGAAAAATAGAGATAGCTAGAATGCTTAAGCTTGACAATATTTTATTTGTTGAAGGACTTAAAACTAATATCTTAAGTATTAGTTAGTTTTATGATGAAAATTTAATTGTTAAATTTACAAAAAAGATATACACAATCTATGATTTTAAAAGGGAGTAAGTAATAGAAGGGAAGAGAATATTTAATAATTGTAATAGTCTTATCTAAAACTCCTTCTTTAGATGCAATAGAACCCAAGTTGATATAACTAAGTTATAGCATGAGAGGCTAGGTCATGTGAATTATGAGTTGTTAAGAGTGTATAGGAAATAATTAGTAAAGGTTTACTAAAACTCTCAAAACAAGACATTATGTGTAGTTTATATTAAGTAGGTAAGCAAACTAAAGCAAGTCATAAGAAAACCCATAATGTGATGATAGTATAACCTTTAGAGTTGTTACATATGGACTTGATAGGACCAATTATAATCGATAATCTTGGTGGAAAAAGATATATCATGGTAGTTGTTAATAATTTACTAGGTTTACTTGGGTAAAATTTTTGCAAAAGAAAATTAAACATTTTAAACAAGTTAAAAACATGTTTAAAATACTTTAAAATGAAAGAGTACATGATAACTAGAATTAAAAATGACCATGGTAGGAAAATTAAAAATTTTATTTTTAAATCCTATTATGATGATGAGAAAATTAGGCATGATTTTTTTTATGCCAATCACTCTTTAACAAAATAGGATTATCGATAGAAAAAATTAAGTCATTCAAGAAATGGCTCGTGTAATGATTCACAACAAAATTGTTGCCATTCACTTTTAGGAAAAAGTTATGAATACCACCTGTCATAAAATTAATAAGATCTACCGTAGACTTGAGATTGATATGACTCCTTATGAGTTGTGAAAAGGTAAAAAGTCAACTATTAAATATTTTTGAGTATTTGGTAATAAATGCTTTATTTTAAAAGATAAGTAAAACCTAGAAAAATTAGAGGAGAATAATGATGAAGGAGCTTTCTTAGGATAATCTACTAATAGTAAAGATTATTATGTCTTCAATCTTAGGACTAAGAGTATTATGAAGTCTATTAATTTTATGATAAGTGACAATTTTTACGAAATTGTCTAATGATTTAATTCAATATATAAGAACACTTCTCAACATTGATTCAAGTGAGACTTCTAATGATTTCCACAGAGTTAATATTAGTTCATTAAAAGCATCTTTCGTTATGGTTAAACTAAATTATCTTAAAGAAAATGTCATACATAATCTTGATGAAGGACTTAGATTACATAATCGAGTACTAAATCATTGATCAGATGGTAGCTATGTTTTCCAAATAGAGCTTAAATAAGATAAGAAAGCCTTGAAAGATGATTTTTGGGTGAACTCTATGCACGAAGAGTTAAATTAATTTGTTAGCAATAATGTGTGATATTTAATGTCTAGACCAAATGATATCAATGTCATAAGTTAAGTATATATTCAAAAACAAATATAATGAAAATGGCATGATAGTCAGAAATAAGGTTAAACTTGTATCATAAGGCTACACACAAGTGGAAGGAAAAAACTTTGATGAGAATTTTGTACTTGTTGCTAATTAAATTCATTAAAATTTGTTAACTATTGCATATAGTTTAAACTTTAAATTGTACCAAATAAATGTTAATAGTGTCTTCTTAAATAGTATCTTAAAAGAAGCAAACTATGTTGAATGATTAAAAGGGTTTATCAATCCTAAATTCCCTAACTATGTATATAGGTTTAAAAAAGTTTTGTATGGATTGAAACAAATATCTAAAGTCTGGTATGATAAATTGACCATGTATCTTAAGATTCATGGATACATTTATTATGGTGTTGATCATACTTTTTTCATTAGATGGGTAAATGATAATGTTACTATAGCTTAGATTTATATTGGTAACATACTGTTTGATTCTCCCGTTGAATCTCTTGCATTTGAATTTATTGATATTATGAAACAAGAGTTCGAAATAGGCATGGTCAATGAGTTAAATATTTTTCGAAGCTTGCAAATTAAGCAAGAGAAAAATGGGATATTCATATCTCAATCTAAATATACAAAAGACATAGTTAAGAGATTTGGGCTAGATAATAAAAAGCATACTAAGACTCCCATTAGTATTAGTTTTAAGTGACAATGAGAAACATGCTAGAACTCTCATTAGTACTAGTTTTAAGTTATATAGTAATTTTCTGGTAAAGAGGTTGATTTCATTTTTTATTGAAGTATGATAAGCAACTTACTGTATCTTATTGCTAAAAGACCAAACAGTACATTTAGTGCTAGTTTTTGTGCTAAATTTCAAGCGCGTCCTAAAGAGTCCTATCTCAGTGTTATTAAAAGAATCATTTGATATGTCAATAAGACTGTAGATCATGGTATCTATTATAGTAGAGATTCCTCTACTATCTTCCTGAATGCTTTGATGTAAAATGTTAATGACAGAAAAATCACATCTAGTGGTTGTTTTCCTGCAGTGGCACTAATCTGATTTCATGGCTAAGCAAAAAGAAAATTTTTATTTTGCACTCTACTATTTAGTCAAAATATATTACTGTAGAGAGTTGTTGCACCAACTTCTTTAGATAAAGAAAATGTTGAATGAATATGGTATCTAATGAGAGACAATGTCAATCTATTGTGATAATATAAGTGCAATTAACATATGTAAAAATTATGTCATCCATTCTCACAAAAAACACATAGACATTAGACATCATTTTATTTAAAACCTTGT
>CP135577.1:7780576-7806769 GCA_032401905.1 Swietenia macrophylla | reverse complement strand
CCACGGAAACAAAAATAAATAAATAAACAAAGAGAGAGAACAAAAAACGAAAACGAAAACGTAAAAGCAAAGTAAAAGAAGCACTTAGTCTGACAAAAGCGTATTATATAAATCCAATATTGATCTCTCATATTGCGTTTTCATTAATATGAAAACTACTTTTGCTTGTCTTTGATTATCATCCATGGACAGATATGTAGAGAAATATATATATATATATATATAGTTGATCCATCAAAGCCAGGCTAGAATTCATGGTGATGGTACATAGTTGGGTCATGTCGATTCACAGCTTCTTTCTGGCTATTGTGGCTTGAATCATCGTCACCGTCCATTCTTGATGAACCCATTTGAGCTGAACCTGTAGCACCAAGATTGAGATAAACCAATCTTGAATCTAAATTAAGATTAGCAAGACTACACCCCCTGCTACTACTATTATGTTCATCGCTCATCGGCGGATATATAGCAGTAGATGAAGGCGTATTCAAAATACCTTCTTCGCGCGAAAGAACCAAAGCTGCTGATTGAACTAGCTCAAGACAAAGCCTAAGCTTATTTGGTTCAATGTGGGTTAATCCTGGGACAGCTCCTTTGAATAAGAAATCAGAAGTTAGGGTTCGTAAAATGTCTAAAGGAGTGACCCCGTCAACGGTTCTTACATTAGGGTCAGCGTGATGATCAAGAAGCACAGCAACCATATCTGGCGACACCATTTCAGCTGCTATGTGTAGCGGGGTCTTGCCTGCTGGCCCAGCTGGGTAGTTTACATCGGCTGCACCGAGCTCAAGCAAGGCCTTAACCACTTCTCGGCTACAATTTTCAACAGCGTAATGCAAGGCTAATGCTTCATCAAGATTTAGCCCTTCTCCCATTACCATAAGTTTGACTAGTTCAACATCCGATGAGTCTAAAGCCCTTCTCATTCGACGTATTTTTTGGTCCTCAAGATCAGCAGCGGCAGTAAGATCGTGATGGTGATGATGATGGGGAATAACGGATCGTCGAGAAAGGGATGATTTGTGCCTGAGATCTTCAATTTTGGCTACAACATCGATGGGCAAGTGTTTAGCAAGAACTTCTGGTGGTAGGCCCGATTTGGCCACCAGGTGGGAACAAGTTGTCCAAAGTTGGTGCATGTCTTGTTTTCTTGAAGCTATAAGTACTTTCATTACATCTTCAATTGAGGCTTTCTCTACCATGTTTGCCAATTGATTCTGTTGGAAACGAAAAGCAAGGATGTTAGAAAAATGTAAGGGCTCTGAGATGTTTCATGCATTTAATGTTTGTGCAAAATTTTGTTTAGATGCTGCTTTTGTAGTGGTTTGCGCTCTTTCCCAATCTTAAACACAAATGAGGAAAGTGAATTTTTGGGAAAGATTTGGTGAATCACTGTGGAAGACATGACTGGAGATCAAGATCAAATATAGAAAGTTTTGGGCTTGCAACATTTAGATAGAGGAAACCCAATTCAAGAAATTCAAAATGATAGTACATGAAATCAAGACAAGTCTTCTTATTTGACATGAAAACCAGTAATATCTTGCTCGGAGAAAATAGGATTATTAAAAACACAAGAACACAAAAGAAGAAGGAGAAGAAGAATTCATGAACTGAATGCAAAAACTGAGACAACAGTTGAATCAAGAGCTTTTAACAGAAACTGAAAAAGAAGTTTTCAGTTACAGAAAGAGGAAAAGTACTGAATGAATCACTGCGAGATCAACTCAACAGCAACAGCTTCAAGTGGAGGAGAAGATGATGACGAACAAATTGTACGAGAAAAATAGGTTTAGACTGTTAACCGGGAAAAAGCCAACCCGGTCACTTCATGAAGACAATATTAAGAAAATCCACTTATAAGAAATCTCAACCCACTTCCTAAAAACACAACAAAATAACTAGTCGTCTTAATAACAAAAATCAACACAACAGCAACAAAGACATATGACTCCACTTCAGTAATATCAAAGGCAGAGAAATAAGGGATAAGAGAGGCAGTGGGTATGACAACAAAGGGGAAAAAACCTGAGTGAGCGATGCAAGCTGTTCAACACCAAAGTATCGAGCGGCAGCAAGAGTGTCAAGAGCAAGATCAACGGCTGAGGTGCAATGGGTATGCCAACATCCTCTTTCACCACAATTAGGCCTTGGTTCATGTTTCTGAGGCACAATAGAGACTTGACCACTATACAGAAACTGCAAAAGCAACAAGAATACTTCATAACCCACTGAGTTCACTGGTATAACACCGGCAGATCGGGATACCGGCGAAGGCGGTCCCTGGTTCATCCGGGAAGCAGCTGGGTCAAGACCGAATGGTGGGTCGGGTCCACAGAAGAATTTCCTGAAGAAGAGACTTCTAGCAGCCAAGATGCACCTGTGGGCGTGAATTAAGCGGCCTTCTACACTGAAAGTCACATCAGAGAAAGCTTGGCCATTGATGAGCAAGTTTAGGTAATCAAGTGAGAGAGATCTTAAGGATTCTTCGAGCGACATGGCAACTGCTTTTCTTCACTCTTTTTAGGGTTATCAGAAGCAAGAAAAACTATTAATTAAGAGAAAAGGAAAGAGAGTTAGAAGAAGATTAAGAGGGAGTCTTTCATTTGAAAGGTTTTGTTTTTCAATGGATGATGATGGATTACTGTTATTTGTTTTGAGAGAGAGATTCGCTCGGTCGACGGGGAGCTGTGTGTTGTGGTATTAGATATTTTCAGAGAGAGAGAGAGAGAGCAATATGGGTGGCTATTCTGGGCGGCTGGGCATTTAAAATAGTACATGGAAAAATTATTTAATAAAAATATAATTGCTAAAATAGAGTAATGATCATAGGATGGGAATTATTTGCTTAGTTGAAATTTGATGATTAAATTATTTATATAGATGATTAGATTGTGTTTTACCATTAATTATCTTAACATGGAAATATTTAAACTAAGGGATATCGTTATTATTCTTTTGACTTAATTGTGTTGACTTCTAGACTAATATGGCCTTGACCATTATTTTAGGCTTTAAAAGCAATGAGTTTCCAAAGAAAGCTTTTTAAATACATTATGATAAAGAATTTGCATACATCATTTCATCTGGTTAATCAAGTATAGAAAATGTTAGCTTCATCACATCAGTTGTGAGGTTGTGATAAAGACACGTGGATATATAATTAGGCTTTTCTAATCATATTAAAATTTTTTATTGGAATCATTTTTTTTTATTATTATATATTATTTTGTTTTGTTTATTTAGGTGTAGTTAGGCTATGAATGGATTGCTCTATATTCAAAAATCAAAAAAGCCAATTTGCATGTGAAAACTTTAATATAGATGACAGTATAGTATTATTTTTAAACAATGGCCGCATACCACACTTGTGAAGAGATAGTGATCAAACCTAATACATGGAAGGATTTTTTTTTTTCTCTTTTGAGGAAAATAAAACGTGGATTAAAATTTCTAATCTCTCTGTATTTTAGAGGTAACAAGCAACAGAATGCAATTTTTTTTTAGTGTGCAACTACGGTATTAAAATTATTTTACCTTTAATACTTTATTTGGTTGAAAATGAACCATTATAATATTCAAATTTAGTTTAAATTAGCTCTATTTTGAACAAATTAATGTTATTTTGATGCAAATTAATCAATTCATTAACACCAAGTTCATATTAATAAATAATTTAAGAATACAAGTTATTATATACACACTTATATAATAAAATATTATTAATTGAATAAAAAAATTATTAAATTAACGAGAATAAATAATGTGAGACATGTAACAACTATACAATAGTTTTATATCAATTTGCATTTACCGGTTTGTATATGTAATAATGCTCTTTTAAAATATGAAATGTGTAAGAAAGGATTAAATTTTTATGTATTAAAAGATCAATTCTTTATATATCAACTCAATAAATTTTGATGAACAATTTTAGCTTATCAAAATTTGAATAATGATAATTATACAAATTTTTTTGATACATTATTATATAAATCGATGCAACATTATTGTGATCTATAGTTTTTTTAAATCCTACATTGATTTTAGTGTTTTTGTTCCATTACTATTTTTTTTTTTTATGCAATATCAATGTGCCTAATAATTAGTATAAAAAAAATACATCTCTAATGTTACCACAAATATTTTGATCTGATGCAACACTAACCTTTCATTTTCTTAGTTGGAATCTCACTCTCAATTTTATGACAAGAAACCGTTGAGGTAGCATTTGAATCACACAGCTTGTTGGTGGTTGTTGAGATAAACCAACATACTTTTCTGGATGGCCAGGGCCAAATATTATTGCTCCTTCATCACAACAATTTCGGTACAATACACAGCCAATACCTTACTAAAATCTGTGGTCATTATTCCAAATTTATTGATTTTTTTTTTTATTGAGACGCACCTCATTCATCTCAATGTAATTATGATTATGAATATTATTCCCCTGTACATTTTATTCCATATAATACATATCAAGATAAGGCTATAGTTTATGCACTTTTCCTTGGGGGCTTATCTTGTATTTGGTCACACAGACATAAATATATACAATTAGAAATTACTTGGAAACAATTACAATAATGTCATATCAATAATAAAATTAGTATTAATATACATTGACAACAAATATATCATGACTTATTATATTTACTCAAATAAAGATTTATTACATAATTATTGGATAATGCTAAATCTTTTAAGTATTTATCTCAAATTTTCGTTTTAAATTATGTTACTTAGATTAAGTAATATCAAAAATTGCAAGAAGATTTATAATGAAAATTTTAAATAAGTAGCATTACTTCATAGTTATAATAGTAGAAATCTTTAGATTATAAATGACGATGCATTAATTAGAAATAATTGATGGGGATTAGAAATTTTGCAGTCAAAATTGCGCGATTAATTAGAACAAAAAGGTGCGGAATATTTAGTGTGAATATGGAAATAGGGAAAGGGGGGAATTAACGAGTGGACGGGGGGTGGAGTAGGGTCAAGTAACATATAAATATGCAGGCAGATAAGGATGCGTGTCGGTTGGATCTAAAGGAGCTCATATTCATAATGTTGTTATCCGGACTGATGCCCCGGCGGAAACAACAATAGCAACCCATTTAACTTTAATTAATTTTCTGTAACCAGATGCAAACTGCCTTGCACGTGAGAAAGACTTGCCACGTGCATTTATACGTGGAGCTGCGGACTATACCACGACTTCTAGTCCGTGTTAAAACATGAACAATCATCGAGTAAAGCAGAAGCTGTTCTTTTCCCCTGCCCTAGCCTAGCCTGGCCTAGCCTAGCTTAGCTTAGCTAGCTACTGCCTTTACTTCGTTTTTATTTTACCCTTCGAATATATAATACACAAAATACAACAAAATCACCTCGATTGACAATACATTCACTGACTGTCTTATGATTTCAAGCCGCTCGATTTGACGTTTTATGACTTGTCTTTTCAATTCACTGATCTCTCTCTCTCTCTCTCTCTCTCTGTTCCTCTTTTTATTCTCTTTCTCTCTCCTAGTGCACATAATAATCCTCTACAGTTACCTAATTTTGCAATTCTATACGTGTCAACGGTGCATACAAGGGTAAATTAATACCCGGTGCCTGGGATTTTTTCCTTTGCTCGTTGTTTGTACACTTTTATTTTGTCTTTTAGAGATTGTACCATACATAAATAAATAATATATATATATATATATATATATATATCTAAAAGAGATGTAATATAATACGTTCTACAATTTGCTCCTTCTATGTATATTTATACATGCTCCGCCCCGGTGTTTGCAATCATATTAGGGTTTTTCGTATATACCCAAAATTCACACTACTGATGATTATTAGTATGAAATGATATATATGTGTGTGTATACAAATATTAATTACAGTTAGTAACAAAAAATATTAATTAAAATTCGTAAACATATTTCGATAAAAGAGTCAAATGATATTTGGCTTCAAACTAATGTTGATGACAAGTATTTAAATATAGATTTTCTATTTGAAAAGACCATGACACACAACATAATTAATATATGTGTTGGTGGTGCTTGATTGGAATATAACACTCTTTTATATTGTTTAATTAAGGAACTTTATTTATCACATGATGAAGTTCCAAATTTATTATGATATATATATATATATATATATAAAAGTTAAAGTGGAAAGGTGTTGAAAGCATTCATAATCACTGTAAAATAAAGTTTAACACTTATGAAGATTCCAAGAAATTATTACCCAAGAGGGAGTCTTAGAGCAAGTATAAAAAATAAGTTGCCATATTAGGAAACTCTTGTCAAATAAAATGTCTTACACCTAATTACTTAAGAATGTAAAACAATAGTTAGATAAATATGATAATCCAAGTGGATACAATGGAATATTTTAACATTCATGCATTCAATTATAAGAGTTTAACATTTATACCCAAATTACTGGAGCTCTCTTATATATCACTCAGGCCATATGCCATAGCTCTTAATTCTAAGTGGACACTTAACAATAAATTAAAACATAAAAATTTAAAAAAAAAAGAACATTATTAACAAACAAATTAATCTCGTTAAAACATTAACTTACAGTTTAGTAATATGGATATAATATTAACATAATTTTACAATTCTTAATTTTTTTCTTAAATTTTCACACACTTGATCTCCATTCCATTACATAAGTAAATGCAAATTTAAAAAAAAAAAAATCTTTTTAATATCTCTGCAAGAGAAAATAAATCTCTCAATCATTTATTTTTAAATCAATTATGAAAACATTATAAGTTTTTTTTTCACTCAATTATGGATTTGTATGCAAATAGTAAATTATTAATATTCAAGGCTGACTCTCTTTGTTGCCGATTGTTATAATTATTTTTTTTAATTTTTTTGTTAAATTTAATTGTACAGTAGATCTTCCCTCCATTTAAAAAATGCACATCATTCCTCCACGGCGAACACGTATACTTCTTCTCACCACTTGGATCGTGGCGTTCGGTATAAACAGGGACCTAGCCCTGCCTAACCACAAAGTAATGGGTGTGGTCAAAGGCCAAAGCTGGCAGCTATTTACTGAACGTTTATTCCTGTGTACTGTTAGTGTTAGGCATACATGTTCCAATTGCTGTAAAGACTACTAATTTGTAAATTTCCTTGCGCATCAGAAAAGATGTGACATTGGGTCCTTTTTGTCTGAGACGTCCTTTCAAACCTGAGTTTTTTTTTTTAATTTTTTTTTATTTTTACCATCACTCTGTTTAGTCATTTTTGTATTTACGTGTGTGTACACACATGATGGATCATCGTAACACTGTTTTCTGCTGTAATTTTTCTCTGCCATTGCAAGAAATTACTAATTTACAGTGACAGCTGAATAGACAAGCAGGATTAGTTGAGGGTCCTTTTGAATAATTTGGCTAGCCACCTCTCAGCTATCCTACCCATACTGCTGGCTTATAACTTTTTTGTCCTCCCCTTAACTTTCCCCATCTTATTTTCAATAACAGCTAGGCATTTTATTACGTTGAGGCGGGAATATAATCTATTACATGCTTAAATTTATCGATTGTCAATGAGAGAATTAATGCTTGATTTGTGATCCAAATTTTTTAGAGAAGGCAGTCTTTGACTCGGGCACTACGCACCTTCCTTCAAATAGTTTGCTAGCGTTTCAATTTTCTTCATTTGCGCTAATCTTTTTAACACTTTAATTTACATGTGCAGATAGCAAAACTAAATCTCAAAAAATAAACTCATCAAATCCAGCAGTCATTTGGAAATCAAAACATGAACTTATTTATCGAATTGAAGAAGAAGTATTTTAAATAATAAGATAATATCCTATTATTCTCATAATATTTTTATTTTTTTATTGTTTAAATTCTTAAAAATTTTAAATATTATGGTCGCTCGCCTTTCATTAGTGACTTTAAGTCAACAACGTAGGAGGATACATTAAACATTTTATAACCTTTAATAGTAAAATTATTTGTAGAAAATAAAAAGAATTTGGAGTGATAGGAAGATCCAAAACTTCAATTTCGCTTACATTTAATTTGTTTTATTTTTAAATATAAAAAAAAATTTGAGCGGTCGAAAGCCACGATTGGTCAAAATCAAGATATTGAATGCAGAGATTCTTGGCCTAAAAACAAACCTAAACTCATTCAAAGCCTTGCCTAACAAAAGTATTACCACAAACGTACAACTCTATATATACAATCAACTATGCATAGTTGACTTTCTTTACTGTTGACAAGTTTTCAGAAGGTGCCTTGTCACAAGCTAACATTGTCAGATTTGAAGTATAATTCCCAGCTAATTAATGTATAATAGGATTGATTGATTGATGTGAAATTCTATTCATTTGGTATCGGAAGACTTTACCGTTTGTGGGTTACGCTGCACTTCATTCAGCGGTGTAATACGTGTTTTCTTCAGCATCCAACACAATCATTAATGCAAGAGTGAGCTGGAGCACTGATCACTGCACGAATTAGAAGTCAATTGCATGAGCTACAAGATTTTGTCAATCATTTGATAAGGGCTGATTCTTCATTGAGCATGTGCGTGCTAGTTCAATTTCAACAAATATCATTCTCAAAATCCTAAATTACAAGGTATAATGTATTGTCCTAAATCTTTGAATGTTCAATTAAAACAGCAGAAGGCTACAATACAAATTAGCATTCAAAGGGTGGGTCTGGCCGGGTATAACTTCAAGGTTGAAAGTCAGGCTGATGAACTTAAAGAAAATGGAAACTCTCTAGGCCATTCTCTTTTGGAAGAGAAATGAAAAGTTGTCCAATTAAAATAAATCTGGTTGATTGAATGGTTACAATGATAAGGATCAGGTTTGACTTTTGACTTAGGACTCTTGGGTGGAACCCAATTGAACTGGGGGCCTAATGTCTATGCAAATTTTAAGTTTGGTGAGTTACTGATTAGATTAGATTTGATAAAATGTTATTGGGTAGGACGACAAAATTCCATATATGGGAAGAAGTGGGTGAGAATCAAATTAGGTTATTGTGGAGAGTAGGGTCAATTAGCACAATGAAATTTCCATATGTTTGTAGTGGAAATTGGAAATGGAATATTGTACATACAACATGTTGTGAGAGTCAGCTCACAGCCTTCCCATCCATTAGGGAATCATCGTATATATACATATATCTCAATGCACACACATTCCACCAATTAGGGCTCTTAACTCCCTCAAAACTCACGAGTGTCAATAATTCTCAGTCCTCATTGTTTCAGAGAAGACAATTTAATTTCTTTCTAAATGGAAGGTCGGCCAGTTTTGACCAGTTGGGTGAGATCATAATAAAACCTAAAGGTGACAAAACACTAGTTTGATTTGACAAAATATATTGTTTGCCACATGAAGTATATTCAAATTTGCCACGTATTCTCGTGGTCTTTGTGAAAATCATTAAGCATTTGACACTTACAAGTAACCGTCCATTGTGTCTCAATCTAATGTTAATGCAAAGACATGATTGGTATGCACAATTTCCAAGCAATCATGTTATCTTTGCATGCTCAAATATTCTCATGTACCAAAATGACAACCAAATTTTTTCTTAATTAATATACATTATAGTCAACAGCAACACACACACACACACGCACACACACGCACATGCGACAAAAGTGAAAAGAAAGAAGACAGCAACTATTCTCAATTCGAAAAATCCATGTGGAGAAACTGTCATTTTACTGGCATAAACAAGCAAATTTAGCATAGATTATAGCAAATTGTTTCGATCCCTACAGCTATAAGGACGTGATCTCCTTTTGTTTTGTACTAAGCACAATCTGGTGATGCTGAGGATAGCATTTTATTATCCTTTAATTAGACTTTCTCTTCATTATATATGCTGATCACCTGTTTGTAATTAATTAATGGCACTCAAAATCATGAAGTTAACATCGACAAATTCTCAAGTTGCTTTTATTCTCACCGTCAAGCAACAAATTAAATGGTTGACTTGAAAGCACAAGTATAAAACTTTCAGGGTTGATATAATTTTCTTTAATTTTGTCGCATCATGTTATCGTACAATAATATATTATAACATGGTATAATACATATATTTATAGTCATGATGAAATTATACTCTTTAATTTGGCCAAGAGCTCAAACTATAGACAACGATTTCTAATCATTTCTATGTGTGGAAATGCTCAATGTGGGGGTTGCATTGTGTTTCACTCATTTATTGCTGAAGGCTAAATTATCTGCTCACCAAAGGACAATGACTTGACATAGTAAAGCAACCGGTAAAAGAGAGTATGTATGTAGCTTTTGTTTATAAAAATGCGTATATAATTAAGATATACTAGTTTTAAAATATTAATAATATATTTGTAGTCATACATTTTATACAATTTAATGATAACGAGAATTACTTTTAAATTATATATATTTGTAATAAATTTTAATAAAAGGATAAAATTTTATCAAATAAAAATAAAACTCTTATATCTAGATATATATTTGATAATTGAAAGTGTTATGAAATATAAAAGTTGGTTTTACCATTGATGAACGAGAGAATGCCCCATAGAAGAAAACTTTAATCGATCAATAAATTTAACTTTACTCACCATCAAAGAAATGGAATTGCAGGTCCCACTTGGATCAAATTGTCCTGCTTGCTTCATTGACTAAATATAATTAGGTGTCGGCGACCACGATCATGCACGCACAGGTGTAGTTAGCACCTAAAATAGGTCCAATTATATAAACTTTTCAAGTTCGTATTATTTACATGCATAAGATTTCATTTCATACAATTAAATTGTTAAGTTTCAGATCTGTTCTTTTTTAGTATAGGAGTTTTCTCATGTACAATATATTAATTGATTCCATTCTCAAATAGTATTGGTTAGCTTTAATACAGATAAAGAACAAAACCAAAAAAAAAAAAAAAAAGGATTTTGACGGAAACAATATACTAATTACAACTGCAGGGCTTTAGGAGACCACTTCCCACTTACATAAAGGTACAAGAGAAGAGAGGAGGCAAAACACACTTTCCTATACTTGTTTGACCTCCACAAATTAGGGCAACCTTACCATATCATCATGAGATAACAAGAAGTGGAAATGAATTTATGGCCCTCCTCTTTCTCAATTTTAACAATCTATTTACCTTTTTATTTGGGTCCCGTCCCATCTCCTGCTTTCTAAATTAACTGATGGGCTTGTCTTAATTCTTAGCACAATCTTAGCTTGTAGCACAAACTTAGATTTATTCTTGACCTTTAGCTGCTGCTTAATTGGCAGTTTCCTAAAGAAAAAGAAGATGCTCTCTCTTTTAAATTAAGCAGCAAGCAAACAAACTACATGGAGCTAGACCAGAATAGAACTTCATCATTCATGGTTTCAAATGCAAAGTAAGAATCATCAACTAAATTAGGTGGGGTCATGTTATTCTTTTTCCTAAATATATAACAATAAAGGAGTACAACTTAGTGCATGTCTCAATGAAATCAATTTGTTAAGGATGGCAGATACGCGTGTGTAAATGTGAGAAACTGTACACTTTATATCTGATTTGCCTGGAAGTGTGAGCAAATCTCTTTAAATTCTTGCTCGGAAAGGCTGTCTCCAACTTCTAAAAGCATACCCCTTTGCTTTTGCACCAATGAACTGAGGAGTAAGATTTTGTATAACAGACTTTTCTTCAAAGAATATATATATTGACATTCCAGTTAGAGGAGGACCTTATATATAATTCCGTTGTAATATTACCCACAACTTTAAACCCACGTTAAAGATTGGTTTGTAACGACAATTGGCAGAAGCCTTAACACATAGACAGAAAGTAGTGAAAAGATCATCAACCAAACCAGATGATAATAACGTGATCTGAAGTCTTTATCAACTTTAAACATAATGGAATTCTCACTGACACAAAGTCTTAATTAAGTCTTCTTGGCATGAAACCAATCGTATCTACTAGCTGATGGAACCATCAAAATTCAATGACCTCACACACAGAATTCGTGTGTGTTGATATGCCATACCAGATACATCCCGCATTTACATATACAGCAGACAGTAGTCGAAGAAACGGAGATGTGGAAAGTGATGGGTGGGTAAATTAGCTCGTTAGAGAGAGAGATAGGAATTGTTGTTGTTGGGTTGCTTCGTGATTGATTCCAAATGATTTGACAAGACAAGGATTAATGCATGTGAGAGATATGATGCTGACATATAAACTGACCTGACCTATCAATCAAAGCATCGATCAGAGAGATCATTAGTTAAGACTCGACCAGACCAAACCGGCCTTTCTTTTTCTTTTTTAACCCTAAAAGAAAGGGTAAAAAACCGTACCCAACGCCATAGGAACAGTCCCAAAGATGGCCCCCCTAAGACCTCTATCCAGATGACATGTGGCAAGGAACATTATGATTCTCTGTTGGTGTAATCAGACATAACTTAGTACTACTACTACTACTAATAGTAGTAGGTATTAGTAGTAGTAGTAGTAATTTTGATTTGAAGTTGGCAACTGCAAGCTGTTGGTTTGTGTTTGAATGCACTGACTCCCACGTGCTAACTATTGTCCACTGTCTGACGCTTCTTTTACAGCAAGACTTTGTTCGGATTCATATTAGACTTTACGTCAAAACACCCTACTCCTACTGTTGTTCAAAGAAGAAGACAAGAGAGAAGAGGCCAACGTAATGCAGAGAGAAATCAAATCCAGATGTCTCTTCTTTCAAGTCTTTCATCGATCGATATTCCTTTTGTTGCACTTCTTTTCCGTGTTTATTTCTTCTTTTCCTTTTTTTTTTTTCGAACTGGTCTTGATTGATCCTTCTTTTTCACTCTAAATTCTACTGTGCGTGTATCACACACATACTGCTTTACCGCATATGTGATCAATTATAGCATAGTAACTCGCTGAGCTAATCCATCCCTAATATAGCATTCAAATCATGGCTACTAAAAGAGTTAAAAATCTACCTTCATATCATAACCACCCAATTCAATAACACATCCACGAAATACTCTTAACTAATAATGAGTCTCCGAGTGACGTGGCTCCTGTTAAGCAATAATATAATGGTCTCAACTCTCTATATACATATATGAGAAAAATGCAAGATGCAAAGGAATGTACAAAACCTAGGTCTATCAAAATATAATCATCACATCTAAAAATAGCTAACAAAACTATAACCACAAATCACGTGGCCTATGCCTTCTACTCAGTCAAGGCAAAGACATGTGCTTACACACGAGGGCAGTTTGGCCTCTTTGTCTACCATTAAAATTTCTAGATCTACCTTAAAGAAAAAATGATGTAAAATTCACTTTTTATTCATTTGTATACCCTCGTACTTAAAATATTTTTTCCACATAAGTAACCATGAGCTTGTATCTATACCAGTACCTTCAAAATTTATTACACTTACACCTTAATAACAAACATGTTCAATAATATTCTTCATCTCTATATTAGAATTTACTCGGGGGTCGTTCACAAGTATATGTGGCGCAAAATCATCTCCTCCTTCTCTACCTTCCCTCTCTTCCTAATCAATTAGTGGTAAATTTAGATTTACAATAGATAACATGCTAAGTTAACCACTTTTATGCATACTGATATCATTATAAAAAAAATCATCTCATGATGCATGTATATACATAAGTCATGCAATAATCTATAAAATCAAAACCATGCTCTAATATTAAATTGACAAGACCCTTAATGTTAAGCTAGTGTACAATTTAATATTCGATTAACTCACTAAACTACATGCTTCATCTATTTGTTTGTAAAAAAGAGCGAAAAAGAGCGACGTGATACAAATAATCTTAATTTAATTTTAAGAACAATAAAAAATGAATTTTGAGAAATACCTAAAGCTAATTAGCTGAACATAAAATACCTTATTTTTATATTTGGAGAAGGATAAATGTAATAAAGCGACAAGAAGAAATTGTAAAAGAAAATATTACATACTTTAGATCAATATGTTTATAAAATTGATGAGTTAATTAAATCTTTACATACTTATATGTAGAAATGGACTTAAGTTTCATAATCATGAGCATTAGTAGGTAAATGATCTCTTTCTTTATAAGTAATTAACTTTTTTTAATTTAAATATTTTGCTGGGACAAGTGATATAAATTAAAAGTAATTTTATTTCTTTCTTTCAAAAAGTGAAGGCAAAATATCGATTAAAAAAATAAAGGAGACCTTCTCTATTCTTTTATCATTTAATTCTTTGTTGGTTAAAATAATAATAGTTATAAAAAAATTTGAATTGTGTTATATCTTATCAATTCACTCAAAAAAAAAAAAAAACTTTTTCATACTTCATACTAGTTTTATGTTGTGCTTGATTCTCAAGATATTAGTTTCATTTATCTAATGTTATTAATGTTATATTGGATTATTTTGTCCTAAACTTTAAATATAATTTTTAAAAATTTAAAATATTTCTAATTATTTAAATGGTTAAATATCCTTTCATTATAAAATATTATTAAAAGTATTTTTTATATTTTTAATTTTAAAAATTTTAATTAATTATTGACAGTTTCATACTAGTCTTCGTGTCAGACTTCTAGCAAATCATACTTAAAGTGCAAATCTTAAAATGTAAGCTCAATTCCAATCCTTGTATCGTGCAAACACCATATTACTTGTATTAGTTTTATGCCATCCATTAATCTGCAACTTATTTTAGTATTTTACAACTCTATGAATAGTATTGCACAAACTTAAGAAGTATATTTTCAAAGTATCAAACACTTGATGTTCTTTGTTCTTTTGATGTATAAGTAATTTTGGGGGCACAATGATATGAGAATTATATATGTTCTATATGACTTATTTATTTGTTATTCCCATAAAAAATATATGATACAGAACAATGAGAAAATACTTTCCTTCTGTCATATTAGTTTGTATATGTCATATTACTCTTGGTGTAATTCTAGCTGTGAACTAATCAATTTTGATAGATAAAATAAAAGCATTTCTACACACACACACTCTTATGTAAAGTCATTCATACAAACTAATGAAACATTATTATATTGTTATTACATGTTCAAGTAAATTTTTTTTTTATTTTTTGCATATGTGACAACAATAATATATTATTGCATTAGTTTATATGAATAGAGTTTGTATTTTTAACATAAATAATAAATTAATAATATATTTAAAATTAAAGTGTTGTGACTTTTGATCCATAATTGTAGAACAAAAAATTACTAAATACTAAGTATTCATAGTCAAAGTGCTTAATTTAAGTTACCAAATAAGGAGAGTTTTTGATACAAATTTTGACAAATATATTTTTAAAATTAAGAAGAATCACATTAATTTTAAATATTTTTTCATATTTTTATTTTATTTAATCTATTTTCGAAAGAAAGAAAAAAGCACCACCATTCCCATTAAGTGGCTTTTGCAAGTTTAATTACGAACTGCTACTCAATCTTCACATATAGAACTATGATAATCTCAATAAAGAAAGAAAGAAAAATTCTCACTTTGGCCTCCTTCGCGGAATTTTAGGTTGTATGGCCGTCGGTTATTGTTTTGAAATTTGCTTTTACAAAACAAAATTTGCTTTTTACAATGCCCCAAAACAGAAGTAAGAAATGAGCTTTTAAAATTTAAAAACAAAACAAACAAGAAGAAAGACAATTACAAAATTAGCAATTGAAGAGATATGCTAATACAAGTATATGCTAGAAGAGACCTAGCTAGAGTCAGCGAGAAGTGCTTTTGAAACATCATTTAATGGTTGTTTTTTTTTTTTAAAAAAAAATTATTTATTTAATTTCTAATAATGAATTGTCGATAAAAGGGGCATATAGTAATTAATGATACGATATCTTGTGGGACCATGCAATTAATTTATTAATTTTAATAACTTGAGAGAGCATAGATCATGAATTACCGGGAAACATTTCACCCAACTTTATTTTATTTTATGTCCGCACATTAAATTAAATTAAATTTCAAGCTCCTCACCCGACCGACGCAGCAACAACAAAGAAAAGAAAAGAAAAGACAAGAAAAGAAAAAGTAATTAAGCTAGTTTCCTTTTTTGATGGAAAAAGTAATCAATCATATTGGCTAATGAATCAATTAATTACCTCAATTCCATGCAATGCAAAGCTAGCTAATGAAGTGAGGTAAAGTGTAATTTTCTCAAGCTTTTGGCTAATTGATGAGATGAGATGATCGATCAACATTAAGAGAACATGTAATCGTTTTCACTTTTTCGTTTACTTTATTGATTGGACCGGTAATTAACAAATAAAGCAAATGCTTTTATAATACTAATAATAATTATTATTAATATTATTATATACGAAAGCCTAGGCTTTTTAGCTGTTTGTCAATCAGGAACTTCATCATTCTAAGAAGCAAAATCAAGTGTATTTGCTGCCCATGCAGCGACTTTTTCCTTTTACAAGTGATTTTGTAGCAACTTTAATTATTAATTCGGCCTAGCTATCTAACCGTGAGATTCAACTATTTTTGAAGATTTTGAACCAAAAACTAAAAAAAAAAATGTAAGAAGAGAGTGAGGTTAAGAGTCACAAGAGAAATCGTCCATTTCTTGAATTAAAAAATTGTGCAAATGTTCACCAATTTATTGTTTGAAGCAACGACTTAAATAAGGTAACTAAATGCATGTAAAATGGCTTTGTCAGAACTAAGTAAGAGAAGTAGCAGCAGCAGAATGAGTCAACCACACAGTGTGTGGGGGTGGCAACTGAGCAAGGCCGACAAGCGTGGGGTTGTGTTGTCTTGTCATATCACTGGTACCCTACCCTGCCCACTCTTTCTTTCCTCCATTTCCCAAATTCAAATCAAAACCTTGTTCTTCTTACTTCTTCATTGGCGGGTTCTTGCGTCCTCCTTCAATTTACTTTCGTTCTTCTCCATCATCTCTGTCAATTCTTCTCTCTTAGCAAATTTGATTACCAAGTCCATTGAAACTGAAATGTTTTAATTTTTGCTCAGATAAATAAATATTGAGTTTGTTCTGTTAATTTTTAGTTTATTGTCAGTCTATATTATATATATATATATATATTTTATCTAAGCAAACATTTTCAACTGCAAAATTTTAATACTTTTGAATATTTTTAAAATTATTACGATTATGGACCAAATTATAGGAATTCAACAACCATTTACCAAATTTTAGTTTCAGAGATTTAACAATCATTCCCAATTTCTAAATCACTGATATCAAGTAAAAATAAAATGATGAACAATGAATCCGAATGGGGTACGCCATGTACAAAACTCTTGAAGGTGGCTAAATCATTTTAGTACAATTGGCGCATCAGAAAGTACTACAAGCCTGTTGTTGCATATGAACCCAAAAATAAAATTGAATTTAAATAGTCAAGTAAATTACATTTTTGCTATTCAAGAAACAATGACAATGTAAAATTTGGTATGCTGTCCTAACCTGTATGCAAGGGTTAAGATATGTTTGAAAGTTAGGCATGCACAGATTGAATTGTTAGTGGAGATTGAATAAATTATAAGCCTTATGACCTCATCTCTGTCAATAAGCATGTTCATCCATGTTCATCCAGTAGTAGGAATAACTTTCAAAAAGCACCAAAAAAAAAAAAAAAAAAATTACTGTAGTGGTAAAGCTCTCAAACCGGTGCTCTTTTCAGAATTGCCCAAAACTTCCTTCTACAGGTTAACACAGTATCCATCTTCTTTTCTTTGTTCTCCAGTGAATGCAATTGGACGTCCCACAGAAACTTTGGAGCAATATCATGGGTTCTCGTTGTTATCGATTCTTCACCTCTATTTATAATCAATCCCTGCAAATTGCATTTCTAGGTAAATAATTAAACCATTTGTAATCTGGTGTATGATACCTCAGTAAACAAACATAATCATATGTTACGACACCACTAAATATACTGGCTACTATGCGAAGAATAAAATCCAAAATGAAATTACTTTTCATGAACTCCGTGCTCTTCCGATTAAACTTCCATAAATCAAAGACAAAATGACTCTGTAATAAAACAGCATACGGGCAATTTCTAGCTCACCATTAACAGATATATAGTGATAAACTTCCGGTTTTCTTAAGAAAAGGGACTCTTAAGGATTACTACTGTTATCAACACAGATGCATAGCACCTACAGGAAAGTTCTTTTCCAGAAGTATGCCAGAGAACTACATGACTGACCGTACTACACAATGTACCAAGAAGCTTTTCTACTAACATGGCAAATTGTGCTTTCTGATATTATAATTATTCATGTATTTTGGTTTGGATGCTGATGACCGAAAACCTACCAAACACAATGTGCATAAAAATGTAGGTTGCACTGGTTGGGCAAAAAGGCTTTATAACAATTAACACCAACCCTACTTCATGATTCCAATGGCTTCATTCACCAAGTTTCACATTCACTAATGTAATGAACACTTTGATGAAATTTCGCAAAACAATTACCTGAGGTCGTATTATACGGTCAACCTCCAACATAAGATCCTCCACTGAGCAACCTTCTCCATGGTTTTTGTAGGGGGAGAAGAGATGATTGGCATGCAACAAATCATCTGAACGTGGTTAAGTCGAGAATGCTCACACCTGAAATTAAAACACAAATTATCTGCTGACTGAATCAGATCAACCAAATGTTTCAGGCAATTAGTGTATCAATACTCGTCCATATAAATTAGAATAATCCAAACATAAGCAATGATGCACTATGTCTTACCAATCATGAAAAACACCTAACAGACCCCTGTCGTAAATAGCAGACAAGGTTCATTCTCATAGGAACTATATTTATTACCCAGACAGGTAATGAGTGCAGAGCCACAGCAAATCCACCGCAATAAGCAGTCATATCCATGACATTTCGTATTTCTGTCCCGTTCACATTCATCAACTTCCAGATATGGCGAACATGATCCTACCAAAAGATAGTTTCTGTAGTAAACTCCTCGAGTGATACCTATAGTGAAAATGGTTAAAAATTATCAAGCCTGATAGGAACTGCCTTCCACCACCATGATTTTTGGTCATCTATTTCTATTTAATCATGGCCACCGAAGAGAAAATAAAGAAAGATGCAATTAATCCATTCACGTTCTTCATGTTACTGGTTGTAAATTATTTGTTTAACAAATAACAAGATATTAAATGCATACTATTTTTTTAACAGATAACAAGACATATTAAATCCATGATTTTGATAAGGAAAGCAATCCAGTATAGACGGAATATTTCTAAGCAAAAAGAAGGGAGAACTAAATTTTCAAATAGCAAGCCAAAAGAACTCTTGAATCCCAGTTATGCCTACATTCCAGGTCGTAATTTTGCAATCTTGCTCCTTCAATGATTTGTGATAGTTTCAATATCTTCACCACCGATTCTAGTTTGCTTCGATGGAATGATAACTTTTAAGGGAATGGTTTTCGATTCGCGGAAAAGGAATTCATATCCAAAAAAGCCAATGATTTGAACGCAAAAATTATGAGCAAAAAATTCTCTAGGAATAAATGATGAACGATATAAGATTAATCCAACAATTAACTAACAGTCAATAGCAAGAATCTTTAAATATCCTAAAAAAGGAATAAGCATAAGAAATTAGCCTTCAAAGCTTCAGTGTCACAATTTGCTGTTATTGCGCATTGGTGGTAACATTAAACTGGGTCTGAAAATAATGACATGATTACAAACTCAATCGTCACTGATATTGTAGTGACAATAAACCTAGATGATGGGAAGCACAAGATTAATACATGAATACCAGAAACATGGAAATAAGACTGATAGGCCCCTGTGCGTTGCAAATATACAAAGGAGACAAATAATAGTTTCTCGAGCTTAGTGACTGTGGTTCAGCGGGTTCGAAGGCAACAAGTAAAAAACGTAAAGAAAACTTGCTGCTTCAGTTCAAATACAACTCACAGACCTATTCTGCTGAGGCTGTCTGAATATACTAAAAGACATTCTGGTCTAGGTGGGAGTTTCTGGGCATTTGCTTGTGCACTTTTCATTTGTATACAATTTCCAAGAGGAGTGTTCCATGAAGGTTTAGAATCATCCACAGTATCACATACATCTATGAGCTTCAATTCCACATTGTGCAGAAGGCATGACTGATTTTCTTCTTTAATCCAGATTGCTGTCTCAACTTTTCGAGCAATTAGTTTCCAGCACATTGCTGTAGTTAGGTTTACCAACCTATCCCAAATTAATGGATAATCTTTATCCTTCCTATAAGCAGGTGGAGCTGAATAGACAAAATACCCATTAGGTCGTGGAACACAGTTGATTTTTCTAAGTAAAATACCATCTGCAGAAACCAAAATTGATGTAATAACTAAAAATTAGTAAACCACGTGAACAAGAAACACATACCAGAACTCAACAAGGGAAATTCTCAAACAAAATATAGTATGCCACAAAAATAGAAGCAACTTTACCATCCAATCTATAAAATTTCTGACTTAAACGAACGAAATAGCATGATGCTAAGACACATCCAAATTCATGGACAGCAGGTCATCTGTGAACTGTAGTTTACAATCTATTGTTATCAACTGCCTGTTCTTTTATAGGATGAATGCGTTGCATGATCTCTTATAGTTATATAAACCGTTATCGAGAAATCCAGTTTCTAATCTACCACAGGTTCATATGTTAATGCTAAAAAAATTGTAGTCAGTCTAAATACACAATCAGCTTACACTTTAGTACCTCCACCAGAAAGCAAACGTTCTTCAGTAACACGGGTAACAGTATTTAAGTCATTGATATGCTGATTAAAAGTAGTTTCACTTTTATTGAGTAATAAGCATCTCCTATAAAGTCCTCGACCTCCTAGATACTTCTCTGATATTTGGGTCAATGACTGAAATTTATTATTCCATCAGGAGCAATCCAACTACAATTCCATATCCACAGTAGCAATAAATGTTTTGAGGTTTTACAATAGGAAAGTGCTTAATATACTCTGGAAAAGAGCTTGTTACACTCAACTTATCTAAAAAAATCCTTAAGTAACATCATTACAATCAAATATATGGTGAGAATAATTTTTATAATTTACATAAAAATAGAGGTGTAAAAAGTCTTGCCAACACTGAATTTATGGATTATAAATTTGGTATTGATAGCAAAAATTATAAAACAATTATTAAAAGTCTAGAGTAAAAATAAACCAATCTATTTTCTTTTCATATGTAATAATTCACCAGAGGGTCTTTATCCTACCAACAACACATATCAAGTGTACTAACTATTGCATTATGGGGATTGGCTTAAGCTTTCTTACATTGAAAATTATCCTATCTGAAAAGCATATCTGCTTGGAAATCAGTAGACCAGACAGCAAACAATGCCTAGCGTGAAGTCCTCAATAATCAACATATTTAGTTTTCTCGATTTCAAAGTCTCAAATACAAACCTAGGACCCCGGAAATAGTTGAATCTTGAAACTTCAGAATGTGTATGTTGAGATTAAGAGTTGGTATACAACCCAAAGAAAGATCAACAACAATGAAATCAATCAGATACACACATGAATATCAAAACTGTTGAAAAATTCATCCATTCTGAGCTTTTGATAGTCCCAATTAAGACTTTCATACTATTAGACTATACTGCTACTTCTAAAACTTGAACTGGTTGTGGCATTCACCAATAATGAATGCTCAGAATGCACTACAGCATCTAAAGAAACAGAGGAAACTTGTTAGGCACAGCACATCTACTTTGCAAGCAATTATTTCACAGCCACTGACAAAAACCATAAATAGATCATTTTCCAGCTATCAATACATAAAAAAATGGATGAATGATTACAAAAAGAATTTTTACTAAAATCAACCAGATTTTTAAAGTAATCTATGCATATAAAATGCAGCATGCCAACAAACATTATAAGTTCAGCCAGCAGAATACCATTCTCATGCCAATTAACACGACACCTTGAACAGTGAACCATATCAAATGAGCTAGTAGGATAACGTAGCTGTTTTGTGGCCAAGGCAGAGATCATTGCACCAATGCCTCGCTCCAAAGCAAATTGAATCTGATTTTCATGACCATATTTCGGAGCAAAAGACATTGTATGTATATCAAAGGGAAGAAGATAAGCTGAGAAGCTGGCAACTCCACAGCCAACATCAAGAACTTGATATACCCCTGCTGAAAGGAAGTCACCTGTTTCACTAGTTGCCATGTTTCCTAACCTTCATTAAAAGAGCAAAGGAAGACCAAGTTAACTATTAAGCAAGACTAACTACTGCACAATGAAAAAATATACGGAAGTAGAGGCTCCAAAGCAAATATAACAACAGCTTTCTTTAGAATCAGTCAATATTTTTCTGAAAACAAATAAAAAGAAACCACAAGCAAATATGTCTTCACTATTATACTTAAAGAGCAAAAAAAGTACAGCTGCAGTTTAAGAAGTAAAAGCAGCTCTGTAAATCAAAAACATCAATATCATGGGCTTGCAGTTTGATGTGTCAGAATTAAGAGGCAAAAAGAAAACCCCCTTATCACACACTCATATCCTCTTCCACTCAATGTAACAGATGTTTTGAAAACATAGTTAGGTTTAGTAATTTTAGTTACATAATTCTTTCCAGGTTGATGCACTTTCCAAGTGAAAAGAATGGAAACATAGGAAGAAAGACCAAAATACCATAAAACTGAAAATTGAAACTTTGTTCTCACTGTAAAATTTAATAAGCTCATGTCAACAGTTGCATTAGATAACCTAGGTAACCAAAATGTATTTCTAAGCTTGGGGAATTGACATGTCATCTAACACTGATTTCATAGCAGGTTCAGTAAATGATGTCTTAACATGACAAAATGAGAATGGAGGATTCAGCAAACTATGTTAAACATAATTACCATTGAATGTATTCAAGTGGCCCATGCTTGAAGTGAGTACCACCACCAGGGAACCAACACAATTGGTCTTTCTCGTGCACCCAATTTTCTCCATCCTTGGCTTCAGCAAGATGTGTATGATTTACATTGCTTCTCCACATCTCTGCTGATCGGCCATCTTATTGGAATCTTATAATCTTCTGGTGGTGGAACTATGCAGAACAAACACTTTTCAGGTGGACTGTGCCTCTCTAGTACTTCTCTTCTGGAAAGATCCAAGCTAGGGAGCAACTTCTTCACAAAAGAAGGTTCATGGCAAGGGATACACTCATTGAACCATAAGTGGTGTTTTCCGGTAAGTTAAAGCAACTTCATTCGTAAAAGTGGTAGTACCTGCAACTGTAAAAGACAAATGCATAACAGTCACAAACATTCTCAGTTGCTGAAGGCTAATAAAAATTAAGCCATAGCTTTAGTTTTCATCATATGATAAGCAAACTAACATATCCACATTCACGCACAATGCATTTGTATTATGAAGTCTAAGACTAGATTTTAATCTCAAGGATAATTTTCTTAATGTCCAGAATTTCATCATATACTCTTAAACATGCTATGACAAATCTCTATTTCAAAAATTTAATAAGAAAACAATCTAACTTTGTCACAAATCAGCAATGTGTAAGCAACCAGCCATATATAGTCTATTCATGGTATGATAACATAGACAAATATGTCCAGTAATGCATAATGATTCAAATATTTTCTTTACCAAAACCTATTAAGCAACAAAAATTGATATCATATTTTGAATGAACACAAATTGTAGTCTTCTAGGACAATGGCTGTGTAGATAAACTCAACTTAGATTATGTTTGGTATTGCCATACCTCTACTTAACTTTGAGAGCACAATAGTTAAATGTTTGGCGAACATCAAAGTGGGGACCACTTATTTTTTTCACTTATATTTAACATCTAGTGATTAAATCAGACAATAACTATAGCTTCAAAACCACCACCCCAATTCTTAACATACCCTTGAAGTGAATATTTAGTCGTTAGCATGGTTTTATTTAAAATGTACTACTTGCACTGAGGACACTAGCATAGCAGAACTTTCAATTGGTCTAATGGATCCCCTACTGCTTCCTATTCAAATATGTAACGTAAACCTCCCTTTATTACAATTATCATGCGCTAAGGTTCAGTGCCTGTAACATTTTGCTAGGACTTGCTAATTTGTTATAATTTTGCAAGTCTTTTCTTTTCTATCATTTTGCTACGAAACGTCATCCACAACTTTAGTCACATAGTGGGTTCAATAGTTGACAACTAAATCCAACAATGCCTAAGGGATTAGCCAGTCTCCCTTTCAACTCAACTATTACTCTCCGCATTCCAACTCCATCACATAAAAAAGACCTTCCAACTAGACTCAGAAACCAGAAAATCATTCAAAATAAGAGGAATAAATCAACAAGCACAAGTCACTCTCTCAAAGAACAAAGATCTCAAGTAAATTCCTATCTAAATTAAACAATTAGTAAGGTAGTTAAACGAAAAAAAAATGTTATACTCGTTCTCTCACATCCAATTAGTTGAAGTATGACAAGTCTAAATTGTGATATTTCAGTTCAACTAAAACTCAAAAAAACAAAACAGAGTGTAAAAACAGAAGGATTCCAAGCAATCCAAATCTGAAACCAAGAGAAGAAAACAGGAGATCTCTTGGTAAATTTAGCTCAATTATGATCAATCCAAAAACAAGCTTACATTCCACACAACAAAAGGAAGGAAAATCCAAATGGTTATCGGGGAATTTAACTGCATGAGCTAATAGGAAATGCAAACAAAAGTAGAAGAAAATATACCAGGCAATGAGGTACTGGAGGATGTTCGACAGACGTAGATGGGAGCGTTATTTCCAAATATAGTCCCCAAGTAGAATGAACCCACCATTATTAGCTGCCCTGATGTCGAACCAAATGCTCAACGCAAAGCGTACCCTCCCATTTTCTTTTTGTTTTTTTTGTCTGTTGGGTAACTGGTTGGGATTTTCTTTCTTTGTTTCTGTGTAAGAAGAAAAAGAAGGGAGAGAGTGACGCTAAGAAAAGGTTGACTGTTTGTACTGGTTAGTTATTATCAATTTATTTTTATTCACGTTTTCACCGCCTCATAGATGCGAGCCTGAACGTGTCAATGCACGTGAGTTTTCGTACTATTGTTTTTCTTAAATAATAATTCGTAATTATCCACCATCATTCATCAATTATTTAATTATGTTAACTAATTTATAACATCATATTTATTATGCATAGAGAATTATAAGATTTTTTTTTAATTTTTTTTCTCTTCTTTACATTTTGTGTTAGGGGGATTACTGCATTTTTACTCATAAATATAGTAATTTTGTATATTCTTAAAATATATGCCTAATATTTTATTTATAAGTTAAAATTTCTTGAATACAACAAATATAAATAGTTAAAATTTCTTAAATACAACAAATATAAATATTTATATTTGTTAATAAATTAAAAATTAAAGGTAACAAATAAGCCGGCTTGGCTTAGACCATAAAAATAGGGCTCTTGGGAGATGAGCCTTTGTAAAAAGGAAAAATTTTAAAAATAACCTTATTTTATTTCATCTTTACCAATATAACTAACCCTAATGCATTCTTACAAAAGTAACCATTTTGGACAATTTTACCCTCAAACCCTACTTTTTCTACTTATAAATAAACTCATTCCATTCCATATACTCATTTTTACACACCAAAAATTTTTCTACTTCTCAAATTTCAATCAATTGCAATATTCAGGCTTTCAACCAGTCATTTACGGTATAAAGTATATATTCCAGCATTTCATCTACAAATTAAAATAAAAGTAAGTTTTTATACTTTAATTTTCTTATACTTTAATTATCTTATATTTTAATTTTTATGTCAATTTTTAATTAATTTTAAAATATAGATATTGGTACACAATTTATTGATCTTGTAAAATTTAATTTGAATTATAAATATAATATTTTATTTGTTAAATCTATTATTTTTGTAATTTGCCTGAAAATTTAATTAAAAAAACGAAAATAATTGCCCTGGGTTGGCGGACCTAGGGCAAAATTAAATATCTTGGGTTGGCGGACCCAGGGCAAAAATAGTGCCCTGAGTTGGCGGACCCAGGGCCAAAATAGTGCCCTGGGTTGGCGAACCCAGGGCAAAAATAGTGAGTGCCCTGGGTTCGCGGACCCAGGGCAA
>CP135577.1:7745033-7770591 GCA_032401905.1 Swietenia macrophylla | reverse complement strand
TTTTTAAAAATTTCCTAAAATATAAACATTATTTTTATTTTAATTATTTAACTAAAATTTAGATAAATATAATATACAAATTTATACATTTAAATTATTAAATAATATAATTAATTAATAATAATTAAAAAAATAAAATTTAACAAAACAGACAAAACAGAAAAACTAATGCACGCGCCAGGACCCGTGGGCCCAAGGCAGATTGCGCCCTAGGTCCAAATGCTGGGCGCATGCAGTGCACGCGCCCAATTCAAAACATAATTTTTGAATCCTGGCGCGTGCAGTGCAAGCGCCCAGTTCAAATCATAGTTTCGAATCGGGCACGTGCACTGAACGCGCCTGGGCGCGTGGGTTCAGAGCTGACTTGGCTCTGGAATCACGAGCGGGCGAGTGCAGTGCACCCGCCCGATTCAAAATTAAATTTTGAACTGGGCGCGCACAGCATTTGGACCCAGGGACGCATCTACCCTGGGCCACGCGTCAGATCGTTTTCTTCGTTCTTCCTCTGTTTTTTGCATCCTCCGTCGTTTTCAATCAATTTTTCACCCAAAATATTTCAATATCTTTGGATTTATTCACTTTTTTAACAGTTTACACATACATTTTACAATATTTGTATGTTTTAAGTATTATTTTTGCAATCATGGTATAAATTAACAATAATTTTGGGATTTATTTAAATTACACACATAATAATTTTAAATTCATCAATAAAATAAATAAAATTTAATAATGCAAAGTAATACTAACCTCTTTTGTTGTTGTTGTTGTTGTTGTGATTGTTGAAATTCAAGATTCGTATTTGTGTTTAAAAACGAAGAAGAGAGGTAAAGTGAGGTGAAGAAATTTTGAGGGATAAAATTATGAATATGAATTATTTAAGAGGACAAAATTGTCCAAAATGGTTAATTTTGTAAGAATGCATTAGGGTTGGTTATATTGATAAAAATGAAGTAAAATAAGGTTATTTTTAAAATTTTTCCTTGTAAAAAAAATGAAGCTCAATATGGCACATAAGTTTAGCTCCCGTAGGTCATGTCAAGTTTGGACGAGTCTATGAATATATATATATATATATATATATATATATATGTATGTATGTATGTATGTATAGGGATCATGAAGCGAGTTTAATTCAAGCTTGAGGCGAATTCTCATCTTTTGGCCGAGTCTAACCCGACCTTATTTTTTTGTCACTTCAATTATAGACAAGAAAAAAAAATTAAATGAAAATATCAAATAGTTCTTAATATATTTTAGGGAACAATAATGCTAGATATAGTATTAAGATCTTAACTATTTAAAACACTTAATATATATATATATGTGTGTGTGTGTGTGTGTGGCTCGTAAATCGAGCGTAGCATATTTAGTCTTAATAACATTCTCACATCAAGAATTCAATTTGTTTATTCAATACTCTAATTACATCATCCTAATACCTCAATTTTTCATTTAAACTCATCTCATTTACAAATTAAAATATAAAACCAAACACAAACATATCACCTCATTCAACAATACACAACCTCAACACCACAATTTTATATTTCTTTTACTCGATTTACAATATCTGTCAAGCATTTATTTTATACTTCAATCAACAATTTAATTAACAAGGAATGGATCAAAATCAAACCTAAACCATCACCAAACACTCGGCCACACTAGGTTCCCTATCAATAATTTAAAAAAAATTTTCCAACACCTCAAACATATATTCTAACACTTTAATACAATATTCCAACACATCAACCATAACATTCCAAGCCACAAATCACATACATTCAACTTCTTTCCTATTTGGCCTACATTAATTATACAAACTCAATTTATAAACTTTTATTTCATCAATTTCACACCCACAATTATCATTAAAATCAATAAAATAAAGAAACCATAAAATCATTATTGGATGAATAGTAATCAAAATTTTTAACTTCAAATTAAATACAAAATATGAAAGAAATTAAGTGACCAATCATGCCAACATGCTTACCTAATCTTAGATATGATTTTTGAACCAAAAATATCAAGTTTTCTTATAGTTTTAAATTATTTACACTTGTTTTCTCCTCATAATTGCTTCTAGAACAGAGAATGAATGAAAAATGTAAACTAAGAAATGAGTTCACAAATTAGAGTAGATGAAAAATTTTAAAAAAAATAAAGCTTGATTTCATGAAGAAATGGAAGAGATCAAGTAGCTGAATTTTTGGGACCAAATTTTCTCCAAGTTTCATTTTGGTTTTGGGCTAAAGGGAAGGGAAGAAAGCATAGTGAATTTGGAAGATTTTTATGATGTGTCAAAAAGAAAAAATACTCTTGTATTGTTTTAATCATAGACTTATGTAAAACTTATCATTTTAATTTCAAATTAATTTTTAATTGTTGAGATTTTATATTTTATACTAATATTTATTATTTCAAAAATTTTTGGATTAAAAACTAGGATTTAAGTACCCTTTTTTGGTCAAATAAGGGCATTTCTATAAATTAAGTTTTCAATATAATTTCTAATTAAATAAAATTGTATAAATAATCAAAAGCCAAGCTTCCTATTATGTGCACATGAAAATGCATGAAATGCATAATGAATGAAAATGATTGTTTAGCCCTTTGGTCGCGGAGGTGGTTTTACAATAGTTGTCATGTTTTCTTTTTTTTTTTGGGCATTCTTTTTATGCTCCATTATTGAAAGTAACTCCACCATTATGTGGTTCAAGAAATTTTTAGAGTTTTCTGGTATCCATGGTGAATGGATCCAATACCGTCTCCGACTGTCAATAATGTCAACAAAAATGGTGACCAATGTTGCCATTAGTGAAGTTAGTTTTTATTTTTTATTTGTATATTCATTGCATGTAAAATATATCTTATGTGTATATAATAAACTTATTAATATTGTATTATAAATTTATTTTAAAGTAAAAAAATTTATATTTTATTTATATTATAGTTAAAGCATCTTCTATAATACAACATTATAAATATACTATAAAAGAAAAAAATATATCAATACTAATAAGTTTTATTGTGCTTGGGTAAATTTGGTTGAAGCTTTCATTGATGAAAGAGTGTGTATATATGCATTATGATTACAACTATCAATTCCATAGATTAAGCATAAAAAGGTGGAACTAATTGTAACAAAATATATTTGGAATTCAAATAAAAGAGTTATTAGAGAGATTTCTATTGTTATGCACTAGTAAGATTGTGGTACCATACTAAACACCAATTTTGTGATTTTTGCTAAAAAATAGATAGCAAGATAGGAGCTTAATGAATGAGTTAGCAAGTTGATCTACAATGTGAACGTGAGATACATGAAGCTATTGCTTGATGACTTGTTCGCAAATAAAGTTGAAATCAATGGCTATATGCTTTATGCTACAACTTTGAAGTTATGTATCCAAGTATAGGTTTTCTCAAATAATAAAGCTCAAGAGTTCGAGTGTCGATCCAATTATCCAAGTATTATAGAAATTATATTAACGTGTTGATTTTTTGAAATGAAATTCAATATTGTTAAACACTAGGGCATTAAGATCCACTTTGAAAAAAATTGTACAAATTATTCTTGATCCTTCTTAATAACTCAATTAAGAATCAACTAAAGAGTGATTTTAATTACAAGGTGAAATATTTAAGCACATAAAAATATTTGTTAAAAGAGGTAAGAAAACAAAAGATTAACCATTAAATTAATTTGTGAAAAATTATAACTTAACTAGTTTTTGAGATGTACAAAATATGAAAGCATACAAAGTACCATTTGCTAATAATGAATCTAAGTCTTTAATAACTTAAGGTACTTTTAAGAAATGAATTTACTCAATTGAAAGATTTTATATTGAAACATAAATCAAAGGATTAAGAAATGAAAACTACAAACTCATCAAAACTTTACCCTTAACCTTAATATCGAATTTAAAAAGACATTACAAGAAGAAAAGACAAAGAAGTAAAAGATACAAAGATATTAAGTTATCCTTGTTCTCTTCATGTTTAACACAAGTACTTATTTATAGAAAAATAAGAGGGGCAAATGCCAAAAAGTTGGCTAAAGTTAAGTATATATTGAAAGACATCTTTCACGTGTATTGGATTATGTTGGCCTAAATGTCATTAATTTTTTAGGATTATATCTCTAACCAAAATGTAAAGTTTGTAGATACTTCTCTTATCTTTCTAGAGCATCTTTATTCAACATATTTAGATACATATTACGCGAGATATAACTTAAATAAAAAAGCTTGTCATGCTAAACCGAAATTACATTTTAGTTCTTTTGAAACTCTTTTTGTCCACTTAAACACTTGATCTAATTGACCTTTGACTTATAATATTACGAAGCTTGTGTCCATGATGTCTTAGCAATTGGATTTTCAAATTGAAAGATATACTTATTGTACAAAAGTTGCATAAAATTGATTTTTTTCATGAATTATGCCAATTATCGTTTTGAAACTCAAGATTGAATAAAATATTTATTTGAGAAAATATAATGATTTTGTAAAGTGTAAAATAATAATATAAATCCTCAATAAATGTACTTTTTAAGTATTTTTCACTTCATCCAAAAATGAAATACTGGACAAGCCAATAGACAAGTTGCCCTCACATTGCCATGATAAATGGTAAAAGTGGTAAACGTCGATAAATAAAATTCTAATAACAGATTTTAAATCTAATTAATTTCAACATAAAAGATGCAATGGACTAAATTTTGATTTTGTTGGGAATCAAATGATAATATTTTATTTTTTAAAGTTTTAGATAATCTCTCGTGCTCTAACCTCGTAAGCCGCCATGGGACAACTGTCGCGTACTCACGAGACATACCTTATTAGCATGTAACATTTCCTGAGAACTTATAAGAATTTTTTATGGATCATGCATTCAATTCACATAAATAAAACACATCATTTACACATACGCGTGCACGCGCGCGCATTACCTATACCAAAGGTAATGTAGTAACAACAATATTCATCACCACTGCAACAAAGCAAATGTAAAACTTAATCTAAAAGTAGTGAAGTCATATTACTATACCAAAGGTAATGCGATAACAACAATATTAATCACCACTACGAGAAAACAAATGTAAAACCTAACATAAAAGTAATGAAATGAGTAAGATAAATATAAGATATACTCAATAAGTGAAAAGTTAACACTCTAAAATTTAAAAGAATTAGAGTTATTAAGATATTAAAACAATTATAAAACTATGATCATTTACTTATCCAACCTCACATTATCTCAAAATCAATTATGCAATTAAAAGCATATTATAAACTATGTATTTAGGTCTATGTTTTATTTCTTTACAAAAGATTGGGCTTGTTTTTCTCTCTCAAGATGTCTTTTTAGTCAGGTTAGATACTTAAAATTACCAATGAGTTTCGTTCTATTAAAAGTTATGAAATTGTTAAAATTTGTAAAATTTATTTCATTCTTTAGTTTATAAATATTAATTTATCAAATCATGGCCCGATTCACAAGTATTAGCTTAAATAATCATAGGGTAACAATCATGACATCCTGACATTACATTTATTAGGTGGACTCCATAATAACATTATTCCTTATACCAATCCCATTTAGTGCCATATTACCTATACGACCTTTGCAAAGGTCTGTTCATAGGTTACTTCCTGTAGTACTATAGTAATATCAGTACATCATATATATATATATATATATATATATATATAAGTTTAAGGCCTTATCACTAATAAACAAGATTTATAAAATAAAGCATTTTTAAATATATACACATTAAGGGCTATTTCAAATAATTATATTCATAAGTATATAAAATAATATGAAACAATCAATCATCATGCCTAATCTAATAAAAAATTATTTATATATTAACCTAGCTTTCTAGTAGCTTAAATCAATTTAAAATGATTTATTAAAACTAAAGCATGTGATTCAAAATAATTTTCTAATGAATTAAATATTACACATTATTTGTTCATAATTCAAGAAAGGGTGTACACTCCCTCACTGGTTCTCAAGCTAACTTACATATCATTTTAAGGTACCAATGCCTAAAATATACATATGCATTTCTATTAAAATGTCAACTCAATAAAATACTCATTTACCCTTAAATGTAATAGAAATATAATATAAATGCATGATAAATACAAATAACTAAGTTAACATATAAATTAAGACTCGAGTCTATATAAAATTATTTATAATAAATAGTAAGACTTAATAGGCTATCAAACTAAATAAAATTCTTAAAAATGCTTTAAAAATCAAATTCTTCAATTAAAATAAGATTTAAGGATAAAATAGTGTTTGAAGACTATTAAAAGGGGTTTAAATGGTATGAAATAAAAAGAAATTTTTAAAAATCCATTTTAAATCTCATTGAAACTTTTAATTAAAATTGAATTTTAAGGATAATTTGATAATTTCAAAAAGGATAGAGATAAAATTTTAAAAAATATTCTATTTAAAAAATAAGTTAGACTCCTTAATTTCTATAATAGTTTTTAATCACTCAATTTGAAAGTCATTTGGGATTCAAATATCATGTCCTTAAAATTTGAATTCATAAATTAGGGTTTAGTGGGATAATTTAAAGTAAAAAAATAGGGTCGTCAATATTTCGACAAAATTTTTGCTATATATAGACAATATCAACAAAACTTGTAAGTATTAAAATTTTATAATACTTCTAATATTTCACATGAAATTTCAACTACTGCTATATAAAATTTATTGCATCAAAACTTAATACATTTATTTAACTAAATATGAGCAATTTTCTTATAAAGTTCTAATAAACATAATAAACGTTGCAAATTGTCCTTCTAAAATGTATCCAACAAAAGGACAAAATTTTCCTCACGTTCACCTATTTCATTTGCTCCTAAAAGAATCTGAAAAATAAGGAGTGAACCAAAACACAATAAATATGTATATGTAATTGAGATTTTCAAATGAATGTAATAATGATTATACTTCAAATTAATCACACCATAAATAACTATAAATAGACATAAATATACATAAATAATAATCATTCAATAACAATATAATTTGGTTATTACTATGTATAATTATAGTTTTGGGGCATTATTTCGAGGAACTGTCGTCCAAAAAATTTGTAGTCTGTGTACTTTAAGAGTTTTATATCCAAAAAATAGCCATCTATGATTTCAAATTTACGAATTTTTATCGTGGGATTGAAATTAGATCCATAATCACCAATGTTAAACAAAAGACTATATACTATTTTATAATTCAACTACACATAATAATAACAAAATAATTTATTTATTCTATTTCACAACATCACAAACATTAGAAGTATGATTTAATAATAATAATATTTTTAAATTATCAAAAAATTTATATAAAACAGGATAGTACAATAAATATATTTACTGAAAAATTATTTTTTTATAAAAATTTAATATAATATTTTACTTTTTAATTTTTTTAAATACAAAAAATATTTAATTATATGTGAATTATCTACTTAGATAGATATATGAATACTCTTCTTAAAATTTCAAATATTCATCCTCCTTTCTGCTATCACTGTCTAGTAATATTTCACAAGAATCAGCGCAAATTGCTACAATAGACTACTATCTTGTACCATTTATAATAAAATACAAATAAAATTTTAGTCTAAAATTCAGCTAATATCTGATTTAAAAATTTTAAAATCTCAAATTTTTAAAATAAAAATATTATTAATAAACAATTATAGTAAAAGTCTCTATAATATGAATAATTACAAAAATACTCCAAAAATATTTATACTCAAGGCTCAAAATTATTAAAAATTATTATTTTACCTTAAAATTGTAAAAATTTATATTTTGATCCCAAAATTTTTTACTATTTATAAATAAAATTTTTAATTTATAAAATGAGACAAAATTATTATAATTCTTATATTTTCACCCCCACTTAAAATTTTACAAATTTTTATATAATTTTCAATAATTTTTAAAAAATTTACCGATTAAACTACTATGTTTAACTCAAAATCTATTAATCTAGTGCTCAAAAACTAAAAATAGTAATAATTTTAACTATGAAACTATCATAATAAAATCTATTTATTTACTTCAATTTCTAACAATTTCTACACTAAAATAAATAATTTTTTTTTTCAAAATAAGGAAAATGAAATTGTCACTTTTGACTTCTTACATCTCTTCTCTTATTTTTCTTTTTCTTCTTTTTTTCCTTGTTCTCTTTTCTCTCTTTTCTTCTTCTCTTTCTCTCTCTCTTTCTTTTCTTTCTTCCTTCTCGGAGCTTTTATTGTTTTCTTTAAATTTTCAATTCAATTTTGTCCTATCCACATATTTATATAGTAAGGAGATGGGCCAATGTAAAACAATTAATGAGCTAAAAGAAAAACAAAAAAATTATGCTCAATTTTTTTTCTCCTTTGGGCCAAGTGTAACATTAAAAGTGGTTAGCATAATAAGAGAATAAATTGCTTAATGTTACGTCAAACTACAATACCTATGCTATAGTGACTTACTATAACATTTTTGAAATTGGTAAATAGAACCTCTAGGGCCACAGTACCAAGTCAAAATTTTGCATAGTAAAAAACAATGAGAAATTGGTGCTTTTGATAAGGTAAATGAATACCAAATTAATTCTATAAGTACTTGTTGGAAAGGGTTTTAAGAGTACTATAGTATTTTTGAATTTGGTAAACGAAGTCTTCAAGGCCACAATGCTAGGTCAAAATTTTGCATAATAGCAAGAAATAAAAACAATAATAATAAATTGATACTTTTGATAAAGCAAATGAACTTCAAATTAGTTCTATAAATACTTATTAGAATGACTTTTAAGAATATTGCAATTTTATCTTTAAATGAGTTTTGCTTAAAAATGCCACTATTTTTTATAAAATAAGAAAAAAAATTGCAAAAGGGGTCAAAATTTATAAAAATTTATTCCATCCCCCATCGACACCAAATCTTGTCCTACCTTAATCATGGTTTCTAAATATCAAATACAATCATTCTAAATTGAAATCAGGTTTGAAAATACATCTTAAATTAAAATCTAACTTAACATTAACCAAAAACCAACTTAAACATAAAATCAAAAACTTTTGCTTTTCAATTAATTTTCATACAACAAAATACCATGGCAAGGTTTCTTCATTCTTATACAACTCATAATTATCTTCCAACAATAAGATCAAGTCCAAGCTCAAAGATATAATAAAAACACAAAAATACCCATTTTTAACATTTAAACTAAAACAAATAAATAAATAAAATTTAAAACTTTAAAATTGTTAAAAATCTTACCCAAAACCCAATAAAAACTTTGCAAATTAAAAAAGAAGTTGATTTGAAGTTGTTTAAATTAAGGTTCAAGACCCTAACTAAACTTTTAAAAAGATAATGAGAAATCTTCAAAGAAAATAAATAAAGAATAAAAGGAATATAAAAAGAATTAATTTTATGAGAAATTTAGAGATGAATGAACGAAATTGATGGAGTTTGAATGAGTTGAAGATGAGAGGAAAAAGAAAAATTAAGGAGGAAGAGGAAAGGTCACATGACTAAATGAAAAAGAAAAGAAAAATTGGGCTTTTATGGCTTTTGGGCCATTTGACAAAAATGCCCTCCTCTTTTTTACTAAATTTTAAAAGTAATCTTTTTTAATTAATATAATTATAAATTAATAAATAAATAAAATTTTAATATTATAAAAGTAGTTAATAAGCCTCAATAAATTGTCAACTAGTCATGAATAAGTGTAAAAGGCTAAATTATCCATAAGGTCCAAATGACAAGTTTTACATAATTAGAGTAACACCCTATAATACAAGATAGATAAAAGTTGAAGTAGAAGTGTGATTAATGATATCTCCAAAACAATCATCATCAATAAAGGAAATTGGGAAAATAATATTTATAAAGTAGAAAGCCATGAGTGAAATCCCTTTTGAGATAGTGAAGTAGCTTTTAAAGGGCATACCAATGTTGCATTATAGCTCGATGGATAAATTAAGAAAACTTATTAATTGTAGAAGATATATTAAGGCATGTCAAGAAAAGATATTTAATTGCACCAATTTGTTTAATGATATTCACTAGTATTTATAGAAGGACTATTGTCATGCTCTTATTTCTAAGCATGGTAATTGAGATGCAAACAACAATTGTGACATAAAGTAGAAAGAATTTGGCCATCCATAGTAAAAAATTGGTCAAAGGTTAAAACCATCCTCTTAGTAAAATCGAAGAAGGTTAAAACTAGTAGCATGCAAGTTATTGAAGGTTGGCCTTTGAATATATCTCATTTGATGGGTGCTTCACAGGCTAGATAAGAAATTCTGTAACAATTAGCATCAAAGCTTAGTTAAGACATTCTACTAATCTCTTCGATATTTAAGAAAATTATATACTAAAGTAGTAGTTTAAAAAAAGCGTGCTCAATTGCATGAGGTAATACAAGATGTCTCTCAACTTGAGTTATTACTACACTGCTTTCACAATAAAAAAAAAAAAAGAAAAGCTATAAGGCGGTCTTATAGATAGCAATGAATGTCTTAACAATCTACGTTAAATACTTTTCTTGGAAAAAATGGCAAAAAGGATAGAACCTTATTGATAGCAACTAAGTGAGTTAAGATCCAAGAAGATTAGCTCATGCATGAGGACATACATGATTTTTGATAGGGGTTATTTGTCACACATTTATTTCCAACCATGCTAATTAAGACACAAACAACGAGTGTGACTCTAGGTTTATGTGCGCACAGTAAGAAGAGATTTAGTCATCCATAGCATAAAATTAATTAAGAGCTAAAGTTCTCCTTCTAATAAGATCAAGGCAGGTTGAAACTAATAAGATGTGAGTTGTTGAAAGTTAACCTCGAATACACTTTATTTCATGGGCTATTGTGCAACTAGATAGCTCATGATGACTACCATATTGAATGCGAGAAAAGGATGCAGAAAACTTATAAAGTTAAATACTTTTTTTAAATACATCACGGTGGTGCAATATAAAAGATCACATATGTACTTTTGTTAAGTCAAGAGAAGACTATTGATAGTAGGAAAAGCTTTGACCTTAAAGAATTCGTTGCAAAATTCAAAGTCCTTAAAAGTGAACCATTGGAAAGCTTGCTAATGAACTTATGAATAAAAGGTGAAAGTTACCAATGACAAGGATGTCATCTACATACATAAAGAGATACACGGTAAGCTCAATCAATATAAATAAACAATAAGAGAATGGAATGGGAATTAGTAAATTCATTGACAAGAAGAATGCTTTACAATTCTATAAACCAAGCATAAGACAACTATTAAAGAGTGTACAAGGCTTTGTGGAGGTTATACACATGAGTAGGTCATTAAGCATTGTCAAACACTTAAGGTTAATAAATATAAACATTATAAGTTAGAGAACTTTAAAAAAAAAACATTTTTTACATGAAACTGGCGAATGAGCTAATTTTAAGTGATAACAGTAGTGAGAATACAAGCTATACTAAATGTGTCATGAAAAACAATTCTTGGGGGTTGTGAAAATCTTTAGAAATTATATGTGGTTTATAGTGAGAAATAAGTCAATTAGGTAATAAGAAGATTTTTAATCCTAGGTGAAGGATGCGAGTACAGTTTAATCAAGGGTAAGGATTGTAAGTTAGACAATATTTTTTATTACACATGATAAGATGACTTTTTTTTCAAATAGTGCATAGAGTGATACAATTAAGCATGGTGAAATGGTAAAAAAGAAATAAAAATACTAACATGATTATTTAAAGATGAAATAAGAGAGCCAGGTATAAGAGCATTAAGCATCAAGACGAAGTTGGAGATCTCAAAAGTGATTTAAGGCCAAATAGTTGAGTGAAGAATTAAGAAGGATCCATAAAGTAATAGACATTAGTTGAACTTGTAAAGAGAATTGGAAAATTTTACAATATAGGAAAAAATGTTCAATAATTTTTACATGACAAGAAACAAAAACTCAGTTAGTTTGTGGATCATGACACCGATAATTATTATATTTAATAAAGAAATCAAATAAAAGGTTAAGACCCATACTGTAGTTTTTAGCATCATATGGGTGCAACTAAGTACAAAAAAGACAACAAACGCACATAATTTGAGATAATTTAATGATTTATAAAAATATTCATAGAAAAGTGATTATTTTTTATTGTGGATGAAAGTAAGCGATTTATCAAATATATGGCTATTTGGAAAGGAAAAATCTTTAAAATAATCTTATTTTAAACTCTCTTTATATTTATAAACAAATCTAAAACTTATACTTTCAATATTTTACTAAAATAATCCTTTGACAAGAAGTAATTTTTTGGCGACAAACTTCTAGCAAGAAGAAAAAAGGATTAGTTTCATTTATTTGCCTTGTTAAAAACTTATAATTTTTTTGTTATTGAAAAATTGCAATAAGTAATTTGTTCTTTTAAATGAGAAATATATAAATTTTTGTACAAAATTTTCAAATTCTGCAAGCTAATCATGAAAAATGTTGATTTAGAGTTTGAGGGTTAATTTTGGTTAGTGTTCCTGAGGGATAGCTGCCAACACCAGCAAAATCAAAAAAAGACATAAACCACTTGCTCGCTGGATCTTTTCTCATGCCACATGCGACTACATGGATATGACACAAGGGTATTAACGAGTACCCTTATATGCATGCCCATATTTCAAATCCTCTTTCTTTTCACGTGAAATGCAGATTTTTTATTAGATTTTTGACCAAAGTTCAAATTTCATTATTTTAAATTTTTAAACTCTTATTTAAAATGTCAACAAACAAAATTCAAGAAATTAATATCACACATAATTCAAATTGAATTATAATAATAATAACAATAAACTTTACAACCACATTTATATTAAAGTCAACAAATTAAGAAAAAATTAAGTGCAAAAACTCACTTTTGCATTTAGATTTGCCAATAAAATATCAAAATCTTTGCACCGTTGCATAAAATATTGAAAGTATAAATATTGAAAATTTAAGAATTGTAGAAAATTTATTTACAATGTAAATATGAAAAGTGTGTTTTATTTTATAAAGTGTGAAAAATGATTATGAGGATAAAATTGTGCAAAGTAGTTATTTTAGCAAAAAAAATTTAAAGTTAATCATAAATACAAAAATATTTAAAATAAGGTTATTTTAAAAATTTTAAACCAATAGGTGAAAGTTAAAGAGGCATGACAAAGTAATGTTAGCCTAGTTTCAAAGATAAGGTGATGATGACACTCAGCTATGCCAACAAGCTACGGTGTATAAGGAAGTGATTTTAAATGTTGAATGTTGTGTTTATAAAAGTTGAAGCCAAACTTTGATTAAGAGAATGGCAAAGTAATGTTAGCCTAGTTTACAATTAAAGAACTTTTCAACCACACTTTTAAATTTTTTAAATATTTTGTGCTTTATAAGATAACCCAAGAATATTTAGAGTAATAATCCACAAATACAACATAATAATGAAAGTGATCAAAGGAATTAATAAATGTTGGACCCAAAATATCTATATATAAATGTTCAAGAGGTTTATCACATGAAATAGATGAAATGTCAAATGGAAGTCTACAATCTTTATTACAAAGAAAATAATTGCAATAACTAAAACTAAACTCAAAAATTAGAATTTACTTATTAAATAATTACAATAAACAAACTTCTTTAGATGAGGGACAACCAAAACGATGATCCCACTAGCTCAAAGACAACTTCATGGTGTGGAAGGCATGAACTTATTGGTGCTAGAAGAAGACAACCACTCATAAACATGCCCTTCATTTGGCCACTAAAGAAATGTTGCACCAGTGCTCAAAAGAATAAACCAATTATGAAAGAATTCAATTAAAGTGTCATTGTTGTTAGAAAATTGATCGGAACAAGGATTTTTGGTCATTTTAGACATACACAAAATATTATGCAATTAGAAAATGAATTAAGAAGTTACAAGATTAGTGGAACCAATATGAATGATAAGAACTTGATTACTGTCACCAATGATAATATTATCATTTTCACCATATTCAAAGTGTATAGAGCTTTCTTGAAATCAAAATTAATGTGACATGAGGCATTTAAGGTAATTATCCAAGTTGTTGGCATCATTGGTGAAATGAGTAGCATTCATAAAATTAGCTTGGGGTGTAGAAAATTGAGTCCAAAGCCACTCTTAATTTGTGACTAGTTTTATCACACAATTGACAGACAATCTAGGGTTTGTTGTTGCTGTAACGAGGTAACTGTTATTATATGCTCTAAATCTAACAGTATTTTTTAGATATTCAGCATATTTATTTTTTATGTATTATGACATTGTCAATTTATATATTATTTATTACTTTATTATTATATATATGTGTGTTTAGTAAATGTAATAATACTTTTAGAATAGTAAGATTAATTAATTAAATATTATTCTTAAATATTTCTAGTTAAGTTAAAACAACAAAAATATATAAAAACTAATATGTATAGTGAGTAAAGACAACATATTGTATTATAATATAAGATATATGTGATTTTTAGACTTAAAATCAACTTGGTTTCTAATATAAAAATGATATATTTTAATATTTTTGAATGTCATTTGTAACAAAATAGACTATAACAAAAATAATTAGATATATTATAACTCGTGTAAAGATATATGTATGATCAAGATAAGATTTGTTCCTTTTATATAATAGAAGTAATATTTTGAGTCTTTTGATTGAGTAAAACTATGAAAATGTATGACTTTACTCAAATAAATTAATATGTGATATTAATTTTATTTACTAGAATAAGTCTACTTACGATATCAAAAAAATGTAAAACTAAACTATACGAGGATGACACATTTTATAGTTTATATTTGATTGAGATATTAGGATAAAAAGATTAAATTATATGATAATATTGATTACGAATAAGGTGATAGTGAACTACAAATATTGTTATCACTTTTGTAGTTATAATGTATTACTAAATATTACTTACCATTTGTGATACCCAAATTAAATTTGGAGAGTCCTAGATTTATCTAAAATTCTTTAAATTATTTAGGTTTTAAAAGAAAATTCAACTCAATAGTTTAAGTTTAAATCAAAACTCTAAAATTGTATTATAAATATATTGTATTTTGCATTTTTAAGATAAGCCTAAGATTTTGTTTTTACGTGTTTTCTTTTGAGAAAATAAAAATTATAGAAAATAATCGATACTCTAAACACAAGAACTAACATTCCAAATTAATTCTCAATTATGTGAATACTATAGAAACACAGAGGCATTCAATCTATATTTATAGTTTGACAAGTCACTGAATACATAAATATGGCTAAATTTATTGCGTTATATATATATATGTAATATTAGAGTTTGTCGTATAAATTTTAGTAAGCAAACAAAATTTTTTTAATTTTTTATTATATGTATGATCTAGTTTGCTTTCATGAAATTAGTTTGAGGTGCAGAAGATTAAGTGAAGGCAAGTCTTAATGTTATAACTAAGTTTATCACACAGTTAATAGACAATCTAAGGCTTCTTATTGATGCAACAAGGTAGCCATAACAAATTATTGTTGGATGTTGTGCCTTGATTGAAAAAATTAGCATTCCCTTGATAAAATTGGTTATTAAAGCTTCCATGATGGGATGACTTGTTGCCAAATAGGGAATGCATGTCTTTGTGGTTTATATTATTGTTGAATTTAGGGTTCATGCCTTTGTATCTAGTATTGCTTTTTTAATGAAATTGAGCAACAATGGAAGTATTTTATAAGTTGGTTACAATGCGTTTTAGAGTCTACTTAAAATCAGCAAATTTGTCATGTATTTTCTCAAATAAAATAAGTATGTCCCGAGCACAGATTACTGCATTAAGATTCTTAAATTCAAGACAAAGACCTTTAAGCACAACATAAATCAATTCATCATCACTTATTAGTGATCCAACAAATGTAATTATTTTTGAGATGTTCTTCATGGTTTGCATATAATCTACAATGTTAAGACTTTTAGTGGTGGTGTTATTCAGGATCTCGCAAAGTTCCATCACCCGAGTGTGAGATTTACTTATATATGTCTTATCCAATTGGCTTCATGCTTTAGCTATTATTATTGTAGAGGTAAGAAAAGAAACTATATTGTCATAAATATATGCTAAATTAGCATGAAAAATGAAGCCATCTTGTCTCCTCCATAATCTATAAGTAGAGTTTGATATAATTGTAGTATTATTAGGCTTGCTGTTAATTAAGAGAGCACATGAAAAAGTGCCATCAATAAAAGCTCTACATCATAGCAAAAAGGAAAAGACCAAAATTGCACATGCCACAAAAGATAATTGATTTTGATGAGTTTTAGATGAAGTTGAGTTGTTGCATTGATTGTTATTATTTGATCTGATGTTTAGAGCAATTAAAGGGTTATTTGAGACCATATTGATAATAGATTTGGTTTGAAAGTTTGATTTTCTGAATCTTGCTTAATGCAAGGGATATTTTGATATCATATTAGGTTTTTGTCTGTTTAGGTAAATTTGGTCATAGCCTTCATTGATGAAAGAGTGTGATGGAAAAATGTGTATGTATACACTATAATTACAAATATCAGCCCCTTGGATTAAGCATAAGCATCAAAGATGGAACTAATCAACAAACATAACAAAAATACATTAAATTAAAACGAAAGAGTTTTGGATATCAAATTTTGTTGTTAAATACTTCTATTTTCATTTTATTAAAGTTGTAGCAATAATTATACAATAATAATTTTGGCAACACTTTAGGGCTTAATAGTTGCTTTACTTCATCATTTTTAACTACTATTGTATAAGTATAGTAGTAATAATAATAATAATAGTATAAAAAGTGTATTTTGTATCTAGCTGTCTTAATGGAGTTTTTTAAAAAATTAATACAAAAAAATAATTGAATTGAAAAAATTTTAAGGGTGAAATTATCTTTTATATATATATATATATATTAATGCCAATTTATTTCTTAATTGGTGTTTGTTTTCCTTTATTTGAAATATGAATTGATGTGAAATCTAAACACATATAATATTTATTATTAGTATAAATTATATGAGAAAATTTTTATAATTAAAACTTTCATTCAACTGTAAAGAAAAGTTTGTTCAATTATGAATAATTTAGTTAATATCTTGTTGTTAAAGTTAAAATAGAAAATAACTTCTTAAGTATTGTCTTGTTATTATTATGTATAGTCTTAATAGGTTAAGATTTTTTATTATAATAGTATTGATATTCCTAATTTGTTTTGGTTTCTTTTTAATTCTAAATAAGAACATATTCTATGTACTTCTTATGATTAAAAGAAATAAGAGTTTATTTTCTCTAACAATGCTAGATAAAATTAAGGATCAATCATAAGATGGGAACTCAATAACTAATGAGATCAAAACTATGTTGCATAATTGTTTTGGAATGGATAAGTTTTTTTTTTTTGTGATATTATTAGACATCGAAAGACACAATAAACCTTTGCTTATTTAGCCCCAAGAATTTTCAATATAATTTTGTTGTGATTGGATCAAAGTGTTATGAAACAAAATAAACACTTAATTTACGTGATTCACTGTAATAAAAGTGGTTGCAAGGATCTTCATTTTTTTCCATAAGAGAATGGCTTCGATTTATAAATATTGTGATAGTGTTTTGGCACTGTAATTGGCTTCCTTTTCTTTGTTGAAAGTTTGATGTTTATGTAACGGTGAACGCATCTTTAACATACTAACTTCTTTTCAAACATAACTTTTTCTTCTTAGCAAAAAATGAGATAAGTTTTATTTAATCCTTCTATTATTTAATTATTGGCAGAATCTTATTAAAAAATTGCTCCTCAATTTAAATTCAAAATGCCTGAAGAAAGTGAAAGATGTTTGATACAAAAATTAAAAATTCAAACAAGTAAATTAGAATACGTTAAAATTTACTATATCTTAAATAAACCAAAAGTTAATAAATCTCTTAAATAAAACCCTAAATCTACCACAAACAAATCCTAACAATATATTCAAATAAGATAATTAATAAAATAATAAATAAAATTAAAACATAAGAATTTGTTAGCAACAAAAAACCTTGTGAAGAATTTTTCACAAGATAAAAACTTTTCAAATTATCTAAGAGCCATCTAAAAATTCAATAAAAAAGAAAAATTTACAACTAATGATTTAACCTATAAGAACTTTATAGTCCCAGTAATTAAAGCTCTGATTATTTCTACTTTTATGAATCCATAAACACTACATTCAAAAACCGGAACTCCAATCACCAATACCTTGTAAAACTTTAAAGGCTCATAATTAGACTTTTAGAGAAATAAAACTTTGGTATTTATTGCTCCCAAGAACAAAAAATCACATCACAATAATGAAAATAATAGTTGTGATTATAGGAAACTAATTATGTTAGAAAGGTTAAAAAATACTTTAAAAAATAAAACTATCTCAAGAATGAAGGAAAAACACACAAATAGCCATCCCAAGACCCTAAGTTCGTAACTCAAGATTTTATATTTTTCGCAAGCCTACTCGAGCAAAGGTTAAATAGCCAACCAAGGTAAGTTGACCACTCGAACGGATGTCAAGCAATATTTGAGTGCCAAACTTCTGTTCGGTGGTTGCTTAAGCGTCAATCAAGTGCTTGTCGAGTGCTGGTTGAGCAATAGAGCCCGCTCGAGCACTAGTCAAGTACCAACTTTGTAACTTCAATTCTTCAGAGCTACTCAAGTACTAGTTAAGCTTTGGTCAAGTATTAAGCCTCTAAAATTCTTTCAATGACTTTACTTCAATGATCTCAATCACTTATCTTTATACAACTCTAGAAACCACTTAAACACTAGATTTTGTTTACGAATAAGTCAATCCAAAAATTCTAACACTTATCATGTGGCACAATCTTTAGACTCTATAGGACATGTTTAAAACATATAGTATATGCAAAATATTTTTATACTTGCTTATATTTATATTTAATTATTTATATTAAATTAAATTATTTTTAATTGGGAGAAAAAAAAAGAAAAAAACTACACCATAAATAGAAAATAGAGGGGTGATCAACCCACATAATTAGGTCACATGCTTGAAGATGTATTAAATGAAGTAAATTCAACACAAATTTCTAAACTGAATGTGATAAGACTCCAAAAAGAAAATAATGGACTTGAAGATTGCGAAAAAATAAGAATAAGTGATATTTTTTAAAAAAATGTCAAAGTTAGGGCACATAACTTACAATCAATAAAATCCAAGAAGATAGTCTGCAAACATAATAGTCTTGATGTGATTTTCTAAAGTACAGTTAAAATGAGATCCTAAAGATTTATGATCACGAAAATCTAAATTGCACAAATTTAAAAATAATCAAAGAAGAATAATTATTATTATTAGTGATATTTGGACTTTAATAATAAAAAATAAGAATTTATGGCAATCATAGCACTTTAATGAATGACTATGATGATTTAGTTTAACTAATATTATATTATTTGTATTAGTACAACTTAGAACGGCATAACGGACTCAATCTTGGCTTCTTATTATTTTGTTCTATCATTTAGAATTTTAAATTTTAAACCCAAAAAGTTTGTATTAATTAAGAATGTCAAGGTACTTATAAGATATATCTTAAATTTACTCTTAAGCAATCTGTGATTTCACAAGTATTCTTTAAAATTACAACATTAACATTACTTTCAATTACTTTATATTTTACTACTTTATTTTGTAGTTAATATACTTGATAATAATTTATTATAATTGTTTGTCATTTTTAGGTATTTTAATAAATATGTTTTAATTTAGATATAAGGTTTATATATTTGTCATGATGGAGTGTTTGTTAGATATGAATATTGATCAAAAGGTTTCTACTTCAAATAATTGCAACTCTAGGATGCTATGATTAATAATCTCACTAAAACTTTTCTTAAAAATCACTTTAATTGGATGGGAATTCTTTTAATATGTGATGTTCATTGCATATCTTGAATTTGATAACGAAGGGAGTGGATGTGATTGATACTAGTTTTGGGAGAATTTATAATAATGTTACCCAAAGAAGGAAATATTTTGTTAAAGTTGCTTGTCATTTAAGTATTCAAAGTGAAGTAATTATCTCTTTATTGTAAAAAGAAGTGGAATTCTATGCATTTAATACATCGCACTATTTTGATATATAAAATTTTTTTCACTTTAAAATATGAGGAGTCACAGTATAAATGTTTATCTTGTGAATAAATTGCTTGTTCATACTACTTTGATTAAATTGCACTTAATTTATGTTGAGTTAATTTTTTTCAGTAAGAATATTGTTCTAAGGTACTTGGTATAAGATTGTTTGATAAAAAATTGAAGTACAACTATTTAAAACATTATTTTAAGTTTAAACATTAAGATCTTGTGTTAATTTCATATGATATCAAAGAAAACTTGACTCCATGATTTGCTTTTGAATTTCTTAAATCTAAAAACTTAAATAATAATTATTTAATTTAAATAATAAAATTAATTAAATAAAATCAAGTTTGCATGTGAGGGAGAATCAATGCCCATAAATTTTGAATAATGTGTTTTTTTTTTTTGTGATAGCTTACTTTAATATCCTATTGCATAATATTGCTGAATATATTCCAGACATTCATATTTCTATTTGAAGCATCTAAGCCTGTTCTTAGTATTAATGGTAGGTTTCGCAGCTTTGTATTGTTATGGATTACATTTATAATTATTAGAAGCTTTACTATGCCGTCAAGATGGGTCATGAACTGAAAATAACAATATGAAAAAATTTTCATTGCGTGTTAATTTAAGCTTTTTTTCTTTTGTTATTATTAATTTCATTCGATTTTAGCTAACTAATTTCTATTACCACTTTCAAGCTCAATTTTTTTTTTCTTTTATAGAAACTTGAAATTCTGTGTATTTTATACAAATGATATTAATTAATTTATTATAACTATTTATAAAATATTATCTCAATTAAATAATAACATAAATTTAATTTATTTTACAAATGTTTGAGGAATAAAGCCTCAATCCCGTGCAATTTAATTTTAATAAAGAGAAATAGGGAAAATGAAGCAATTAAAAATGAAAGTATGGTCGTCAATGATATTTTATTATTAAGTATATTAATATTTCGTTTTTTATTTTATTTTTTGAACACTGTTACCGGGTTACTTTTGATATTGCTTAAGGATGCCAAAACAATATAATAATGATGATTTTTTTTTTATAATAAAATTATATTTTTGTTTATGTTAAGTTAAATTAGTTCGTAACATAAACAAACTGGAAATGGGGAATGAGGAACGACGGTTATTGTTTAAAAAAAAAAATTAAAAATAGTCGAGGGCATGGGGAAGGCCAGCCCATAATCATCCTAACTTTAAGATTGTGTAGGACTTTCATTGCCATGTACCAGCTTGCAAGAAACAACTGAGATTTTCTACGGAGTTTTTTAGGTTCCTAATTGCCGGGGTGTCTACCCATGTTAACCCGGCCACAATGTGAAAATGTGACGAGACATTCATCCTAAACAATTTCCAATACAGTTCTAATAGCTGCAATCACGACTTTCAATTTCAAATTGGGCAAAACCAAAGACTCGCCTTTCTGGTTCATTTTTACACAACAAGATTGAACATCGAACCGGTTTTCGATCATCTCGCGACCCATTTCTTGAACCGAGACATACTTTGCGACCGTGCTGACTCTAGGGGATGCGAGTTTTGAAGAGGTTAGGGGAGCAGCGAGGAGAACAGAGGGCAAAGCAACTACGTAGCGGAGGAGGTTGGAGAAGTGGCCGCGCGAATACCGGCAGAGGACTAGAATAACTTGAGTTTAACGGATCTAGTGTGTCGGGGTTTAAGAGTTGGATGATGGTTGTTGAATAGATATTCTTGAAGAAAGTGAAAACCTGAGAGTTACTGTTGTAATATTTTGAATTTTATAAGCATTTGTGAGAAGGAAAAACAAGCAATTCAAGCAGAAGCTCCACTTCTGCAGTTGAGCCACCCCTTGAATTCATTTGCAGTTACGAGAAAGCTTGAGAGTTTGTAGCTGCCGCCTGTAGTTGGTGTTTGAACTGCTCCGAAATTCCGTATGGCCTGGAATGGTTTCGGATGGCGGCTCCGGGTCAAGTATTTGGGCTATAGGTCCAATCTCTAGAGTAGCCTACTGCTGGACTTATGGACTCTCGTGGACCCATGTAATTAAATCCTATAAGAGGGACGGACAAGTTGTCTAATTGGACAGACTAGAACAAGCTGAAGTCCCAATATTGGCATTAAGTCTCATGTTTGGAGGTCTCAAAGTGGCCGGTCTCAAGTCTCATCACTAGGATATGGGCTTGAGTCTTATGGCTTCAGTTAGTGATGACGGGGGTTGAATTTGACTGAATCGAAAAAGTGAAGGCTCATTGCCCGTAGGTTCATAGATTCGCAAATTTTTTTATTATTTAAATTTTTTTAAAATTTAAGAAGGGTTCATTAGAATTCGCGGGCTAACCTAACGCCTGGCTGGCGTGGACAGGTTCTGAGGAACGAGGTCGGATCTCTTCTTTTTTCTTTTTTTTTTTCCCTTGGGATTTGGCCTATTTACCACCCAATAGAAAAACTGATAAGAGGCCTATCATGCGGTCATCCTCGATTAGAAATTAAATTTGCCGTCTCCCAATTTTTTTGAAGACTTGAATGTTAGAAGTTTTTTACTGAAAGACAATTTCATCAAAAGTAAAACTCTAAAAAGCATTTCATGACTCTATAAATAAAGGGTTTCAATAGAGAAAAGAAGATTTGAAAATTTTGCCCAAAAAAGTCATGGAGCCAGCCATCTTCTAAAACGAAATCCCTTTAAATCCCTTTAAAAAAGGATCAAAAATTACTCTCCCCTAACTTAAATCCTAGAAGATTTTTTTTTTTTTAATTGGACAACTAATATTTTTAATTAATGTTCATTTTACAGATGTACATCCCGCAATTAGTACTAGAATATCAATGTTATATTCATAGTCTGATCACGAAGTCATTGGATTCGAGAATTTCACGTCCATAAATTTATTCCCATGAAAAAGTAAATTATATATTAATATCTAACAAATAAAAATTAAATATAAAAAAATAAAATTTAAATGCGCTTTTTGTTATCTCAACACTTCAGTGTTCAAAAAATACCGCAAAATGAGGCCAAGAAAATAATCACGTGGTATGGTGGTCCTCGCTCGTATTTCAGGCGAGAAAATAATGATAGATAGACGAACAACAAAACAAAGGGTAGCTAGCTTGTCTTCCTCACAGTTTGATATTATTATAATAACATTTTCATACTCGTACGTGAGTTCCCACGTTGGCGGTAGATTGGAGAATTAATAACACAACAACATCGTCCCCAGCAGATTCCATATCTCTTGTCTACAGTACAACTAAATTGCAATTTGAAATTTGGAACATGCATCCGTCCCAATCTTTCTCCCTTCCAACTTGCAGTTGTCATTTCATCATGGTTTTTTCTTGTTCACAAATTCAAAACAAAACGTTTACTCGTTCTTTTAATACACGCAACTTCTTTTCAATGCACTTTGTCCGAATAATTAATGAAAGTAATAAAACATCAGGTTCATATATATATATATATATATATATATATATATACATATTTTATATTTACATTAATACAAATTTATACGTCGGATGAGTCCTTAATGCTGATAGAAAAGAACAAATTACCACACAATATTAGAATTTAATTATAATTATATAAAATAATATAATTTAACACTACACATTTTACATATTAATTATGCTAATTAACCTATTTAATACAAATAAATAAATTATATTTATATTTGCGAAATATAAAATATTGAGATTATTCCAAAAATTAATATTAATTGTTTCGATTTAAAGGGATGTTCAGCATTTGGATTGGAACGGAAGGTGGGAAAGTTTGAAACGTACCCAACAGTTTATTAGCATTGCATTGAATCCCGATACTTTATGATTTGAAAAGGTGGTATTATAGGAATTTAATACAAGTAATTGATTAGTTGACCTAAGTATTTGCTTGTGAAAAACTGCCTTAATGTTGTTGCAAGTGAAAAAAAAAAAAAAAAAGGGCCAACCAAGATTTTCCCTTTGGTTTTTGACTGACAGTGGAAGGCAAAAGGAAATTTCCAGGAAAGTTGCAAGTTCTTGATCACAGTGCACGCCACGACAACAACTAACATTGGGAAAACCACCTTCTCTATTTTCTTTTTGAAAAAACAAAACAAATCAAATCAAATATTTATTTATTATCAACGACCAAATCAAAGAAAGCCATGTTCCTTCCCAGACATGACGCCAAACCGCCCAATTTCCATGACATTTCTTTCCAACTATATATTATTAATTATAATTTATATTGAAAACAATATAATTAATCAATTTTCTTAAATATATATACATATTAAATTATAATATTAGGCCTTGTGTAATATATATATATATATATATAACAAGCAGAATTTGTAAGAAAGACATTCTTATAACTAAACAGGTATTACTTGGAATTTATTAATTTCAAATTTTTAAATAATTAAAAATTAAAAACATTAACGTGCATAGACGGGAATCCCGCGGTTGTAGGCTAAATCCACAGATTATATTCATAGACTTAATTAGGTCAAAATCCTCTCTCCTCATCCAAACAAATTGTCCTACTCTTTTGTCCATGGATACTCGTCCTTGCCTTGCTTGCCATGCCTCGCATCCCTCTCCATGATCACAAGTTAATTTTTCTTCTTTATTTATTTAAAGTAACATAAAACAAACCATTCATCCATTTACAAAGAGTTCATCTATCAAAACATAAATATTATCTTAATATCTTATTTTAATAAATTAATGTAATAACATTACATTATAATGGCAGTGAAATAATTAATTATAAGATATACAATTTTTACATAATAAAATTTAAATTATTGCCATATATTTCAAGTAAATTTAATTTCATTTGTATAGAAAGAAATTTGTATCTATAGTAATTCTTGTTATAAAATTTATGATAATATTTATAAGAATAATAAAGTCCTTACGGAAAAATGCACTAAAATATTTTTTATTATAATTGTTAGATTTGTTCTAGCCTTGTCACTGTCATTTGGTGTTTAGTTGCTATTAAATTAAATAATTAATTATAATTATTAAATAAAATTTTAATATATTAATATAAGATTAACAAAATAAGATTTACTTTGAAGATTTTATTTTTTTTATCTATCAAACAAAATATTTTTGTTTATAAAAATAAAAAAATTTAAAAATTTCTTCCATACAAATTAACAAAAAAGTTAGTAAAATTTTAAAGATTTTATTTTATTAATTTTTATTATTTTTATCGAGAATTGAAAGTATAATTTATTAATTAATTAATTTATTAATATTTATTTATAAATTATAATTTTTTTATATATGTTAATTTATTATTTAATATTAATAAACATAAACAGGTC
>CP135577.1:7699336-7725063 GCA_032401905.1 Swietenia macrophylla | reverse complement strand
TATATATATATATATATATATAATTATATAGGTTTATATATATTATAAAAATAGGGAGGTACAGTGTCTTAGGTTGGTTAACTTAGGACAAAAATAATGTCTTGAGTTAGCTAATTCAAAGTATAAATAGTGTCATGGATTAGTCAACTCAAAGCAAAAATAGTGTTGTAGTGTGACCAATACAGGGCACAATTAGTGCCATTATGTAATCAAATTAGAACGATATTTAGTCACATCAGAGTAATTATTTTCATATCTTTGTTATGTTAAAAATGTATATTTTATTTTTTGATCAAATTTTCAGGCAAATCACAATGATAATAGATTTAACAAATAAATTATTATATTTATAACTCAACTTTAATGTTACAAGATCACTAAATTTTGTAGCAATATTTATATATTTAAAATTAATTAAAAATTGACATAAGAATTAAAGTATAAGAAAATTAAAATATAAATTTTATTTTTTTTAAATTTGTAGATAAAATACTAAAATATGTACTTTACACTACTATATGACTTATTGAAAGACTTAATATTGAAATTAATTGAAATTTGAGAGTTAAACGTATGTAAAGATAAAATATGTGTATTAGTTATATTTATAAGTGTAAAAAATAGGGTTTAATAGTAAAATTATTCAATGTGGTTATTTTAATAAAAATATATTAAGATTAGTTAAAAATATTAAAAAGAATTAAAATAATATTATTTTGAGAAATTTTTCAAAAAAATGCCCTTCTGCAGCGTTAAAATCTCTCTCAACAATAGGGGAGTTTTCTTGAGTAATGACCTCTTGTATCTTTGTGATGCTTCCAAGGAAACAGAGAAGCTCGATAACGTTCTCACACATTTAGGAGCCATTTAACAAAATTCAAAATACATATGCAAAACTTTCACATAATTCAACAAAGCTCAGCACATCCATACTTCATCCAATATCCACACAATTCAACAAAGCTCTAAAATATTCAAACATCAAGCCAAATATGTAGATTTCACAAACTACTGCTACCTAGAATCACACAAATCAAACAAGTAAAGCAACATATATTTAGAATCGCTAAAAAACATTACCTTTCAGCAAAGCATGACTGAGAAACGAGTCTCAGGAGCACCGAGGAAAGTTCAAATTCGAAATGAGCTGTAGGAGGTGCTTGAGGAGCCTTTAGCTGCACTTTTTTGAGATACAAAATGGTGGGCTTTCACTATGGAGAGGTAAGATGAGTGTGAGAGAGAGAAATTGAATGGGTGAGATTGAAACTTTTTGAGGGATGAGTGAAAACTATGGGAGAAAGGAGGAGAAGGAGAAAAAATGAAGATAGAACAAAAGTTTTAATTAATGTTAATTTATGTCGACGATCCAGCGCACCGGCGTTAAGTCTGCGGTGCAGCGCGCTGGGCGCTAAATTTTTTGCTTTTTGCCACCGCATCATAATGCTCATGGTCACGGCACTGAGTTTCTATCTTGGCCAAATTTGAGCGTCGCATTATGGTCATGGCCGCAACACTGAGTTTTTATGTCGTATTCTAAAAATCATAAACTCATGACATCATTACTACTAAATTTCATAAATACACAAAAATTCGTTAGTGCTGATAATTTAATAATAATAATAAAAACAAATAAAAATTTAATAAAAAAATCATAAACTATTATAATTATTATACTAAGAATATTGAATTACCATGATAAAAACAGTTTATCAAAATAGAGATCGTGAGTCAAATGTAAAATTCTATATGGCATTTCCAAGAAATATGATATATTAAAATATCATGTCAGTGCAAGATCTATATATTTAAAAAGAAGAGAATATTATGTTTTAGGCTATTGTCATGTCTCAGGTACTTTCCAAGTCCATGGGCTTGATTTACCCAACGCAGAAGCCATGTTATTTTAGATGCTTCTAGAATATATATATATTTAGATAATTACGGAGAAATTATAGATTAATGAGAAAATTATCTTGCTGTTATAAAATTTTTCGCTTTTAAAGATTATATTTAAAACTTTTTATTTTAGGCCGTCGAATGAGTTTTTAAATGTTTAATCTTGGCCAATGACTATAATATGTTTAATTATAAATATAGAAGGTAACATTTGGTTAAAGCATTTAAGCTTTTTATACAAAACACTTTCTAAACTCTTGCACTCTCTCTTCATCTCCCCCCCACCTTTTTTTTTTTTAAGTTTAGAAGTTTGTGTAAAGTAAAATCGACTTAGTGCCAATTATTTCAAGTTGTGAGTTTAAGGCCGTGCAAAGAAATCAATCTGTGAAAATTGATATAAGAGTGTGGTTTTAAAGAAAGAAGAGAAGATCGCAATATAATACATCCCACATTGGATAAAAAATCAGTCAGTCTTAGATTTATAAGGATGAGTAAGTAATACTATCTAATAGGCCAATTTCTTAGGTTGATGGCAAGCGCTTGGTTTGCGATAAGTGATATTAGAGTATACTCAGGTTTTCATTCGCATGTTGGCTTCTAAGCACCTATATCTTGCACAAAATAAGAGATTGTCACATGAAACTTAAGTTTTTATTTGCATGTGGGCTTTCAAATACCTACACCTTGAGCTAAATAAGATATTGTCACATGAAATATCAGTTAGTTAAGAATATCACATATTACATTAGGTAAAATATGGATCAATTTTAAATTTATAAGGGCGAATAATCAAACTACTTAACAAGTTAGCAATACTATATTTTTAGAGACAATTGTAAAACAACTTGAAAATATAAATACTTTATAGAAGGCATCTCAATGCAATATGCCAATGATATATCAATAGCAACCACACACAATTAGCATGTTATCCCATATATTATTGATGGAATAGTTATAATTTGAATGTTAACAACTTTAGATAAATTTATGCAAGTCAAGTGTAACTATTTTTTCAACATTAACAACTTTAGATAAATTTATGCAAGTCAAGTGTAACTATTTTTTTTTAAAATAATAAGATTGAGAAAATATTCATATAAAATAAAATCTCATTGAACCACGTAATAAGGCAACAACTTGAATAAAGATGCAAAAAAAATAAATATTATCATAATAACAAAGAATAATGCAAGTATAATAAGTAGAGATGACAATTTTACTTATAAATCTATTAGTATCGAATATTAATTAGATAAATTTGGTATATCTCTTAGTGAATATGGGATGGGTATAAAATAAAAAATTAAACTCCATAACAAATTTGGTACGAGCATAGGTATAAATAAATAGTCATTGAGTATTTGCTAGAATATTCACATATATTTAGTTTTTATATATTATTAATAAATATGTATTTTTACTCAAAATTTATTTTATTTAACCTTCAACTTAAATTAAAATTTTTTAAATTATTTATGAAATTATAACTTTAACTCAATATATAAGCAATTCATGAAAGAGTAATTAATAAGAAAATGTAGAAAAATCATTTTGATTTATACATCATTGTTGTATATATATATGATTATTCTAAATTTAACTAAACAAAAAAAAAAAATTTTAATAGTAATTTTTTTTAAAAATTGTTAGTTTTTTTCTTTTTCAAAATATTACTTATTTTACATATACTTTTTAAATTATTTTATGACGAGGTAACATTAAAAGAAATATGTAAGTTCGATTATCTAGAACAATATAATATAACTTGGGGTATAACTTAAAAAAATAAAATAAAATATAGTTAAAGGTTAGTTAATTTATCTAAACTAAAACATAATTTCATAATTCAAATTCTAAAATTTTTTGTAATGTTGGTATTATTTTAGAATCTAACTTTAGATCTAAATAAATATTATTTAAAATTTTGAATTTATATTTTAGTATTAAGCTAAGTTATTAAAATAAGCATTTTTTATAATTTTTAATAACACTTGATAAATATTTTTTTAAATCACTTTTTAGATACCGTGTAGTTTTTATGTGTAAATTTGTAAAATGATTATGTACTTTTTTTTATAAAATTATTATGATTAATTTATTTTAGGTTGATAATTTTAATATTTTATACAAGTTGCGTATTTTATTTTAAATTACCAAAAATTTATTAATTTAATTAAATATATTATAAGTTTGAATTTGATATTTTGTACTAATACAAATGTAATTGAAAAAGACCAAAAAAATTTGCTAAAAATTCGCGGATATTCACTTGAATTTAGTAAATATTAAGTGTTTATTAAAGCAAATTTGATAATGAATTATCAAACTCGCTATAAATTTTTTTAGTGTATGCGAATGCAAGTTTTGCAATATCTATCATAAATCCAATCCGTTGCCATCCTTAATAATATGATACTTATCATTATTAAAACCAATTGGTAAAACTAAGTTTATGAAAATCAACAAATTTCATTGCTTAAAAGAAAAGATGACATACTAGAAAACAAATTTATTTTGTGCTTTATCACCTTTAGAGATTTTTTATTGAAACAAAGAAGAATATTTAAGATACAAAAAGGAAAAAATAATTTTTTAAAAAATAGATAATTAAAAATCAATGTCCATTACAAATGAGGGACTAATAATTAAAAGCAGTAGTAGCAATATTAATAACAATATACAAGATGAAAAATAACCCTATTTGATGCAAATATAAATAATATCAATTTTAAAACCTAATAATTTAAAATTTAAGTTCCAAAAAAACTAAAATTCATATTAAAAGACTCTGATATAATAATTAAAGAAATCAAAAATTGGCGCAAAGATATGGATTCAATAATTCACTAATCATGAATCAAAAGTATAAGAAAACGATTTGAACGCTATAAGAAAGATCTCTTGATAAATCTATAAAATTCTCTGAAGAATCAAAGATAATAACAATTCTCACAATCTTAATTGAATAAAATCTAATATCTAATTTTTTATTAAAATATTTTTTTTAAACCTCTTTATATAAGATTTACAATTAAAATCTTAAACGATTTAGGATTAAAAGTCTTAGTTTAAAATAGTTAAGAATAAAAGTTCTAAACTAATAAAGTAATTAATTAAAATATATGTTTATATTGTTCACATTGACTAGCTTTTGATACATCTTAAAACTAAGTTTCATGCTTGATTTTATATTTTCTATTAATTTCAAATTTTGTTTAGACCAAACTTTTTTAAATCAATCCATTAAATGCTACCTTAATTTTCTTTGATCTTACTTTTGTAATTGGCTCAATTGGCACATGCAAAAAAAAAATCATTGTGAGTTTATTATTGATTCTTATTGTTCATTCTCTCCTTAAAAGAATTCGACTTTGAATTGTCACCTATATTAAAAACAGAAAGATAAGAAACATTAAAAGTAGCATTAACATTATACTTATTTAGAAGATCTAATTTGTACGTATCATCATTGATTCATTCAAGAACTTGGAATGAACCATCTCTTCTAGGATGTAATTAATCCTTTTTTGAGCTCAAAATCTCTCCTTCAGCTTATGCATCCAAATTCAATTAGTAGGTTCAAAAATAACTTGTTTATGCCTTTAATTAGCTTTAGTCGCATATTGCTTGTTCATTTTCTTAATATGTTGCCGAACACTATTATGTGGTTTCTTAACCATTTCAACATTCTTTTTATCATCAAGGCTATTTCATTTATAAATAGGTAAAAGTAACAAATCTATCAGTATTAAAGCATTAAAACTATAAACAATTTTAAATGGTGAATAATTTATAATAGCATAAATAAATTTATTATATGAAAATTTAATAAAAAGTAAACACTTTTTTTCAATTTTTTAAATTCTTTTGAATGATAATACATAAAAGAATAATTAAAGTTCTATTTACTACTACTGTTTGCCTATCCATTTGTGCATGACAAGTTGTAAACAATAACAATTTAATTTCCAATTTATTCCACTAAATCTTTCAAAAGTAGTTAAGGAACTTAATATCTTGATCAGGTATAATACTCATTGGAATACCAGGGAGTCATGTTATCTCTCTAAAAAATAAATCTATGATATTAGTTGCACCATCAATTTTATAACAAAGTATAAAATATGTCATTTTATAAAACCTATCAACTACCACAAAGATATAGTCTTTAGCCCTTTTTAACTTTGGTAACTCTAGAAAAAAAATTCATGAAAATATCAACCAAAGTTCACTAGGTATAAGTAAGGGTATATATAAACCAAAAGAAATGCTCTAGTAGCACATCTTAATACTAAACTATCATATTGAATCTCCCTCACTTGCTTCATGTACAAGCAACTCTCGCATAGAACTATTGGGCACACAAAATTTATTCTTTCGAAATAAATATCCATCCAGTTTATGAAAATTTTCAAAAGTTCCCTTTTCACATGCCTCATAAACACTAGCAAACTCAACATCATTAACATACAACTTTTTAATATATTAAAAACTAATAACTTTGTGTTTACAATAGAAATAAAGACATACCTTCTTGACATAACTTTATGAAATTTTTCAAAAGTTTCCTTTTCACATGCCACAATATTTTTCTTACCTTATTTGTATTTAATCATATAGGAAAAAGGCTCAATAAATTCCATCCACCTGGCATGCCTTTTATTCAACTTGTTATGTCTATTCAAGTGTTTTAAGGATTCGTGGTCAATATGTATGAAGAATTCTTTCTTTTATTTATTTAAATGGATTTTGTTCACTACTCTATTTTAATCTAATTTATATATTTTTAACAATTTCAGTAAGTGGTGTAACTAGTGTACTAAAGTTTTTAACAAAATGCTTATAAAAATTAGTCAAGCCATAAAAACTCTTACTTTAGTAATAGACTCACGCATTGGCCATTCTTTAATAGCCTTGATATTTTTTCATTCACCTCTATTCTTTTTGCATTAACAATACAACTAAAAAATATAATTTTTTTCATATAAAATGAATACTTCTTTAAATTAGCATGCAATTTTTTCTTTTTCAACATATCAAGTGCATAACGTAAATGCTAAATATGATCATTAAAATTCTTACTGTACACTAAAATATCCAAAAAAAATAGGCCACAATAAATCTACCTATAAATGCAAGTAATATATGATTCATCAATCTCATAAATGTACTAGTTACATTAGTTAGACTAAATAGTATGACTAACCATTCATATAATTTATATTTAGTTTTAAAAGCAGTATTCTATTCATTTCTCTCTTTCATCCTAATTTGATGATATCTATTTTTTAAATCAATTTTTGTGAAAATGCATAATCTATGATATTCATCTAACATATTATTTTAGCCTAGGTATGGAATGTTTATGCTTCGCTATGATATTATTAACAGCTCTGTAATCAGCATTTTTGGCATCACTCTTTTTAGCATAAAATCTCAATTGTTTCTTTTTTTTCTCTCTCAATAATATCTTTTTTTCCACTTTCCTTTCTTTTTATTTTGAACTCTCAATTTTTGATGAAATTTTATTTTCACTCTTTTTTTTTTTTTTTACACTTTTGATTCCATCTTCTCTCTTTAACTCATTTTCTCTTTTTAATTTCAATTAATCTTTATATATTTGCTTTAGGGTCAATTGAGTAAGAGTAATATATTTATTATATTTTACACAAAAGTATCTATTTTTAAACCCATCATAAATGACCTTTCTATCATATTGTTACGTCAACATCATACAATACCTTACTGAAATATTTTTCAATTAAAAAGGTAACATTACTTATTTAAGTACTTGTACTTTCTCTTATTCATTCAACCACCGAAGCTTATATGGTTTAGGACACTTTATGTTATGTAAATTCAATTTCTTAACTAAAGTAATTTTAGCCACATTAGCATGACTTTTTCCATCAATAATTATACTATATACTTTATTATTGATATGATATTTAGTATGGAAGATATCTAGTATCTTCAAGTGATCGCATTGTTTCTTCCTCACTTTCTCCTTTAGTTTTCACTTCCTCATCGTCTTGCAAAAGTAGAATTCTTTTATTTAAACATTGAGAAGCTCTATATCCTACACCCAAACAACAAAAATATTTAATATCACAATTATGAGTTTGAGTTTCAGATTTACCTTTATCCTTATTGAGCATCTTTGTTTTTCCTTTTAGGTGGCCCGGATTTGTACTTAAAAACAACTTTGTTATCCTTCCTCCAATTACTCCTTTATAAAGAAGTTGAATCAAAATTTTGAGCTAGCCTATTTTCCTTCATTTAAGTTGTTGCTCTATTTTTATAGTCATATCCACCATATATTCTAATTTTACATAATGTTGCAACTTTACAATATTTGCTATGTTAGGATTCAACCCATTTAAAATATAACATTAGTCCTAATTATGACTACTGCTATCTTTTTATAATAGTCCTCACATTTTTAAACCATTGAGTAAGACTTTGCAGCTTTTGATATAAATTTCTAAAATAATATTAGGGATAAAATGCTTTTTCATAATAGTTTTTAATTCACCCCAAGACTTAATAGGTTTATCATGATTTCTCTTTCGATTTATCACCAATTGATCTCGCTATATGATTACATAATCAGTAAATTTGATAATAGCTAATTTTACATTTTTATCCTATGAATAATTATGGCAAGCAAATATTAACTCTACCTTCTTTTTCCATTTTAGTAGGCTTTCGAATGATTTCGCTCTTGAAAAGGAGGTATTCTTATCTTAATATTTTCAAGTTTCTATTTATCATATCTCAGCCCTTATATTCTCTTCTAACTTCTCTATCACACCTTCTAAATTTTGATGCAAATTCACCTATATTAAATATTAATTTTCTATCCTCTTCATTCATATTCTCGTCTTTATTATGTCCCTCAAAATTTTCTATAGGTGCATGCCTACTTCGTCTTCTAGGATTAGGTTTTTTATTTTTTTTGTTCCTTTTGTAAGGTAGCAAGGGAGTTTTTTTTGCATATCCATTCTTTCTCTTATTTCATAATTATTATATTCATTTGTTTAAATTATTGTTGGATGGCTTTTAACGCAAAAAGAAAAAAAATAAGAATTTCCTCCCTTTATTTTATTAGATGAGTCATCCTTATGAGTTATATTTAATAGCTGTAAAGAAGCATTAGTAATAAATCTCACTACTTTTCCTTAATTGTTTGCACTCAAATTATATTTCACTTATACTTGTGTTTCAAACGATTTACTTTTACTAATAATAGATTCACACTCTCTTACTTTTTACCATTCTAACTTTCTCTTTTAGTTCTTTATTGAACTAAATAAACTCAATTAAGTAATTTTTTATAGTATTTAAATTAACATAAAAGTAAGCAATTGATAACAAAATTAAATGTTTAAAAACAAATAAATAAAAAAAGAATTCATAATTAAGCAAAGATGATGTATTGATTGTGGAAATAAAAAGAAATTAGATATATCTTTTGAAGGTACTAATCATTCATTCTATTGCAACTTGTGTTGTTTTTTTTTTTATTTTACTTCTCTATTTTTTTATATTGACTTTCTTTTATTTGTTTTTTTTTTCTCTTACAAGAATTGAATAAATAAAGATAAACATAAACAAAACAAGAAGACACGATTTAACAAGAAAAGACAAAAGACACAAGATAAAGTAGTGGACGAATAGTGTCATGGATGAACAATATCTGTAAATAATGTAATAAACAGTAACTTCTTTTTTGTCTTTTTTTTTTCATAAACTTAAAAAAACATAAAAAATTTAAAGTTAATCAAACCTGATTTTAGAACCTAAGCTCTGATATTAAATTGTTGTAAGTTCTAAAAATATTAATTTTAAAACTCAACAACTTGAATTAGAATTCGAATTCTAAAAAAATATATAAAAAAATATTTGAACACCATAAGAGAAATCTTTTGATAAATTCATAAAATTTTGTAAAAAATTAAAGAAAAGAATAATTCTTATAATTTTAATTGAATAAAATATAATCTGTAATTCTCCTTCACAATATTTTTTAAATCTTTTATATAAAATTTACAATTAAAATCCTATAAAATTTAAAATTAAAGGTCCTAGTTTAAAATAGTTAGAAATAAAAGTTCTAAAATAATAAGAAAAAATAATTAATTAAAATATATACCTATTTAGTATTCTTACTAGAAAAAGAATTCTATATACATATTTGGGTCACATTGACCAGCTTTTGATACTTTTTAAAACTCAATTTCATGTTTGATTTTATATTTGATGTTAATCTCGAATCTTATTCAGTTCAAATTTTTTGAATCAATCCATTAAATGTTGCTTTAAATTTTTTCGTTTTTGCTCTTATAATTGGTCTAATTGACATGTGCAAAAAATTTTTGTGAGTTTGTTATTAAATCTCTTTACTATTAACTTTAAGATATCTCTTATATCACGAAATAAAAGTAAAGTAATGTTTTTTGGGCAACCAAGATTAGTTAACCATGCATTCACAGTACAAAATACACATATTTTTATATAGACAATCCAAAAATAATGATAATTGAAAAGATAATAGAAACTAAAACCATGTGAGTTAATCATGTGTACCAAGAAGTTAAAGGAAGACATTTAATATCTTCTAATCAATTTTTTTAAAAGAAATACTGACATCGAGCCATATAAAAATTCAAGTAAACTTTATTGAACTTACCCATCAAAAACAAAATCTTCTATAGTTTGTTAGCTTGCCTAACATTTAAATTGGCTGTAAATATTGTCTCTATAGTATGTCAAGATGGCTTTAAATCTCTAATAATATATTTTCATAATTTCAGTTGTCTTTTAAGAAGAGTATATTGTGCTACATAAATATAATGTATAAACTGTAAAATAACACCCTTATATTAAGCTAGCCATAATATACAAATAGTTAGCTGAAACAAACAAGGAAACTAAAGAATAGTTAATTTCGTAACATGATTATCAATAATTTTAAACTTTTAAATTCACTCATGTTGCTTCATCTGGTTTCTTTTGTTGGTATATGTCTTAAATTCAATAGTATTTTAAATATTTGATACATTTGTATTATGATAATTTCATTTATATATATCATTTGATTATTTCATTATTATTTATCTATGTAATTAATAAATGTAATAATACCCTTAGAATAGTAAGTTCAATTAATTGGATACTATTTTTAAATGTTTTTAGTCAAGTATTATTGTGAATAGGATAATAATAATACATGAAAACTAATATGTGTAGTGACTGATAATAACTTATGTGTGTTATGATATAAGATATTAAGTCAATACATAGTTATAAGTTAGTGAATTAATATATTGAATTGATTCATCGTGAGAATATTATGTGAATCATTATATAAATGTCATAAGTAATTGTCATAATGACAATGGTGTATGTGATGCTTGGATTTGAGATTACTATGGTTTTTAACATAGAAAATGATATATTTTTGGTATTTTTAAATTTTATCTGTAACAAGATAGACTATAAAGAAAATAATCAAATATATCATAACTCATATAAAGGAATGTGTATGATCAAAATAGGATTTATCTCACTTATATAATAGAAAATAATATCTTGAACTTTTTGATTGAGCGAGTCTTTTAGAAATGCATGACTATACTCAAATAAATTAATATAAAATATTGATCTCATTTGATAGAATGAGTTTACTCATAATATCAAAGAAATATAATTGAATTTTACGAGAATGACACATTTTATATCTCGTGTTTAATTAAGATATTTAGGACAAAAGAATTGAATTACACGGTAACATTGGTTACGGATAAACTAATATCGAACTACTAATATTCTCGTCACTTGAGTAGTCATAATGTATTGTTAGACACTATTCATTACTTATAACACTAAAATTAGATTTTAGTGTTACTGCGAATGTTACGAGAATCAATTGGGTCGCACATTAAGATCGAAAATAATATATATATATATATATATATATAAAATTTTAAATGGGTTTAGGATTTTTTAGATATTAATTTTGACTAAACCCATTATTTAAATATTGGACTAAATTTATTAGCATATATTTTACTAAACAAATTAGACTTAATAAAAAAACTCAACTAAATAGTTTAAATCAAAATTAAAGATCTAAAATCACAATATATAAATATATGATATTTACGTTATTTTTGAGTATGCTTAGGATTTGTTTTATGTCTTTACTCTTGAGAAGAGAAGAACGCATAAAATATCACGTATTCAAATCATAGGAACTAATATTTCGATCAAATTTTCAATCGTGCAGATACCATAGCAACGCAGAAAAATTTAATCTGTATTCGTGGTTTAACAAAAATCGTCTAATTAGAAGTATGTATGTATTTATGGTATTAAAATATATACATATAATAATACTAGAGTTTACCGTATGAATTTTGGAAGACAAACCATTTTTGTGTAATTCAGTTGCATGTTTTATGTATTGGTTTACTTACACCTTTTCTCTTGTTTTTTTTAAGAAAATAGATAATATCACAAAGCACAAGGTAAACAATTTTAATGCACTAAAACCTAAAAGCAGTTAAAAATACTTCCTAAATTCCCGTATGCTCTACTAAATTAAATGTAATGGTTTCATACTATGTACCCCTAATAGCTCTCTTGCATCACTAACGATGACTTGGGAATAAAGAGTTCCTGAATAACTTTCAACACACTTCTATTAAAATTTTTATGCATTAAATAATAAAATAACTAAGGAGCTCTGAATTTGGATTAGCAAATTGTGACCAAAGGCCATTCGTAAGGGTAATGCTGCATAACATTGCATCTAGAATATAATTACATAGAAAGAACGCTCAGAATATGACCTCACTATTCTAGCCATGAAACCATACAACATATCTAGTCAAAGATGAATTAAAGATTAGATATCATATGAACATCACAATATAGCTAAATACAACAAGAAACTAATATTGTTGACAATGACAACTAAGAATTTAAACCAAGGAACAACATTGAAATGAAAAAAGAATGTTAAAACTTTAATATTCATTAATAGCACTTTTGTTTGATCATTTACATTTGTTCTCAGCAAATTTTCATTTTCTGAAAGCATTGTACAATAGCATCATTTTCGATGCTTCTAAAAACATCTTGCTCAATTACAGAAAATTCTTATGGATAAAATTTAGCAAAGCGTATCAATTTCTCTTCATCAAAAATAGCAAACAAGTCATTTGGAGATAAACATGCTAAACCAATAAGCAATTCTCACATTGAAATAATTGTCTAACTCCTTCAGTTGCATATCTGAAAAAAAATTGAATAACTCAACACGAACAAAATTCAATTTTATGAATTCTTGAGATTTTCTTCATGGTCACCCTTGAGAAGTATAAATATCATCCATGTTATGAACATCAATGTCATGTTTCGCACAAAAGCAGAAACTTGTTCAAGAAAGGAATTCGATCCATAATCTCATCCTTCGCAATTGTTTCTTACATAAACAACCCGTTAGAAATTTAGGATGAAGATGTGTTGTGTTGCTTAGAAACAAAAAGAATAACAGGTCTATGAATAGGTAATAAGTTGCTAGATTCGATTTTATGCGACTTACCTATCTTGACAAATAGAAAACCTCTAGGATACTTTAAGGGATCCTGGAACCTCTTAGGGTGACTCAATTCGAGGAGGGTCGACCACTTTATTAAATATAGATTTTGAATGGCAAAGGTTAAGTGATATTTTATTCATCTTCAAAGAGTCTTTAAATAGTCAGTTGGCTTTACAAGATAAACTAGAAATCAATCTAAAGATATCTAGAAAAACGAATAAAGATAAACCTATCTTAGAAATGATAGTCTTACGTAACACACAGATTAGATAGAATTCTAATCTTTTATTGAATTGAAAATTGCTAGATAATAGACTTTATTTAGAACTCTTCCATGTGCTTGCCATCATCCTTTTCTCATTCTTTGTTGCATGGTAGAACTGGAAACGTCTCTAACATCTTCATCCCCCTTAACTTTCCTTGTCTTCAAGGGAAAAATAAGGGTATCTTGCCTTGATTTCTGCTGCTGGTTCCCATGTGACTTCGGTAGGAGATAAGTTTTACCAATGGATAAGAACCTCTTGACCGCCCTTGAGGGTACGAGAATTTAACACAGCTTGAGGCAGAGGTGGTGGAAAACATTTTTCCTGAATTGCGATAGGGTTAGCTCAAGTATCTCATTGTCTTCAATTCTATTCTTTAGCAAGGATACGTGAAATACGGGATGAAGCTTAGAAGAGCTAGGCAATTTCAACTTGAAAGTAACCTTGCCAATTCAAATTAGAACTTGAAATGGGCCATAACATTTAGGGCTCAATTTGATGCTTTTCCGTTAGGCAATGGATAGTTGTCGATAGAGACGAAGCCTTAAACACATAAAGTCTCCTTCTCGAAACTCTCTTTCTATGTGTTTAGCATCATATGACTTCTTTATTCTTTCCCGTGCCAACTTCAAATTGTACTTCGCCTCACGTATCACCTTGTCTCTGGCAAGCAAAAATTGTTTTATAGATTCTACCTTGGCAGTGCCGTGTACATGGGCCAATACAAAAGGAGCTTCTCGTCCATAAATTATTTCAAAAGGTGTTTTGCTTGTCGATGTATGTATACTAGTATTATAACAGTACTCTGCCCAAGGCAACCAAACCACCCAATCTTTTGGCTTGTCATTGGTGAAGCATCACAAGCACATTCGTGCGATTGACCATTTCAGTTTGTTCGTCAGTCTGCGGGTGGTAGGGGAAACTAAAGTTAAATTTAACTCCATTTAGGTGAAATAATTCCTTTCAAAATGAGCTGGTGAACATTAGATCTCTATCACATACGATAGTTTTTGGCAGTCCATGTAATTTAAAAATATTCTCAAAGAAGACGTGCTATGGAGTTGGCCGTGTAAGGGTGTTTCAAAGGAATAAAATGACTATATTTTGAAAGGCAATCCACCACGACAAAAATTAACGAAATTTCCTTGCGAAATAGGAAGTCTTTCAATAAATTCCATGGAAATGTTTGTCCATATATGTCGTGGAATGGGAAGAAGGCTTAAGAGACCAACCAGTTTTGAATGTTCAGCTTTATGTCTTTGACAAATCTCACAGCATTGTATAATTTCGTTTCGGGTCTTCTCATGCCTTGCCAATAAAATGTAGCCTTGATTCTATGAAGACATTTGTGGAGCCCTTCATGTGTATTTGAGTGGAATTCTTTAATAATAGTTTGAATAAGTGGAGATGTTGGCAAGAGGAAAATTCTATCCTTGAAATATATCTCCCCTTTCTTACATTGCCACGGACCAATGGCTTCTTCATCTTCAATTCTCTTCACAATCTACTGCAACTTTGGATTTGTGAGATTTTCTATCTTAATAGGTTCAAACCAGTCAAGTACAGGTGTTAATAAGGTAAATATTTATTTTTTAATTAATAAGTCATTTTATTGACTTTTTTCAATTAATGAGTTGACTTTAATATTACTTATCATATATTGAGTTATGACTTTTTTTTAATATATTTGTTAAAATTTATTTTTATAAAACTCAAAAATATTTTATTTTTAAAGGTAGAATTCTGTTACACTACCGTCAGAGAATCATAATGTGCATCCCAACATGTATAGCCAGGATGCTTTAGTGCGTTCTTTTGATTTACAACTCGTCCACTAGAAAGCTTGCTACTGTTGACTGCTTAAAATACAAATATTTGCTTCTCTAGAGGAACATCAAGCTGTTTACATAGAGCTGCAACAAGATTCACCAACTTAGCTATTGTACATAAGAGATAATTAACTTCAATATGATCCTTCGCCAAAGCCACAATAATCAAACAGAAGTTGCCGAGAAAACAATGAACATAATAAACACATTCACTCTCAAAATGAGCATATTAAGACCATTAAGCTCATCTCTCATATTACTAGGCTCGTTATAACATTAATTATCTATTCCACGTAGTATAGACATATCCAATCCAAGCCAAGCAAAAAAGTATATTAATATCTACCTTAAAGGCAACATTACTGGTAACAATTCAAGGCCAATAAAACGTTCAATTACCTGTCCAATCTTGTCTATATAATGAAATATGACTATCATTTGTTCCTCCCCTGATATGTCATGAGACTCATCAATTAAATAGAACACAGTTCATTGTTCATCACTTTAACAATAGCATTGACAGTTTCAATTGCAGCAGCACATACCATATTCTTTTGAATCTCTGGAATTGTGAATCTAGATCAGGAGAATTATTCAAAATAGGACCTTTAATGTTCTCATTACGGTCAGCAGGAAACCTTAGAAGCCCAATAGAATGTCCTAGAAATTTTTCTTGAAAATTTCCTTGGTTGGTCACTGGAATCAACAACTTCATCGTCGTCACAAAATGCAAGTCCTTGTTGCAACAGATATCGGACAGCATTCAACATTGGTTTAGAGCAACATGCTTAAATATGTTGGTTTTGCTTCAAGAACGCTTGACAAGTATCCAAGTTTGGTTATGTGAACAATTTAGGCCTTCAACCTGTTTAAGAAATCTTTCCTTCTTTTTCAAATTTGGAACCCTTTAGTAACAAAAGAATCACGACCTCCTTGGTCACCAATCTATGGTTTGACAAGATAACAACAATCACAGCAGTGTCTTTTGCCTACTAATGTATTCTAACGAAGTTGGATATTCAGTAAACCAAGAAGGGGCAAACGACAGTAACCATATCAAAATTAAGATGCACGTCAAACGTACATCCAATACATTGACAATAGAAGTAAAAAACACTAAGCAACAAAGCTTCAATTCAATGAAAAATAAAGACAAACAAAGAATAACCAACAAACATCACATCACATAACCATTCAATTAAACACTTTGCACATGCCAGAAAAACCTCAACAATTCATCAGAAATCGACACAACCCATCCATCATAACTTCAATGGATAGGGCAAAGATAACCCATAACCCAAAAGAAAGAAAATGAATTTTCAAGTTTTGGAACCATGCATAATATTTGGTTGCATGTTACATCGATGCTTAAAATGATGAAAAAGTTTTGTCGACTGGGATAACTTTAAGCAAAACTTGAGTGCAATTCAAGCAGTTGGGAGTATATATATGGTTCTGTGATGGGATTTGGTACTGAAAAGTTCAAAAAAAAAAATGAAATTTTTTAAAATAGCATTAGTTTTTAAATTAATTTATAAAAATAGTTGCATTATTTGTTTTTCAATCAAACTAATCAATTATACTAATTTTGAACGAAAATGCTTTTAACGTCAAAATTTATAACAAAGTTTAATTTTTTTTTTTAATTTTTGTCCCATTTGTAAAAATAATATACTAACATTTATAACGAAGTTTAATTTTTTTTTTTAATTTTGTTCTCATTTGTAAAAATAATAAACTAACATTCAAATATATTGAATTTCAACTCACTTAAAATTAACTTTAAAATTTTAAGTTAATTCAACTTTTTTCAAAGTCAATTTTATTAATTTTTTCGAAAGTTAATTCAACTTTTTTAATTATGTGAAAGCATTTTTGTTTAAAATTGATATGCTTAGTTCATTTAATAAAAAAATTGATATGCTTGGTTTATTTAATAAAAAAATTGCAAAATAATTATTTCAATGAATTGATTAAAAGAAGTGACTATATAAAATATTTATCAAAAAAAAGAGGAGCTTCTAATAAACTTAAAAGTATCCAATTTAAGCATTAAAATTCACGGAATCCAAGAATTTATTAATTTGATATCTTTTAGAATTTATACACTAATACAAATTTGTTTAGTGTTAGAAATTTTCTTATATGTGAAAATTGTAATTTTTTTCTCTCTACAATTAGTTTAAAGTTTTATCACATGTAAAATTTTATAATTATGAGATAATATCGTTCTAAAGTTTACTTGATTTATAAAACATTATCTTTGAACAAATTAAATAAAGAATTTTATTAAAATTTATATGTGGGTGTTTGCATAGTATAAAATTTTAAAATATTAAGAGATTATGCGTTTGAAAACTCTAAAACTCAATTATTTATCGTTTAGTTATGAATCAAAACTTCCTTAACTAATTTGACTTTTGACACTAGAATGAGTATTGAGCATACATTTGATGTATAATTTAACTAATACTTAATCAAGAATTAATTAATCCTTTTTAAGAAAATATATAACTAATTTGATGGACAAATAAGAAAAAATGATAAGAGTAGTGCATTTTAAGTTTGTAAAATTTTTCATTTATATTTTATAAACCTAATAACAAAAAAAAAGAAGATATTTTGTAGTATTTGTTGCTGTTATTAAAGCAAATGTTATCTGTCTTTGACTCTGATTTCTCTTGATTTTCCCAGTCACAAATTTGGAGAAAAGCACTACTGCATACTTTGTTTAACATACATGACATTACGGAGGATCATCATAACAGCCTTCATACTGGCCCCGGAAACGAAATTAGTTTTCTGCCAAAAGATTTGCAGAGATAGCCCCAAAGTTATAAACTAATAGAACACGAACTTTCAGCACCAAAATGAAAACTTCTTGAACACTTACAAATGTAACAGACGGAATCCAAGAAAACATAGTAAACACAGCAACAAAGATGCATGGTTCAAAAAGGCAGGCAAAGAAGCCATTTTTCATTACGCAGAACAACTATGAAAATTGGTTCCACCTGAAACTTTGCTAAAGGAAAATTACAAAAACTACTAAACAAACAATTTAGATGCCATATAATTAGCACAAAAATGAAAAAACCCAAAAGAACAAAAAAGTACAAACTGTTCCATCTACTCATCATCTTCAGCATCTTTGTTCTTCTTCTTCTTCTTCTTCTTTTTATCTGCTAGAGCGTCATGTTCACCATTGTCAACGCCCTTAGTGTCCCCTGCTTCTTTGTCCTTCTTCTTATTCTTCTTCTCAGACTTCTCTGATTCAGGTGAACCAGCTTTGTCCTTGTCTTTGTGCTTCTTTTCCTTCACCTTCTCAGACTTTTCCACTTCTGTGTCTACATTACCACTTTCTTTGTCCTTCTTCTTCTTTTTCTTTTTCTCTTTTTTCTCAATTTCAATTTCCTCAGTCCCATCTTCCTTCACTTTCTTCACCTTCACAGCCTCTTCCCTCTCAACTTCTACAACCTCTTCAAGTCTGGCCTTCTTAGCTGGCACTGAAGCAGGGCTATCACCACTCTCATCTAATTTCCGCTTACACCCCTCTCCATCTTCATCATCTGTAGATTTCTTCTTTTTCTCCTTCTCCACATCAGCAGTCCCTTTCTCTGCCACAGTTGGTTCAGCTGCAGCTGCAAGGCTTGCAACAACAGAATCTCCACCAGCTGGCAAAACCACATTTCTCATCCACTCTTGGGGTGTTTTCTCATTAGGCTTCCCATGCTTATCCAACTTTCCTTCACAAATCAACTTCTTCTTCATAGACGCCCTTGGTCCCAACCCCCATTTTCTTGGATATGTATCCCTATCCATCACCACCCTCTTAATCCTTGCCACCACACCATGATCACATGTAGCCATCACAGCAGTAGTCATCTCAGCAATCCCCAATGCAATTGCCTCCCCTTTCGTAGTCATTAACACAACTTCCTCCCCGACCTCGATATCATTCTCAAACCTCAACAACCCGGGAATCATCAATTTCGCCCCATAACATATAGCATTCACGGTGGTATCCTTCACAACCAACCTCTTATAACTAGTCAAAAGCACTTCAAGTGGCATAATCACCCTCCTCAAATAAGTCTCATCCCGGTAATTATCATACAACCATTGTGCATCCATCACATCATGCATGGTAACCATATTATCATTTTCACCTAAAATCCCAGACCTTACTCTCCTCAATTCTTGCATGTGCCCACCAACACCAAGAATTAATCCCAAATGCACACACAAAGTCCTAACATAAGTACCGGCCTCACAAGAAACCCAGAAAACAACCAAATGCCTATCAACGTCATACTCAAGCAGCTTACTTTCATAGATGGTCCTAATCCTAAGCTGTCTTTTGACGGCTGAAATCAAAGGTGGCCTCTGAAACACAGCCCCAGTCAACGTTTCAAGTGCCCGACCTACTTTCGCAACATCAGGCACTTTATCATGCAATCTTGCAACACAAACGTACTCTTTGCCGGCCCCTTGTTGTGATTTAACAAGGCGTGTGGCTCTATCAATGCAAACAATGAGGTTTCCGGTCACTTTGGGATCCAAAGTGCCACTGTGACCGGTCTTTTCGACACGTAAAATGCGTTTAATCCACGCAACGACCTCGTGGGAAGACGGGTTTGCGGGTTTATCAAGATTGAGAATACCGTACCTGATGTACTCTGCGAGTGGACGCTTGAGAGGCGAGAAGCCGCTGGGGAGAGGAGTGTAGTGTCCGGTTCGTACGTTAAGACGGTCATAGTTCCTCAATAATATTGGCCACTGGGAGGTGTCAATAGAGGGAGTGAAGTTCTGGGGCTTGATGATGAAATCTTTGGCGGCGTCGGCGTCAATAGCAGCATCATTTTTCGTGGGTTCAGCGTCCGTTGATTTCTTTTTTTTTTTTTTCTTCTCGGATTGGGAGAGCTCAACATCTGTCATAGTGATGTGTGTTTGGGTAGTGTCTAGCTTACTGGTGGTTATTAGGGTTTTGGGTGTGGCGAGACGTAAAGATAGACGAGTTGAAAATGATGATTTATAGGGGTTAGGGTTTTGGGGGTTTAGGGAAGAAGATGCCTGGGAGCAGCTCAGAAGGAGAGAATGATCAAGTAAACATGGATTGGTGCTAATTATGAATTGGGCTTATTTGTCTTTGCTTGGACTGCAATCGTTATGGACAGATTTAAAAATTCAAGATTAGGGCCCTATTAGTTTTAGAATTACTAATTGTGCAACAGATGGCAAATTGGCAATTTGTCGCGGGGTGTAATTAGAAATAGTAATTTTATTGGCAAATCTATTATTCACTCGTATGAGTTAAACTATTATTGACTCGTATGAGTTAAATTCAGTACGCTTCTTAACGAATTTAGATTAAAAAATTAAAAATTATAATGGTAAGAATAAATATAGGAACGAATAAATATTTGTAAATATCTCAATAAGTATTCATAGATATTTAATTTTTAAATTTTTATAATAATTTTAATTTTAATTAATTAATTTTTTAATAATTAGCTTCAAATTTTATAATAAAAATTAAAAATTATATGTATTCATATAATACGAATATTGTCGATAAAGTAAATTAATTATTTTTTGTTATTTATAAAATTTATTCTTTATTAATTTATATATTGTTATTCACCATTATAGAAATTATGTTGGGTGGGTACTAGTTATAATTAAGTAAAATGAAGATAAAAGTTAACAACTAGTATTTTGAACTTATGTGTTTATAAACTTTTTATTTTGAATTTTTAATGTTTTATATGTAAATTTGTAAAATAATTATGTAATTTTTTGAATGGTTGTGATGAATTTTATTTTAAGTTAATGTTAAAATTTTATAATTTTAATTAGATAATTTATAAATTTAAGTTTAATATTTAATAATAATATAAGTATAGTTAAAAATATAAAAAATTTATTAAGAATCTTGCAGATATTTGTGCAAATTTGATAAATATTAAATATATGTTTAAGCAAATTTAATTATGAAATATCAAATTGCAATAGGTTTGATATAAATTTAATATTCAATTTTTTTAATAGATATAAATACGAGTTTAGAAGTATTTATCCCAAATTTTGTCCTTTACCATCCCTAGGTGTAACTATTTGTGCATATTCAACCCTAATGTTTAATGTATTAACAAATTTAACAAACCAAGAGAATGTTTTGAATGAGATGCATAGCATCTTTCCTATGCTCATCTAATATATTTTGATCATATTTATATTTATTTTAAAATTATTCAATCAGAGAATAATTAATTATAAAGAAAAAAAAGAAGTTAAAATACATGATATATTTTTATGGAATGATTCTAATAAGATTATCTTATTTAAATTTTTTTTCATAAAAAAAATTATAACTAGTTTAGTATGGACTTATATATATTTTAATATTACTTATTGTAGATACAAGCAAACCCACGAATAGATTTATTAGCTTTAAAAAAATTATACTATTTGTTATATTATCATAATGGATTATAATATTAAAATTTATAAGTTTTGTGAGGATAGATAAAATAAATTTTTTACTAATATTTATTGCTTGAAATCTTATAAATTATATGCTTTATGCACACTTTCTTTCACAAGTGGGTTTGGTTAAAATTTTGGAAGAGAATCAAAAAAGTATATGTATGGAAGCTTTCAATTATTTGAATTTGGATAAAAGAATATGAAAATTAAAAAAAAACCAGCCTATACTCTTACATGTTGTAATCTAAAAATTGAAGGTAAAATCTAGTTTAATGGTTGGATGCATGTAATAAGATATATTTAATAGGTAAATGCATATAGTGCTATATATTTAACATTAAGAAAATTAATTTTTTAATTAAATTTTATATATAAAAAAAGAAAGTGATTATTATTATAAAATACATGAATTATAAATAATATTTTTATATAATGATATGACACTTAGTATAAATTTTTTAAAACAAAAATTTAACTCAAAGGCTTAAATATAATGTGATCCATGGGTTATCAAAGTTGAAAGAGCTTTTGTTCTGGTTCAAAGATGGAAAACAAAGAAGTATAGGATCGATTAAATGTTATTGATGAAAATAGGATAATTTATTAGTTGCTTACCTTATTTTCTATAGCCAAATACAAGTCTCCCACCTAAATAAAGATGACAGAAAAGATTTTTATCAATATCAAATGATAAAGAAATATATTTTTAGTTATGTAATCATAACCAACTTTTTAATGAATCATTTATAAAATGTACTTTAACAAAGTTGATGCTTATATCTTACTAAATGAGAGAGAGATTGTCATACTTATAGGGATTCAAAGTGATTAACTAACCTTGGCCTAGGAGAATTAAGAGTATTGAATATGAGATATTATTTAGTATCTATTGATCGAATCAGTCTCATCCCATCTAGGCTATTTAATTAACATATCAAAAAGGTAAGATTTTATTCTTAAGATGATGTTATCACGTTTAACGATGAGTTACTAGCTATAAACCAAAAATAAAGACATATGTGATATCCATTTTAGTTCTTGATGCCCTTAGGTGAAAAGGCAAAGAAATGCTCTAATTAAGTTAACAAAACTTGTTTGATTCGAAAGGTGCTTAAAGAAAACACAAAGTTGTGCAATGGCTCTCTTTAGTGGATGGTTCTAATAATCTCTAAAGTGTAACTGAAGATAAAAATGAATGAAAAGTTTCATGGGCTAGTCAACTTTAAACTCAAATGATAAGAACTTAAACCATCCTATAATGTATGCAAAACAAAGCACATGTAGAAGAGGACAATAAAATTAATTCATGCTAGTGCAAAGCAGCAATGTAGCTATTATTGCAGTACTAGCCTACATTGCTTTCTAAAATTCTTGTTGACCAAATTGTTAATTTATACTTTTAGGTTCTTTAGGTGATACAAACTCTAAGAATATCAATCTTTAAACCCAGTAACTTTAATTGGAATTTAAACTTTAAGAAAGTTAAAATTTATATTAAAGAACCTTGATTTAATAATTCACTAATCGTGAACTAAAAGTATAGAAAAAAGATTTGAATGTCATAAGATAAATCTATTGATAAGTTCATAAAATTTTCTGAAGAACCAAAAAAAGGAATGATTCTTACAATTTTAATTGAACAAAATCTAATATTTAGTTTTTATTTATAATATTTTTTTAAATTCATTTATATAAAATTTACAATTAAAATCATAAATAATTTAGGATTAAAGGTTCTAGTCTAAAATAGTTATGAATAAAATCTTAAAATAATAAGAAAAAATAATTAATTAAAATATATATTTATATAGTATTCCTTCTAGCAAAAAAATTCTATTAACATGATCAACCCAATTAGCTACAAACATTAAGGTTCCATCATATTTGCTATTCTCTCTTGAGAATAGTGTTTGGCGTAAATTATCAAGATACTTGTTGCTATCCATGAAACCTTCCCATAACTCATCTTTCTACCATAAAATACTTTCTGTCATGAAGACACCTCTCATGTATGAGCATTGTGGCAATAGCTTAAGTAAAGTCACACTCTGTATTAACTCACTCAATTAAATAGACTCCTATTGACTTGTCGCTCTAGTGTATCTCCCTTTCCCAAGTGTTGATGAGACTAGGAGGAAAGTCTCATTTAAATTTTGTTACCAATTGTCACAAGCTCCTTCTTCAACTTGCATAACACGAAACGAATGTAATGTATTTGAGAGTCAGCCTTACACAATTTGTATGCTACTAATTTTTGACCTACCTCGATCTCATCAAAAGGATGGCTTTAGTCCTTAACTAATATTGTACAAAGTATGGCCAAATTCTTCTTCACTTTGTACGCATAAAATTAAAGTCATACTTGTTTATGCCTCAACTAGCATATTTGAAAATAAAGGTATAACAAAATGTTTATAACCATTCTTGTTCTGATAATGTTATGTGATAAAGCAATTATCTCTTTAGCACTTAAAGGAATTTCTATATGTTTAGCAACATTTCATTGGCAAGCATATATTGATCATTCCTTAAAAGGTTTTCTTAGTTATTTAGAAAATTTTCAATGATGACCTAATTAAACTTTTTAAATTTTAAAAATTTTCGATTAGTGATATATTGAGTTACTTGTTATGTTTTCTATCTACCCTAATTATCTTAATCAACACACCATAAGAGTACCTCATTATGAAAGTACCTTGTAATATAGTCCTACAATGATTGTTTTGGTGCACTGTAAGAATACTTTTTTAATCCCACTTTTAATGATTTGGTTTATTATGAGAGTATCTTATAATACGATCTCTTGAAGATTGTCTTAGTGTACTACAAGGATAATTTTTAAAACTTTAAGTGATATGTGATACATTCATTTGGTGTTTGGACCATTGTCAAAATGAACCAAACTTTCAAGTAATGTATACGACTATTTCCAAATAAATATATAAAGCTTGATTTTTATTATTGTTATTTTGTTATTTTCATTAATGATTTTTTTGAACCTACAAAAAGCTATTGTTACTATTATATTCACTACTTACTATTTACCAAAAAAAGTTAAATTTTTGACCACTTGTAACACGACTATCAAACAGCAACAAGTAAATTTTCACCATATCATTTTTGCACTGGTTAATTTACCCTAAAAAGGTTGTGTTCCTTTACTTGCAGTTGTTTGACAATGGTAGTGAATTATTATTGAATCTTCAATCTCATTTTTTTCAATGAATAATTTTTTAATAGTTGATGATATTAGTATTGTTGTGTTCCTTAAGCATTGATGATTGATTGCTATGGTATCAAATTTAACTTTAGAAAAATCAAAATATCAGTGAATGATGGTGTAAGAGACATGATTTGTTAGGATTAACCACCATAAATCATGTCATAACTTTTGATAATTACATATTTTGAATCCAATAACAATGTGGTAAAATATATATATATATATATATATATATATTATATGAGTTAAAACAGTGCAAGTTCTTGAGCTTGGCATTTTCTATAGGTACACCATCAATTGAGGGAGCAACTAAGGCTTAGGAGACTCTCTCTATATACATTTTATTAATGGCAGAAGGTATAGTGTTCATAATTTTTATTTTATTAGCATTTGGAGGTATTTGGTTGATGGTG
>CP135577.1:7563267-7699048 GCA_032401905.1 Swietenia macrophylla | reverse complement strand
TTTGAATTTTTTTTTAGTCACGATATTAAATATATATTTTTAAAAATTTTTATAAAATAAAAATATTATTATTGTTATGTAGTTGATTATATTTTATTTATATAATATATACACACACACACACACACATATATATATATATATATATATATATATATATATTAATATTTGAAGATCACTTTCAAACATCAAAAAAAAAATATTTGAAAAGTATATTTTTATAATTGATAATCAAACATTAATTTTTTTTCTTGAAAAAGTTCTAAAAAATGTGCTTTGAAAAATAAAATCACTTACATTAAACTATTGTTTAAGACTTTTTTTTTACTTAATATATGTAAATAAAAATTCTATTTAATCTAAAATAAATTTTTAATTATGCCCGCGAGAACTTTAATACAACAATTTGATATTAGGCATCAAATATTTAAAATATATTTTCAATTTAAATAATATTATATATATTAAATTTATTTTATCTCAAATGATATATTAATTTTGTGCAAACAAAAATATTAAGAATATAAATAATTTCATAAATTTTATTTATGTAGATGAATTTGATAATATTATATAATTTTCACATGTTTTTATTATTTTTTTTTTGAAGTTATAAAAAATTAAATAAAATAATACGTCCGGAAATTCCAATGATACCTAACCATCCCCGAATGTGCCACAACAGAATATGTGCCGCAGCAAAAAAGGCTCCCTCAACAGTAGATATTTTAAAAATCAAGCCAATAATATTTCTCTCTCTCTCTCTCTCTCTGTATGTGCGCGCGCTCTATATAAATAAAACCAAACCGTCCAGTTTTATCTTAACTACAATCCAAACAAATTACGATTTTCATTTCTCTTCCTCGCCGTCACCTTTCGTTTACAAATAACTAAAATCACTAACAGCCAGCAACCGTTAATGGCAGGCCTTCAATACAACTTTTTCCCGACAGATTTCTTCTACCCTCGTTCGTCAAAGCCTGCTGGCTCCGTCGACACCGCCTCCGTCACCGCTGGAAAACCAGCTCTTTCTTTGCAGCAGTACTATTTCTTCCCTACCGATTTCTTCTACCCTCGGCCGCAGTCTCAGCAGATGCAAGTCAATAACACCACCTCCCGCAGGCACCGGGCGGCTCCTCTGCAAATCAAAAGGCGAGACTTTTCCTACAATCCGGCCAACTACAACCAGGGTGGTGATTCCATGGATTTACCAGAGTGAAGAAATGGGAAAAAAAAATATTACCCTTTTCCCATTTCTTGCAGTGGGTTTGTATACTTGTTGAATACATGGTATTGAATAAAGTTACAGATCGAACGGTTTTGTTGTTGTTGTTGTTGCTGTTGTTATTGGAGAATTTTGTGTTGTATCCATGAATATTTGCTACTTTGAGAATTCATGATAGTATTGAATTTGATAGAAATTATAGTATTACTGTTACCAATTTCAGTATCCTGATCTTGTGTTGTGTGCTTATTAACCGAAAGAACAATTTTTGTCTTCTTAGTTCTTGTTACTATTCATTTTCTTATTGTTCGTTAATGGCTTGTCTTTTTCATGCTCATCAATGTTCATAATAGTGTTCATTCATGAGCCATCAACTTTTTCCAAACAATCCCAGATTCCCATCTCACAAGATGACACAAATAACACAATTGTTGTCAAATTTATGCAACTTTATTCAGTAATAATATCATATATTTTTGTAAATTTTGCTGATCCTGTATCGAGACTTTTTTTCTTTTTGGCTGCAACGAATAGTCAACTTTGGAGTTGAGAAAAAATGCTGCCTTTCGTCAGGCAGCATGCGGCGGGGTACCGAATATACCGAGGATTATGCTTTCCTTTGTAGGTATCGGAACAAATGTGAGCCACAGAGAATGCACAATTCACGCGGAGTAATTTTAACAAATAATGACCACCTCTCTCATTTTGCAGGATGCTCTCTTGCATCTGAAAGGTCAACTTCGCAATGCGGTCTACTATTGAAAACCATTGCGGTTTCCCAGAGCATGTGTCATGCGTCTCAACCATACAATTTCAATATCTTGGGAAAACCATAAATTAAAAAAATAATTGATAACTCGAATCACACAACTTGAGCAAGAATGGTAATTTTGTTCTTAAATTGACCAACACCTGATTTCTTTAAAATGGATTTGGTATGTCTTGTAATCAGTTTACGATTAATTTAGAATAAAAAATTAGAATTTGTAATAAATAAGTATGTGTGAATATTTATAACAAATATTTATGTATATTCAATTTTTTTAATTTTTTTTTTATAACATTATTACTTTTAATAATTTTTTTAATGATTAACTTCAAATTCTTAAATAAAAGTTAAAAAATTACATATATTTAGATAATAAGAATATTATTAATGTGATAAATTAATTATTTTTATTATTTATAAAGATTTGATCTTCATTAATTTATATTTAAATTTTAATATGGTAGGAAACGTATTAGGAGGGTGTTAATTTCAATTGAGTAAAATAAAGATATAAACTTGATAAATATTGTTTTAGATTTATGAATTTATAAGTTTTTATTTTGAAATTTTAATATTTTATATGTGAATTTATAAAATAATTAGGTATGTTTTGAATGGTTGTGATGAATTTTATTTTATATTAAATGCAATTCATATTTTATGTAAGTAATGTATTTTATTTCAAATTAATATTAAAATTTTATAATTTTAATTTGATATTTTACATGTTTAAATTTAATATTTAATAATAGTACAAATATAGATAAAAAGATTTAAAAAAATTACTAAAAACTAGCGAATATTCACATAGATTCAGTAAATTGTTAAATATATGTTTAAGTGAGTTTGATAATTAAATATTAAATTCGCTATGAGTTTGACATAAATTTAGTATTGAATTTTTTTTAATGCATACGAGTTTGAAAGTATCTATTACAAACTCAATTAGTTGGCACCCCTAAACTTGAATAGTATTTTAGAAAAAAATTTGAAAATATTCATTTTTGTTTTTTTATCTTATAAAACTAACCACTTTCGTAATTTATTTATTATACAAGCCGAATACATTATTTTTGAATAAAAATACTCTTAACTTTACAATAGTAAATTTTAAACTACACTTATTAGATTTTATTACAAAAATTCATACAATTTGTTATCTAAGATCTATGTAACAAAAAAAAAGACAAGACTTTGCGATAATAATGGATAAATTTTTTGTACTTAGAATGTATTTGTTTATAATTTGTTAATTTTATGTATCTAGATTGTATTTTATGGTCATTTGGCGAGAATAGTTTGTTTGGAGTTTGGTGTAACTAGAATAAGATAAATGCAATTTTGATTTCGATCACACAAAACTGTTGGAAAAGTGAGTTTTGGATCAACTACTGGCATATTAAGGTTTTGATGAGCATATTAAGTTTCAATCAAGGGGTAATCTAATGTTTCAATCACCCATTGAATGATCAAAGTGAACCAATGGGTATTATGTTGTTATATTTTTAAAGTTTTTGTCAAGCTTTGTAATTTAATTTAATTCATATTTATCAAATTTTAAAAATATTATATTTTAGTCCTAAAAAAATTGAAACTATATAGTTCAATGCTATACAAGTGTTTTTATAATATCTTATTTATTTGATAAATAATGATATTATTTTTAGTTTAATTGTGTTAATTTTTGAACATTTTGTATCCTAATCTATATTTTGTGATTGTGTAATATAATTCACAATTGCTAATGACATCATGTAGTATTTTATAACTATGGTTGTTATTCTTACTGTCATTGTATGTTATAATAGATATTAAAAACTTTTATTGAACAAAGAAGAGAAACACACTAGTAAATTAAAGGTCCAACCAATACATGTACTAAAAAAATACCAAGTACGAAGATCTTTTGAGCTTACTTTATAGTACTTTGCATAAAAATTGAGTACAATACATAAATAGAATGAGAGTGGTGTCCAAACATTATCCAGACTCAAGTTTTGAACCTTTAGTACTATTATAGATTATAAATAATTTTTAGCTTAAGGTCTTTTTCAATACAAACAATGATCATCTTGTTAGCATAAAGGGTTATATTTTGATGTTAATTAGTGAAGATCGTATATATTCATGAATCTAGCATAGAAGTCGGTAATAAAAGTAATGGTATCTATATCACAACCTTGATCTTGTAAGCAATGACTATAATAGTGAACTAATCATTCAATAACCAATTCTACACATTACAAATATTGTCGTAATTGGTGTTTGTACTAGTCTAAGATAGAGAAGTAGTTAAAATGTTTATGAATATAACATTTCATTTACATCAACCCATACAAATATATTGGCCCTAATTCTATCGTTTAACAAGGTGAGGGTTGACGTAGTTTCAAATTCTTCGTCTAGTAATGTATGTGTTAGAAATATCTATAGAAGCAAACAATAATTACTCCATAAGTTTAGTATAATGGCACTAAAATATCTATAATTCAAAGTTTTAAGGTCTACAATGAGTTGGTTTAAAGCAAAATGCGTAATTGATAGATATAAATAACGAGTTTAGACAATTAAGACTAGTATAGATGCAAATTTTTGCAATACTCAATTGGATACAATTCATAGTTATCAAATCAACCTATTGACGATGAACATCTTTAAGCAAACAGTCAATTACTTAGGAAAGTGGGGGATAAATTTACAAACTCTTATAGGATTTATACTATAGGGAATATTTGTGAGGACATACAGAAGGAATATGAAGTGCATGTGTCATATTCAAAGGCTTAGCTTTCCAAAGAAGGAGCACGTATTATAGTTGTCAGAGATCTAATAGAATCATTTGCAAAACTATCATTATATTGTCATGTATTGAAAGACAAAAACTGAACAAAAGCAAGTATGTCGAAACAATATTTTAGTCAATTTTTTTTATTCTTCTTATCACCCACATGTAGAATAAGTAAGTCAAATAACCTTAAAAGTGGTCGGTTTTGGAGAATTTTCAATATTGTTAATTACTTAACCATTTTTTCTATTCAAATGTATAACATTAAATCATAAAAGGGACCAAATTATTTATTTTACTTTAACCTTAAACATTTTTAAATAATATAATTTAACTTGCACCTTAAAAATGCGACAATAGATACTAAAATTTTTCAAATCACAAAAAATATCACAGCATCATCATTAGCATAATAACGAACTAAATTACATACATTTTAAAGTTAATTCATTTTATAAATTAACTAAAACTTTGAAGATTTCTCGAATCATTCCACAAAAATGATTTTAAATATCTATAAAATACATAACAAACTAACATGTATAAATTTGAAAGTTTGACCATTAGTTTGGTGTTAAACCTATATATTTTTACAAATTACAAAAGTTTCATAAATTTTTAAAATATGATAAATATTTTCAAAATTTTGCAAATTACAAATTTTTTGGAACATTATTGGTCGACACACATGGTGACACAAAGTGGCTTCCATCACTTTTTAGTCATTGTATATAGTAATCAAAAGTGTTATATCTCTTTTTTTTCATCATTATTTTTATATTTTCCAATATTTTTCAAGGTTTTCACATTGTTTTCACATTTTTCGATCACCTTTTAACAACTTTTTGATAGAAAATTCTAGTAACAATAATTTTGACCATAACAAAACCAAATCAAAGCTAAACAAATTCAAATCAGCAACACCAAAACATAGAACACTTATACAACACAAACAAAATGAAAATTTCATAACATTTTTTTCAAACAAAATGTCAATTTTTTCAACCTTCCAACACCTTTTTTTTTTTTGGAAAAATAACACTAAAACAATAATAAAAATATACACACAACAAATTCAAATTAAACTCACTTTAGTAAGGATATCAATACCAACTGTAAATATGCAACTTATAATTACCTTCCCTTTGTCGAAAATTGAGTTGCCAAAAAATACTTGGGAAAACAATCAAAGAAAGAGAAAGTAAATGAGAGAGAAAAGAAAGAGTTTATTTATGTTTTTGGCCAGGGGATTATTTTTGCTCAATTTTATATTTTTGGCTTGTTTAGTAAACAAATTATAAAGAAGTTAGTTTGGCAAATGAAAAACCAAAAGTAGCTATTTTTATTTTTGTTGTATATCTTATTCCATTTTAATATTCTTATGCATTAATTAAATTCTATAACCATCATGTATCACTAAATCACGTTAGGCCTATAATTCATGTTGGGTATAGAAGAATGATTATGCCAATACATGCAATAATCCATGATTTAAAAATTACATGAATCATTCATGTATTTTATCAAACATGTGATGAGCAAATATAACATATATCATACATATACATAAATACAATCATAGTATAAGTTTATTACTTGTATATTAGACTAAGTGATGAATAAAACCTTGAAAACGTAAGGTTTTTATAATCTACACCACCAAAAAGGAAAAATCAATATGACTAAAGGAGAACAAAGAGACCTAGGTTTTCTACAATTCACCTTATAAATTTGATAAAGTAAGTCATTTTTATGCTTAACATTTATCCAAAATTACAACATTGACCCGTAAGTGTAATGGATAAGTATACACTAACAATAAAATAATGATTATTCAATAATTAGCATTTATTACATTATGGTCTTTATACTTTTACATAATTACATTTCTTAATTATTAAGTAAATAATTAAGTATAACTTCAAGGGTTTAATTATAATTATAAAATAATTAATAATTTACATTTAGGTTCTTTAATAATTTATATTATTAAAAGTGACAGGTAATTTACATTAAAGTTATGAAAATTCTTTAAATATTTCAAAGAACCACAAAACAGATAATGCTTATATATATATTTATTTCGCCTAATATATTGTTTTAAAGATACTAGCCTTCTTATTGATAATATTTTTTTCTAAAATATTTTTTTACTTTGATTATTAGTATGAGGTTCACTATAGAATAGTTGTAAATTTGTTCCTACTCTTTTAAATATTGAATACTTTGAAAATTTTACAAGTATAGTTAATATCTAGTAATGTGCCATAACCTTTAAACCACAATGAAGTACTTTATTTTAATTATACAAACCATATGGGTAATATGCTTCCGTTATCCAATTCTAATTAAGTAAAAGTCCATCATATATCAAAATCCTATATCGATATAAATATAAACCATCGATCAATATATACTAAGCTTATTATCACGTACTCTTTCTATGACATTTAATTCACTTCGACTAAAGATTTATTATTTTAACCATTTATTGATGTTCATTTAAAAATTTGAATTTAAATCAAGTCAAAAAAAACTTTGCTCCTATATATATCAAGTCAACGGATCCTATCTTGATCATTATTTATTTTTACACGTAAATAATACATGACCAAATCGATTTTAACATACAAGACGTGATTAATCTCAAACTTATATACCATATAAATTATGTGCATCTACATTAAATTTGACTATAATATCTCAAGTTAAATGATTACATCATATAGTAGTACAATTATATAATAAATTATTGGTTACCATGTGATTTATTATTGTATGATTATATTCAATAAAAAAAAATTTCAACTATTAATCCATACCAATGTCCTAATAATGTGACTTTTATATTACCCACATTAATATCATCTCATGATATTCACCTGAAATATTTAACATGCCTAATATGTAATATTATTGTCTATTTAATATTACTTATGTAAGAAATAATTTTAATAATATCATTTAACAATTGAATAAATTATTTGAATAATTCGCAAATATATATTATTTAAATGCATAACAAAATAAAAAAAATAACTTATATTTGTAAATAAAGAACTCTTTTTTTATTAATAAGAATAATAAAATTATATATATATATATATATATATATATTAGACAAACTACCTCTAAAACTAATAATACAAATAACTTCTAGTATATATCTTAACAAGGTAAACAAGAACGTACAAGAAGCGTAGAATAAAGTTTTTTTTTATTCCCATCCACGTATCCTATTATTATGCATAATTTATGATAAATATTAATTAATAATATCAATAATATTTGTACAGCATACCTTACACCAACAAGATTTTGAATCTTTGTTGAATATTTAATGGCTCTTAGTTTCTTAAATCCTTATTGATGAATCTTAAAAGTTTTTTTATAAATTTTCTTCAAACTCGTAATGTATAATATAATTTTGATCCTAAAAACATCTAAATATGGTTTTGTTATGACAAAGTTATAGCTTTTTGAGTCTTCTTTTTAGATCTTTTTAAATTGTATCAATATAATATTAGAGCCGAAAGTTATGATCTAAATATGGAGAGTGTAGAAGTTCTTTTTTATAATTAACCACTTAAGTGTATAATCTCTAATGATAATCTATATAAGGTAAAGAATTAGAGTTTTAAAATTTAGCTAACTCTTAAAATGTATTTTTTTTGTATGATAGTTTTTTAAAAGAGACAATGAAGGTTCTGATTTTTGAAATTTTAGCCAAAAAATTTCTCTTAACTCTTTAAAGAAACTTTTCTCATAACTTATTATATTATTTTTTTATGAGTCCAAAGAGGTTTATATATGTTTTATATTTTAAATTTTCAAATCATAAACCATGTAGAAAAGTCACTTAGTCAAATAGATTCCTAATATGATTAGTAATCCTCTTTGAAATGAAATAATCTTTAATTAATCTAATTAATCAAATATTATTATCTTAATCAAATTAGCAAACCTATAATTTATTATTAAATACAAACTCTTTGTACAATTATAATAGTATGTTTAATAGTTTTTAAAACTATTAAATAAACCTTTAAAGATTATGAACTTAACAATTAAGTCTTTAATCTTTTATCTATATAATTTAACCTTAATTTTTCAATATCTTTTAGTGTTTGACCATCATGTTGGCAATGAAATAGTCATAGACTTAATAAGCCTAGATAAATTAACAATTACTTATGCTTGATTAACTCCTTAGTGAAGAAACCATTTTCATGTATCAAGAAAGGCACTTAGAAATACATCATGACCATATACTTTTATCTTGTTTCTTCTTGCATTTGATGCATTTAGCATGTTCTATGTCTCGTAGTGCTTAATTATTTTGCTTTTTATGTGTAAGACATTTGTGGGAATGTATTGGTGAATTATGCTTTAAAGTGGATTTTTAAAAATTTTCAATTTTCACTACGTGGGCTTTACAACAATATTCTTTCTTATACCATTCCTATTTAATAGCCTATTATCTATGCAACTTTTATAGAAGATTCATTCATAATCTATTTCCTATACTGCTACATCAATACCAATATATCACATATACATGGACTCAAGGCTTCATTACTAACAAAGAATGTTTAAAAGATAACATTTTTTTTATACATAAAGGGTCACTTAAATCAATCATGGTTATAAATAAACAAAGCAATAGTAAATAATAAATTCACATGTTTTATTTAGTTTTAAATTATTTATATACAAATATAGTATTTTAATAGCTTAAAATAATAGTTTAAAACAATTTATTAAAATCAAAGCATGTAATTCAAAATAATTTTTTAATTTAAATATTGTATACAATTCACTCATAGTTTAGGAGAATGTGTATACTTTCTCCTTTAATCTTCATGTTGGTTTGGGACTTCTTCTGAGGTGCTAATGTTTAAAAAACACACATGTATTTCTATTAAAATTGAAAATCCATCAAAATGCTCATCTATGCCAATATATAATATGTATGCATGATGAATATAAATATCTAAATTGACATATAGATCAAGGCTCAAGTCTATACTAACTTATTTATTGAAAAAGAAAATTTACTAACCTCTAAAATTGAGTAAAATTCTTAAACATACTATAAAAACCAAATACTTTTTTTAGAATAAGGTCTAAGTGTAAAAATAGTGTTTAAGGACTATTGAAATAGTTTTGAGTGGTAAGGAATAGAAAGCAAATTCTAAAACTCTACTTTGAAGCTTATTATAACTTTTAGTCAAAATTAAATTTTAAAAATAGTTTAGTAATTCCAAAAAAATAGGATTAAAATTTCAAAAAGTGCTCTATTTAAAAAATAAACTAGACTTTCTAAACATTTCAGTAGTTTTTAAATTAATCAATTTGAAGGTTATTTGGCTTTGAAAAGTGTTTCCTATAATAGGAAGACAGAATGTACAACTCCGTAGCTCCAAGTTACCAATACTGTGACATGCTACAACAATTGTGTTACAGTATCTATGCTATAATACATCACAAATTTAGAAAATAGAAGCTTCAAGGCACAACATCAGGTTAAAAACTGGTATAACGACAAAATAGGAAGAAATGAGAAATGAGTATTTTTAACGGGCAAACAAATTCCAAAGTAGCCCTATAAATACTTGTTTGAAATGTATTTAATTTTACTTCAACTTTGCCTTTAATAGACTTTACTTAAAAATACTTTTATTTTTTTATAAATAAAAACAAACTATAAAAAGGTTAATACTTATTTTGAATTATTTCAACCCTATCAACATCAAATTTGGCTCTTTTTAATTTGGTTTGAAATCAAACTCTAAACCTATCTTCTTAACTTTAAAACTAATCATTTTAAATTGTAATTCGAGTTTCAAAATATATTTTAAATCAAAATCTAATTCAAACATTACTAAAGACTTTTTTGACTTAAAACTAAAAATTCTTGTCATTTAACCGATTTTTAAGCAATGAAATCACATAGCAAAGTTTTCTCATTCTTATTCAATCATTATTAGTCTTAAAATGATCAAGTTCACCACAATACATAAATTTCCATTTTAACATTTTAACTAAGATAACTAAATCATTGAAATTTGAACCTTTAGAATGGTTAAAAACTTTACCTAAAGCTCAATGAAAACTTTGCAAATTCATAAAGAATTATTGAATTGAAAATTTGCAAATTAAAGTTTAAAGCCCTAGATAAATTTGAAAGAATGATATGGAAGGAAGAAGAGAAGTAGAAAAGGAAGAAATGCATGGCTAAATGATGAAGAAAAGGAAGAAAAATATGGGTTTTTATGGCCCTTGTGGTCATTTAACAAAAATGCCCTTCCTCCTTTTATTAATTTTAAAAATGTCATTAGATAATAAATATAATATAAATTAACAAATAAATAATAATTAAAAATTTAACCTCATAAAAGTAAATAGTAGGCATCAATAACATGTTAATTAGTTATGAAATATGCATATGTATAAAAATACAGTTTAAGTATAGAAAGACTAAATTACCCTATAGAGTCTGAAAGACAGGTTTTGAAAAAGAAGTCCAAATCCTAGATAAAGAAGGATTTTGCTTGACCTTTGGAGATTTAAAAGGGCATAACTAGAGCTTTCAAAATATAAATAAGATAATTCAAAAGTCTAAATTTATCTTCACATCTAGAGTTATAATTTATAAATCAGAGTTTCAATCTTACTATTAAACTAGTTTCATTTTTTGGCCAATAACTTGAGTTGTAAACTAATTTTTAGGTGAGACTAGATTCTTTAAAAAGCTAAGAAGTAGGGCTAAAACTTTTGTGAAGAGATCAAAGTCCAAAAGTAATTGCATTAGGTACAAAATTAGCTTGCAATTTTTAGTACAAAAATCTAGAGTTTAAATCCAAGTCAAAATTAGAAACAAAATATATTTTTTATAAGAGATTTAATTATGCAAGTCTTTTGGAAAGGGTATGAAATCAAGTCTCTACGGTAGAATAAAGGAATATATAATGTAGTATTCTTTTTCTTTTTTTATCGTGTTCTTCATCTCTATATCTAGTTAATTCTTTTCTTTTCAATTTAAAGGATTCTATCAATTGAGTTAGTATTATTATGAGACTTTGTTCTTTAATATAGTTATTCTTTTGTTTGAATATCCACGTTTTTTATTTTATATATTGATTCTATAGTTAAACTAAATCCATAATCCATAATTGTTATGTTACTTGGTTAATAGAGTAATTAGGTGGAATAAATATGATTCAATTTTATGTTAATTACTTAAAAGAAACATAGGGTGAATCAAATAATTTAACAATTATTGAATTGTTATTCAATTTTAGCCTTTTTTTAGTGCATTTTGCTATTAGTACGTCTAAGAGGATTGCATAATGTCAATTGGGTTATTGATAAAGATTAATTTGTATACTGGATTCAAAGTAATGATTATAGAAAAGGTAAAAATTATGTCTACTTATAGGTAATTTTTGGTTAAATATTCATATAAGAATAAATTCTTAGAAGTTGATTATCAATATATAACTATGGTGAATTTTCCTTTAATCAAAATTCTCTTTATTTCAATTTTGTTTTTATTCTTTTTGTTTGAGTGTTATGAAGTAAGATTTTTTTATTTCTAACAATAAGAAAAAACCTTTTTTGTTGCATTAATTTGGTTTATTCTTGATTAGTTCTTGTTCGTGTCAATTAAGTTAACTAGTCTTCATAGATTTCACCTTTACTTGCCATTATTGAAAGTGTAAGTAGATTAATTTATTTTAGTGCATTTTTCATACATTAGATGCAATCTTTTTTTCCATAACTATATTCCTCTTTAATGCTCTAGAGTATGGAAAGTACCAACTATAATAATTATAGTTGTAGTAATATTACCTTACGATAAGTTGTGAACTACAGAAACCTAAACTCTTCTTACGATAAGTTGTGAACTAGAGAAACCTACACTCTTTTTAGAATTCTCTCATAATGGCCATTGGTTTATGTTATTACTTATGCAACTTGCACTTAAACTAGAAAATTTTCTCTAATTATTAAGAATTGAGGATCTTTTATTGATCCCCTATAACCTACATACGCTTTTTATATTCCTCAATCACTACCCTATTCGTAAACTATCATAACACATATATTGATATCTAGTATTAATAATCCCGTGACTGAAAACAATTAAGAATAATGGAATCCATATATCATTTGAATTGACTTTTCTGAGTTTTATTCTATGAACTTTGTATTATAAGTAATATATGCTTATTATAGACAAAACTTATTAATAATATGTCAATTTTATAAGTTAATGCAATAATATACAATTAAATATTTGTCCTTGGTGGATTTAGGGCATATAACCAATAATTCATACTATGATGCATTCTCTATCTTTTTCTTTCAACATGTAATTAAATGAAATGTTGGATTGAAATTTAACAATCCAAATGTTTTGAGATATAAAAATTAATGATGAAGATCAAGAAGCATAATAACTTCTTATCAAATTAAACTTTTTTTTAAAAAAATGTCTTATTAATTGCTATTTTAAAATGATAATTAATTTAACTTTTGTTTAATTTATTATTTAATAAAAAATTATTATTTAAGTAACTTTTGTTGGGATAAGGCCATGGTACATTTAGCTATAACGTAAGTTCTTTTACAATTTAATTTACTAATAAGTATATTTTAAATAAAAAGTGACTATATTTCTATTATTCTTGAAAACCATATAATATACACCCATTTAACGTATAATTACTTTTCTTAAAATCTATTTGGATGATTGAAAGTGACTTTCAGTCACTCATCAACCCATTTGAGGTGACTGAAAGTCAATTTTGATCAACATATTTAGATGACCGAAAGTAAGACTTAGTCATCCTATTTGGATGATTGAAAGTGAGTTTCAATCACCCCAATTTGAGTGACTGAATCTCACTTTTGGTCACTCAATTTTAAAGAGGCTATAAAGTCTTGTGGGTAGCATAATAATATAAAAAATCTGAATTTTTGTCCTAACCTTTTTTTTATAGTCATAAGACTTCTTGAAACTATAAATGTCTGGTTTTATGGACTTGATAAGCTTTCTTTTATTAAGAAAGTAAAGTATAGTTCACTTGAAACTTTTATTTGGTAATTTTTGTTGTAAAAATGTCTATGCAAACATATGTTTATAATATCACAAACAAGTAATAAAGTTATGAGTAAATATCATTCACAAAAGGGTTGATTTTTTACTATTTAACTATTAAATTAAATAATTTTAATTTTATCTAAATGAGTTGAATAAAGAGATTGTTTATAATAAAAGTAATTAACAACTAACATAAAGTAAAGAAAGTATCAAGATAAAACCAACAAAAGTGAAAGTTTTAGGATATATCGTTTCACTTAAAGCAACTTCAATTGATTCTACCTATTCATATTAACTGGTTTTAAGATTATAATTGATAATTAAGAATTCTAAAAATATTTATTAGTCTTTTTTAAGGTTATGATGAAAATATCTTTATTTTATTAATTCATTCTATTCTTATGTAAATTACAATAATCAAAAATTCATAAATTCCATGGATATATTGCATTGATTACACTAAGCATACAAATATATTCCTATCTTATGTAATGCTTAATGAAATCTAACATTAGATCATAAGCACAAATAATCTTTTTTAAGGCATGAATATGCAATCGAAACATCTATTAAGTGACTAATTAGCTAGAAGTATTAAGAATAATGAAGAACACTTAATTTATAGTTTAACAGGCAAAAATTAAATCATCTTAATTTGGATACATCGAACTTTAAAATATAAAATTTAATTCATAATATAATAAACTTAAACTATCATAATTAAATTCAATATCAATGGTGAAATAAACAAGAAAATAAAAAAGAAAACTTAATCATTTCAGTTCGTTAGATAGCTTTTCCTAAATCCGAGCTTCTTATTGATGCGTTTCTTTATCTTGCCCCTTCTTTCTCCCTTATTAGCTCTCTCTACTTTTTATTTTTGTCCCTAATGTCTTTTCTTCAATGTAATGTTCTTTCCTCTTTTAAAAGAAAGAAAAATGGGCAAATTACCCAAACACTCCACATTGAGGCATCAAAACCTTGCCTTTTAAAGTTGTAGTGCCTAAAATTAGTTGCCTTAGCCTTGGGTTCTAAGATCGCAACTTTAAAGCCATTGCCTTCAACAAAAACTTGTGATTTAGAGCTACAATCTTAAAGCTTCTACCTTCAACATCTTTCCATGCACTTCAAAGATTGCTTTTCATTCGAAAACTTATTATTCTATGAATTTATTTCTTTCTACATAAAAATAAATAAAATATACCAAAAGTAAATAAAGAAAAGGGTAAATTAGTGACATATCAAGAGTAAAATTATAATAAAATGATATCACAATAATGCATATCAATGTTTACCCTTAGAATAAGTTTAGATGCATTAAAAATGCTAACATAAAGTTCATTGATTAACTAGCAAAAATCCAAGGGTAATTGAAGTCCCCTAGTTTTAAGTAGTAGGGAGATTTTGAGACTATTACTAGAAATTATAGAATTGTCCTGTAATAATTGAGACCTTAACTTTTTTTAACTATATTTTTTTCAATAGCAAAATATCATTCAATGGATTCTTTCTTTTCCCATAACTTTTTATGGGTGTGAAAATCCAGTATTCATAATTTTTTGCCCATTGGCACATTCTTCATCCCTATAAGTATCTTCTGATTAAAAAGGTAGTTTTGGTTTACTATGAGTATACTCGGGTGAAAATCTAATCTTCAAAATTTTCACCCATAGATACATTCTTAATTTTCATGTTATCCTTAGGTGTAAAATGCATTATTCATGGGTACTCCTTTTTATTCATGGATATCTAAAGATGGCAATGAATCAAATTTCGGATGAATACATTCAAATTTGTATTTGTATTCACTAAAAAAAATTCAATACCAAATCTATGCCAAACTCATCGGATTTGGCATTTATTTATTAAACTCGTTTAAACAAATATTTAATATTTATCAAACTTACTGTAGATGTTTGCGAATTTTTAGCAAAAATTTTTTTGTATGTTTAATTTTATTTGTACTATTTTAAAATATCAAATATAAATTTATAAATTATTCAATTAAAACTATACATTTTTAGCATTAATTTAAAATAAAATATATCACCCACATAAAATATCAAGTACATTCAATATAAAATAATTTAATCACAATAGTTTTATAAAAAAAATACACAATTATTTTATAAATTCATAAATAAAATATCATAAATTCAAAATGTGCAATTTAAAAAAGATTGGTTTATAACTATTTCTATAAGTCAGTAGACTTCCATTTTCAAAATATATTACCATCTCATTCATTTAAATTATCAATTCACTTTAACCCAATATGTACATTTTAAAAAAAAAAAAGACAACAAGTATGTAATATAAGTATACTACCACCATTGCAAAACTTATTTATTCCATCCTACATTTAAATATAAATTCACATCTATTTAAAAATTCAAGATATCTTTATATGCACACCTTGACATGAACCATCTTTAACTATATATCCAAATAAGCATTAATTTCATCATATATTCAACACAAAAGCATATACACATATATACTAAATTTTGGCGGAATAAGGTTTCCTAAATCAAAAATTATAACATGCTTTCATTTGGCTTCTAGCATGATTTTAAGCACCAATAATGTTTAAGAAACACACTGCAAGTTTTCTAAGGTTAAAATCCTTCTTCTTGAACTTTTCTTGAATTTTTCTCGCCAATAAAACTAATTAGAAATCAAGTAGTTTCTTAGGTTTTATGGTTTGATCATTGGTTTTTTATGGCTATAGGATTTCTCTATAATTTTTCAAAGATATCTTGGTAGGTCATCAATGGTAGATGGAAAAAGGAATGAAGAAGGAAGATGATTGAAAATGGTAGAAGCTTAAAGAAACTTGGAGAAAATGGAAATGAATGAAAAATTTGGCCATGGTGGGTGTTTATAGTCAAAAATTTTGATTTCCACCTTTAATCCACCAATCATAGTAAATAAGACATATATGTAATTCTTGAATTTTTTTTATAATTAATAAATTATGTAATTACTAATTTACCCTTAATTTAACAAAAAAAATCTTACAATAACATTGTTATTTTCATAAAAATTTTAATTATACCATTTCCTAAAATTTTAATAATTTCTATGTTCACATAGAAAATAAAATTAAGAAATTTAATAAATAACATAAAATATTTATAACATTACGTGTCTCGATTTAATATCAACTAAATAAAAACTAAGATGTTCATAACTCTTGTCATAGAGATGTTCATAATTTGTAGAGATTAGAATTCAATCTTTTAAGCTATAGTCATCCAACAATTTTGCTACCAATTCTCCAATGTTGAACTTGGATTTCTCCCTTGATCTAATGAAAACTGATCCAAACTTCCCATTTGACACAACAGAATTTTCATTCTAATTATATTTCAATGTAAAAGTAATAAGAATGAAGTTAAAACTATAATTTAAGTAGTACCTTACTTGATTAGCTAGCAACACTATTGTTTCTAGTATGTATTATAATAGGGAGAGATAGAACTTAGTTTAGTAATAATAGTCTGCTTTTCAATTTATTCATGAAGAAAAGTAGTAATAAATTGGACTTACAAATGCTAATCACTATTTAGGTATTTCCTTAAATACACGTGTTCTATGTTTTATATTGTGTAATTGGTTGATGATGAAAAAGAAAGAAATAAATAAAAAAAACTAGCAATCTTATGGTCAGTTCTTGCAACATAAGTAATATAAGAATCTTGCAAGATTTCATTAAGTTCCTACCTTACTTGAGCTTGGAAACTTATAATGCCAGTTCAATCTTTTAAATAGGTTCACAAGTACTATTTTAGTTCCATATACATATAAGATCCCATGGTTGCCACTTTCTATCTCACAATCAATCAATTGCAATAGTTTTATACATTAAATAGCACACCATCAATGACAGCAACTATTGGTTCCTCTCACTTCTCATTCAAGAAAAAAATTAATATTTAGGGAAAATCAACAGCAACCATTCAACAAAAACCATTACAAAGCAAAAATCAAAAGCAATAACAACCATAAAGCTAAAATCAACAACAACAATAACTATAAAGCAAAAATCAATGCAATTATTAATAAAAATATTTAAGAAAAAAATTCACAATACTTGGGAATGAAGGTGATAGAAGAGTAGTGTAGTTTCCATTAAATCAACAAAAATAATGTTTGTGAATTATGACTTTCAGTGAAATTAAGGTTTGTGACTTTAGGCAAAAACTAAAAATAAAGAAATTACAAAAGATTCAAGAGAGTATGAAACTTATTTAAGTTAATGTAGATTGTAGAATCAAACTTCTCTTTCATCCATTCATTTATCAATTTTGATTATTTTTTTTACCATTTTTTCTTAACGTATGGAATCACCAATTTTACACTATGTACTTTCTTTATTCTATATCTCTGTATATCTCTATTTATAATTCATCAGGCTTATGATTAAAATGAGGAAGAAAACAAAAGAAATTTTTTGATTTATATTTTTTTAGATTATTTTATTTTGGCTTACAAGCTAGGGCTATCTAGGCTTAGCATGGCCTGTATCGGGTAGGCCTGATGGGCTGTAACATGCTATATATTTTTCATGGGAGCCAAGCTTGTGTCTGTGTAGGTCTAACCTAATCTATCCCTAGAGACTACATGAATTTGATTTTTAAGGGCTAAACTAACTTAGCCCAGCCTTTTTAACACCTCTATAATATATGTATTATTTGTTTTATGTAGTCGCATTGTAGACATCCTCCTTTTATGTCTTTATTTTCAAGTTATTTATGGTTTCCTTTGTGGTTTAAAGTGAAAAAAATATGATGAAAATTATAAGTTTATAATTTCTAATTTCATAAATTTATAGAGTATTTTCTTAAGTATTGTTAATAATTCATATTGTTCTTCAGAACAAGATTTATGCTTACTAAAGGAAATTCAATGATAGCTAGTAAGAAAATCTTGTTGAGTTAATGCTTCCAGGCAAAGGATCTTATTGAATAAGTCTATCTCTAAAGAATCAAGACTGCGACAAAAATATAAGATTTGTATAAGTTCGTTAGTGCTTGTAATCATTGATTTTCCTAATGCATTTTTTTTTAATTTTCTTGAGTATGGTATTATAGATATAAGATTAAAAAATTTGAACCACGTTAAAATTCAATTATCTTATAGAATCAGTATTGTACTTACTTGACTTCATTGATTGTTTAAAATTAATTAAAGTTGGCAAATCTTAAGTAAAAGAAAACTTCAACTGGTATTGAAGGGAGTTATTATTTTATTTGATGAAATTTCTTGATATTTTGATTTGTTTTAGTGTAGATATGGACACTCATAGAGAAGAAGGTTTTATATTACTACTAGTATTGTTTGATGACATAAATTATTCATATTCGAAGACAAACATGAGGGCATTCATTAAATCTGTAGATGAGAAGGCATGACAGGTTGCTATCATTGTTGAAACTATTTTTGCTATGATTGATGATAATAATAATACAATTCCTAAGCTAGAAAACATATGGACAAATGCAAAAGATAACTTAGCAAGTTTAAAATCAAATACTTTAGATGCAATCTTCAATGCAATGAATTTAAATCAATTCATGTTGATCTCAACTTATGAATTCGCAAAGAAAGTGTCGAATATTCTTAAAGTTTCTAAAAAATGAACATCAACAATGAAACATTTTAAACTCTAAATACTTGTTTCTAGATTTAAAAATCTAAGAATGGAAGATAATAAATTATTTGCTAACTTTAATTATAAACTAAATGATATTGCTCATAAATCTTATGCATTAGGTGAAGCATACTCAGAAACTAAGCTTATAAGAAAAATATTATACTCACTTCATGACAAGTTTCAAGCAAAAGTCACAACAATTAAAAAAAGTAAAGATATTGATTTAATGAAGGTTGAAGAATTAATTTAATATCTGAGACTATTTGAAATGAATATAAAACAATGAAAAAAAATCTTAGATTTTCAAGCTGAAACAAAAGATCAACGAAGATGAAAAAGAAGTAGATATTAAAAATTCAGAAGTTGTCGCATTGCTTACAAAAAACTTTAATAAAATTATGAAAAGAATGGGGTAACAAAAGAAACAAACATCTAGATTTCTTTCAAAAGATAAGTTTCCCATGAATTCTTTTAAAAATAAAAAAATAAGGTATTCAATGTAGGAAATGTGAAGGTTTGGGTTACATATAAGCTGAATATGCTAGCGTACTTGAAAAAAGTCAAAAGCTATAAACATCACTGAGAGTGATGATGAATAAGAGAAGGAAAGCTCTAAAAATATGAGGAATTATATTGCATTTAATGTTTAGTTACCTTTTGAAAAGGTTAAAAATATGCAAGTATATAATGCTATCACTATAAAATTAATTATCAATTGTTACAACGAATTAGCAAAATGAGTGACTTAAAAATTTATTTCAATGAACTCAATTCTAATGAGAGTGATGCAAAAAGTAAGGTAGACATGGATACTATGCAAGTCTTATACAAATTGATATTTAACAAGAAGATAAATATGTGCAACTATAATAAAACTTTAAAAAGACAAGTAGTCTTCTAAAAAAAACAATCTAAAACAAAAAGAATAGTGAACTCAATTAAGATGAGCATAATTGAGAAAGACAGAAGCATACATAAGGTGGAATATGATATTTTGACTTGAAAAAAAAGTAGTAATAATCGTCAAAGATTTGTATACTAGAGAAAAGTCATCATACACAAAAATAGTGTTTGTTAAAGCTATACTTGCTAAATTTAAACCTTTTAGTATGAGTAAGAGTAAGATACTTAGTTATCAATACCATGAGTTCAAATGTAAAATCAAGAAATTTGTTCTTATACATCACTACTACAATTTGAAAGGTCATACTCAACTAAATTGCTTTAACTTTTTCAAATTTTTAAAAAATAACATGATATTAAAAAATATATATTTAATCTTTTATACATTTTTGAAAGCATGTGCCACTAGTTCTTGGTATTTTGACAATGAATGCTCTAAACATATGATAGAAAATCGTGAAAGTTTAGTGGATTATGAAAAGTGTTCAAAGGACATGTCACATTTGGAGATGGTGTCAAAGGATAGATCATTGGGAAAAAAAACAATTAATGTAGAAGGATTCCCAAGTGTTTTATATTGAGAATCTAAAAGCAAATTTGATTAGTATTAGTTAAATTTGTGATGATAATTTGTATATAAAATTTATACAAGAAAAGTATTAAGTACTTGATAAATTTGATAATTATATTTTAGAAGGGATTAAGCTTTTGATAATTATTATATTTAACATATATACTCACATGTTATATAATTAATTTTGATAACATAGATAAATGGCATCAAAAACTTGGACATTTAAATTATAAAAATCTAATCAAGATTGTGAATATAAGTACTGTGTATGGAATTTCAAAACTCAATAAAAAGCAATATGAAATATTTATGCCATGTCAACTCGAAAAGCAACCCAAGTCATAACATAAAGTGGTGTAACATACTATTACAACAGAGATACTTCTATTACTTCATATGGATTTAATAGATTGAGTTCAAGTAGAAAGCATAAGAGATAAAAGATATCTCTTTATTTGTGTAGATGAATTTCTAAGTGTATTTAGATTTATTTTATTAAAAAGAAATCATATGCATTAAATGTGTTTAAAAACTTATGTGTTAAATTTTTGAATAAGAAAATCATAAAATTGAAAAAATAGTAAGAATAAAAAGTGATTGTTACAAGGAATTTGAAAATACTAATTTTGTTAATTCTTCTGATAAATATAATATTTCACATGTATTTTTTGCCCGTGAAACACTTAAACAAAATGGTTTTGTAGAACCAAAAACAAAAAAAAAAGACTTTACAAAAAATTGCCTAACTTATATTGAATGCGAAGAAATTGATTAAGAAATTATAGACTAAAGCTATAAGCATTACATATTTTACAATTAACCAAGTATATTTTCGTCTAGCCATAGTAAAACTCTATATGAAATTTGGAAAGTAAAAAACCCAACTTAAGTTACATTCATATTTTAGGAGCCTGTGTTATATTTTGAATGGTAGAGTGCAATGACATAAGTTTGATTTTAAAAGTGATCGAAAGTATGTTTCTTAGATATTCTTATAATAATCGAGCATATCGTGTTTATGACATGAGAACTCAAACTATTAAGAATATGCAAATGCAGTTATTGAAAATTTTAAAGATTTTGTAAATTATTCACTAGAGGAAGAAGTCATTAGAATCATTTAAGAAAATCAAGAAAATTTTCAAAATGAATAAAAGAACAATAAAAAGCAAAGAAAATCATTCTGTTCAATTGTTGCAACAGAAACAAAAGATATTATTACAATAGAAATGTCAGAATAAATTAAAGCAAATTCTTACTCTAAATTAAATCATACTATTAGAGATTACATTAGAAGAGAACTATCATTCAAAGTCAAGAAGAATCATTCCTTTCACCTAATATATTTGTTACACCTCATTAATTAAACTTATAAATGTTAAAAAAGTTTTATTCAAAGAATCTCAGGTACATGCTATGCAAGAAGAGTTAGAATAATTTGTAAGAAATATTGTGTAGGCATTATTAATTAAGTGTGGACACTAAATTTATTTGAACTAGATAAATTTTCAAGAGTAAAATTGATGAATTTAGTAACATTATAAGAAATAAAATTAGGTTAGTTGCTCAATGGTACATATAAATTGAGAGAATTGACATTGATAAGACATTTGCTCCTATAATTAGGTTAGAATTAATTAGATTATTTCTTGTCATTGTATATGTTCTAGGCTTTAAACTATTTTAGATGGATCTAAAAGTTTGTTTTTGAAGGATTATTAAATAAGAAAATCTATTTAAAATACTTTAAATGTTTTGAGGACCCTAATTTTTTTATTATGTTTTTAAACTTAAAAAAGCATTATACGAGTTAAAACAAGCTCTGAGGGCATTATATAAAAGGTTAATTAAGTTTTTGTATAATAAAAAATATACAATAGAGGAGGAACCGATAAAACATTGTTCATTAAGAATTTTAATTCTGAAATTATAATTGCTCAACTTTATGTAAATAACATTATTTTTAGTTTTACTTCTAAAATTAAGGCATAAGAATTTATGGATCAAATAAAAATAAATTTGAGATCAGCTTAGTTGATGAATTGACTTACTTTCTAAGTTTACAAGTTAAATAGCTTGAGAATAATATTTTTATCACTCAAAGTAAGTATGCAAAAAACTTAGTAAAGAAGTTTGGGTCAGAAACTACCAAACACTTAAAGAAACCTATGAAAATTAATATAAAATTGTCAAACAATAATAGTGGATCTAGTGTTGATCCTAATTTACATAGGAGTGTGATTGGTAATTTATTATACTTAGCTAAAAGTTATCTAGACATTAACTTTAGCATAAGGGTGTCGACTAGATACCAAGTAAATCCTAAAAAGACATATTTTTCTACTATTAAGAGAACTATTTGTTATGTAAGTGCGACTAATGATTATGGTATTTAGTTTTCAAAAAACATTAATCCTAATCTTATTGGCTATAGTGATGTTGATTGGACAAGTAATACAAATGATCAAAAGAATACCACTAAAGGTTGTTATTCTCTCAAAAACAAATTGGTTTCATTGTATAACAAGAACTAGGATTTCATCTCTTTATCTCATATTGAGGTCAACTACATTACCATAGGAAGTTGTTATGCACAACTTATGTATAAGATTTTTTTTTTTTTTGTTGCTATTTATTATGATAATTCAAGTGTAATAAATATTTTTAAGAACTTAGAGCAGCATTATAAGCCTAAAATGATGACACTAGGCATTACTTTATAAGAGACTTGTTAAAAAAATAAGATTTTCATCATAGAGCATGTAAATACAAAAGATCAACTTGTTGATATTTTTATCAAATCTCTTAATATATCTAGATTTGAATCTTTGCGCAAAACCTTAGGGTTATACTTTATTTAATGTTATTTTTGAAAATGTATCAAACTTTTGAAGAATAGTTACGTCGTATGGTTTAAATTTTTTAATTCAGTATTTAATTGTCATTATGTGAATTTGAACATTTTATGCCATTACTTAGAATAGACAAATTTTAAACTAATTCTTATGTACATACATTATTGCACTTTTGATTTAAAATTGGTTTTTATGATCGATGCAATTTTATAATAAAATATTAGTTTGAGCTATAACTATTTATTTAGATTCTTATCTTACAAAAAAAAATTTGTACATGTTCTATAATTTGAAAAAATTACTTAAAATTATTATGTGAAGCTATTCATGAGTAATATAAGCCTATGTATCACTAATATGCAAAAGACGATCTACCATGAGAAAAACATTATTTTAATGATAGAGTGAAAACTGCTAATTTTGAAAAAAAAAAATTAATAAGAGAAAGTAACAGCAAGGAACAACATGTACTACTCATTCACATGTATGGTATGTTAAATTGTTGTAATCAATAAAATTAAGAAAAATCTTGTGTCAATCTTTGCACATACACACTAAGTTTAAGATATATATTTACCTTTTAAACTTCATTGCAAATAAGATAAATACCTTTGAGAGTTTAATTGAAAATTTTCATGTCTTTTTAAATTTAGTTTTGGCTCGTCTACTTCAAGTTCTCTTAATGCCTACTTTTATTTTCTTATCTAGTTACTTTGTTTGTTGTGATGACCATGGTGAAAACTCACAATAACCCACTCAAATCAAAGCGATCCACGATAATAGATGCCAACGCTGGCAAATCTCTTTCACCATTATCAAAATACTGGCAAAGAAATCCCAAAAGGCACCTAAGAAATCACCATTTCAATTTAAATATGCGTCCATATTTCTAGCCATAAAATCACCTCCTTAGATATCATTTCGTTCAGTTCTAATGAATAAGGAGAACTGATGATTAATTGTAACTTGGCATCAATAAAGAATTCTAGTCTATATTTTTCTTGTCAAAAGAAAAAAAGGATAGCATGGGTTACGACTTCTTTACCACCTATTTGATCATCCAAACTTTTATCTTTAGATTACGATGACAATGATGATACTAGTGATAAAATAACAACTTCACCTTCTGTCACAGTAGATCTTAAGCCAATTTCAAGTGTTCAAGCAAAATAAAGTACTATACCAAGTTCTTTGATGGACAAATCCTCTATTAAGCAAGGAAAATAGTTTTTTGATTTAGTTTGTAATGTTTCTAAAGCCTATTCTAATCAATTTTTCACATAAGAGAATCAAAACTTATGTTCTGTACTGATTGAGAGAAAATTCATTAGTGAAAGAATGTTGCAATTGGAATAATTTAGGAATTATGGAGTGGTTTCTACTTTGATGAAAAACAAATTTTTAGGTAATGTTTCTAGGGTGTCATAGTATGTTAAGGCAATTGTGTATGAATTTTTACACAAATATCTCTTTAATGGTTGAATTTAAATACTCTTCATAATATTACAAAGTTTATGTTAAGCGTCACATGAGGAAAAAAGATGAGAGGATATAAAATTAGGTGAAATGAGAAGTTTACTTTTATATTCAAAGGATTTGTTATAGTATGATAAAGTTTATTGGAACACTATAAAACAACCAATAAAAAATTAGCAAATGTAAAATTCTAAATTTTTTTATTCAATTGGATTGGATCAGTTTAATTAGTTTCAATCAAACACAATCCAAAAATCAATTTAGTTACTACATTTTAATTTTTTTTCAAATCGAAACTAGGCCAAACCAACATAAATTCCAAGTATTCTTTGGAAGCCCATTTTAATTTTTTGTAAGGACGCAATTAGGACATATATTACACAGCCAAAAGTTCTTAAATGAGAAATATTTGATTGTTGACCAAAACCAAGTTGTGAAGGTGAATATGTATGATAAGAACTCGATTGAATATGAATTAATTATACATTATATAGTATAATATGTTTGCAGTATCAAACAAGTAAATTTATTTTAAGTGTTAATTGTCGAGCAATTGATTGTAAATGTTTATTCAAAGACTCACTAAACCATTGCGTATAAGTGTTTGCAACAAAATGCTCAACTTTAGTTCTATGACAGGTAATAACCATTAAAAAGATCTAGATATAAATTCACTTACATTATCTAGTTTATTTTTTTAATCAAAAAACAAATAAATTGTGCTCATAATTTAATGATTTTAACAAGAAGTCTAGCAAATGCAACACTATGAGTAGAAAGTAAAAAAACATGTGACCATCTAGTTAAAGCATCAATTAAGACCAAAAATAATGAAATGGTTGGCAATATGAGTGTATAGGCCCATATATATCCTCTTTGATTTGTTCCAAAATTTTAGGGGATTTAAGACTTACCTTTGTTGTAGATAATCAAATAATTAGTTTTCTTTGAAAAAAAAATCAATACATAGAATTCCGATAGGTAAAAGAATCTCTTGGTTCTATAATTTATTTTCATGTGAATTTTTTAAAATATGAAGCATCACTAAAATTGATCACACCAAAATTTAAAAAGTTTTTGATTAGAGAATTTCTAACTCTTTGCAAAATTAATTTATGTTATTCTTATAGTTTTATGATATAACTCAAAATGAAGCTAGTTTTTCTAATATGTGCTTCTAGTATGATATAGTTGAATTGATATAAAGAAATTCCAAATTACTTTTATTAGATTTTTCAATATGGTATCCATTTTCATAAATGTCTTTGTACAGATTTCTTCTAGATCTACTTAAGTATAAATCATTGCAAATTTGTAATTTTGTACCATGTGGTAACATAATATTAGTTATTCTTGAACTTTCAATCAAATTGGTAAAAACTAATATTGTATTAATATAGCCTTAGCTAACATTAATTGAGAAAAATATTTTTTATTTTATAGATTGTATGCATTATAGTACTATTTACCAAACATCTACCTTCATCATTCACTATATGATTGTTTAAGTCTTTTATAATATTCATTTTTATCCTCATAATATATAAAATGGAGTTGATAAAAAAGAAATGAATATAAAAAAATATTCTGATAATATGAAAAAAATTATATATAACATAAGTTGTTTTGTTAGGAAAATTTAAAAATTACATACCAATTTCTCGTAAAATACTCAAAATGATACATACTCTTTGTAACATAATTTAAAACACATCATAATATCAAATTTTAAACATACTATAACTTAAAGCCTCAAACACACCAAACTTATAAATATACTGAACTTTGAAAACACATTTCAAAATCAAAATCAAATTTTACATGTTTATCACTAATAAAATATTCAATCTTACCATTAGGATCTTTAAAAAAATTTGAAATATCCAAATGAGTTGTATCAATCAGATTGTCATGTTTAATGAAATTTATCTCCATTTTTTTCTTTTTGCACTTTTGGATACTTTGTAAAGATCAACTAGATGTTTTAGTGTACCACAAACACATGAGCAAAGTCCTTTTATACCACATCTAAAACAAACAATCTTTTATAGATCTTTTTTATTTTTGTTGCTTTTCATAATTGCTATTTCACTTCAAGTGGTTTGATCTAACTTGTTCTAACCACACGACTTTGATTATGTTTGTTACCATAACCTTAACCACATCTTCGATTGGCTCTATAATTATTGCCTAAAGTGTCATTTGCTTCATGGTTGTACAAATACAATCGAGTGAGACTAATTATTTTTCAATAAAACTTCATTTTTTTTCAACCACTAAATAACGGGAGATAAGTTCAAAATATTTTTTAAATCTCCACTCTTTATATTGTGCTGCAAAAGGAACTTTAAAATATGAAAAGTAAAGAATTTTTTTTCCAACATTTTTACATCAGTGACATTTTCTCCGCATAGTTGTAATTGAGAAATAATCTTGAATAATGCATAATTATATTGACTAACGAATTTAAAATCCTGTAGTCGTAAGTACATCTAATCATAATGAGCTTTTAAAAATATGCATGTCTTTTAGTGATTAACTTTTTTATTTAGACAATTAAAAAAACTAAATGAATCTTTTATTGTAATGTAGTCACTTTTTAATTGTTCATAAAAAATGGTCTCAAGGAAAAATCATTGCCTTTGCACAATCTTATATAAATGTTTCATTTTTTTTTTGTAATAGTATTTTCAAAATTCACAACATTAAGGTGAATTTTAGCATTTTAAACCCAAGACAGATAATTATTATTAGAAATATCAAGTGCCACTAATTCAAGTTTTGCGAGATTTAACATTTTCTAACAACTATAAAATAATACAAATAAAAATAAATAATTTATTATTTAAAGAAATAAATATTAAGCAGTGATAGACAAAAATTAGATAGTTATTAAGTATCTTAATCATGTTTCCTTTGGTTGATACGTATGATAATAATTTTTTTAAAAAATACATTTTATCATGTCATCTTTTGCGCAAGAAAATCTCTTCCATTATATTATACTTTTTATGATGATTCCCTTGCTTATAACTAAAAACTTTTTTTCTTAAATGTTGCATGCATAAATAAAGATAAACATTGTATATATGATCATAGAGAAGTAGCCAAAGTTACCTCACTAGTGGAAAAATTAAGCATTATAAAGTTATTAAGACCCATATTTATTTTAATTAATTCATAAGAACATCATATTTATACAAAACTGCAATTCTTTGACCATCTATATTTTTAATAAAATATTAAATTAATAAATCGTAATATTTTTTTATACATTTATACCTATATACACTTCGTTTTCGATGTACTATAGTTGATTGACTAAATGCTTTCCTCTGTTACTTTTTGAAAGTTAATATTTTTTATAATTTCGTTTTGTTTAGGTAATAGAATTGTATTTCTTGTTATAATACCAAAGCGAACCTTTAAATTGTATTAATATAGAAATTATTTAAAAAAAATAAGTTCAATCTAGTTGCAATAAATTGCTGACTTCGTCCTGCTGCTGCGATGTGTGCAAAATTCTGGTTAAAAATGGTAATGTCTAAGCAGGTTTTTAAACTTTGTTCGAACCAAACTTTGACCTTTATTGTTTTGTTTCTGGATTGTATTAGAATAACACGAACAAATACAGATGTAATAATGCTATGCCAATTATTCTTTTGGGTATTAGGTACACAAATTAATAATGATCAACTCCCATAAACAAAAAAAAAAAAAAAGATTAAAAAAATGGTAAATCCAAAATGGTTTGCACGTCGCAAGTAGTGCTCTTCCACCACATTTTATTTATATTCCAACAAAGACGCCCGTAACTTCTTCAATATATAAAAGTGCACAACTTCTTCTCGGAAGTATTTATCTCTAAATCATTCAAGAAGGAGAGAGAGAGAAAAGATATGGCAACCATAAAATTGATGTTATTTGCAGCAGCCGCAGCATCATTTTTTATGGGATGCTGCATCAATTTGGCAATGGCTAGTAGTTACGGTGAAGCTCCTGCTGGAATCATACATGTGGGTGGTAAAGTATTGTGCCAGGACTGCTCCAAGAGTTATAAGGAATGGGTTAACGGTTCCCAGCCCCTCAAAGGTACCAACAAATACAACACGCTCCCACTTTCTGCGTTTCAGTGATTTTTTAATCTTAACTCCATTGCATTACAGGTGTTAAGGTTTCCCTTATATGCACGGACGAGAGAAGAAGAGTTATGTGTTACAAAAGTGATACTACAGATGAGCAAGGCCAATTTGACATGACTGTTGACAGAATCATTAACGGGAAGCAATTGAAAGTTGAGTTTTGCTTCGTGAGATTGGTGTCATCGTCGCACCCTGTCTGCAACATTGCCACTAACTTTGCCGACGGAGTTACTGGAGTAAAGCTCATGCGACCCGCCTCCATTTATCGTGACCTAGTTAAATACAGAGTCGGCCCGTTCTACTATACAACACCAATGTGTGAAAAACCAGATAACAATCCAGAAGATGACCAAGACAGCAACTATTGAGAAGTTCATGGTTTCGGATCATTTTTTGTTTATTTGATGTGTATGCTGCTCTTTATTGACGTGGGCTTTGCAATTTGGAAACATAATAATGGGGATAAAGAATGTGTTATTGTAATTCTTAATTTTCTTTGGTTTTGATTGTGCAACAATTACTCGAGTATGCCAACCACGAGTTGGGCCGGGCGATTGATGTGTCACAACCTCTCTTAATTTTTAGGAACCGACTTTGGTATTATAATATGAGTTGATTTTTTCAAATATTCAGAATAGATTTAGTTAAATTGAAGACACATTTTTGAGCTGCACTGTAACAAATTCTCCATTATTCAAGTGTATCAACAAAAAGAATATTAGTTATGACACAGATTATTGATTATGACAAACTATCTCATTAAGAGAACATCAATAATAGCCATCAGATGGGAGACACACACATACATATATATAAAAGAGCAAACAAATGAGGAGCAAACAAACAAAAATACAGAGAAATTAAGGTATTTAGTGGGAGAACTAAAGTTAATGAATAATGAATTAGTACAAGGGCATTTGGTTCCTCATCTCTTAGTTTTCCAGTTATTGTAGCAAGGACAGGATTACTTGTTTCCTTAAAAAAAAATCCAGCAGGCACACACAAGCACTTGGCGCAGCACTTTTGGCACAAGAACAAGCATGGGTTTCTGTGTTGTGTCCTTGAGCATCTTTTCGTGCAATGCGGGGCGCATTCTGCAACACCCCCACGCATCCTCAAACATATCTGTTGAGATTTAGCTCGCCAGTGGACCTCAAATTATCAAGAAAATTACTAGATAAACAACCATTACAAGAACTCAAGAGCACCATTTATGCAGCCAAAAGAAAATAATGACAAAGTTGCAGAAGACTTCAAACAAACAACACAAAAAACCAAATAATTTACGTGGTTTAGCCATTGCAATTTGGCCGACGTCCATGCCAAGAACACTTCACAGCTTTATTAATTACTCAGCTTGAAAAGCAACACAAGTAGTTCAGATACAAGAGAAAAAATCGACAGATGAAATTGATAAACCTGAGAGCTTGAAACACCTCCCCTAATCTCTCTGTTTTCTTCACCTTTTTCTACAAAGCTTACGCGATCTTATTGAATTATTCAAGACTACATCTGCTTCTTCCTTATATACGAAGACTTCCTTAATTGATAGCTCATTAATAACAAATTAACAATAAGAAAGTAACCAACTTAACAGCTTCTATTAACTGCAAATAAAAAGAAAACTAATTATCTACTATAAACAAGAAGAATCTCCCACCACTCGTTGCTGAAACCTGAGATGGTCTCCATAGGTCACTACGTATGTTATCCAGTACTCCTTTGATTTTACATTCACCTTATTAAAACTTTAATCTATGAGAATTTCCAAAGATGCACTCGTCACAGAAGCTTAATGACTCTGCCCTGTCACTCCTCAATATTCTCTATCTGCTAAGTTCCTTAATTTCTTTTTCTGTATGTCAATCGAAGATGCCATGACCTGCCCTTATCAAGTTCAGATGTTAAGCCCACTGAGACATTTCCTACTGCCGTAGAAACATCTAGAATATATAGACCATTGTTCCTAGGGTCTTTCATAATAACCATGGAACATTTTATAACCTTTAAATTTTCAGTCTTCAACATGCATCCCAATTGATCAAGCATATCTAAGGATATTAAATTTCTTTTTAATTCTAGAACATGCCTCACATCATTTTAAGTCTTTAACAGAATCATCATACATCCTTAGTCTAACAGTGTCCCTTCTAATTACATTGCGTGCTATATTATTATCCATCAACACCTTACCACCACACAAGGTGCATAAGAGACAAAGAAATTCTTACTTGGACACATGCAGAATGAACAACCTGAGTCTAGAATCTATTGGTTTTCTATTTTCTTGTCAGCTGCAATGAAAAGTGTTGTTGGAATATAATCTTCTTCAGCTGACTCGCAGCTTCCTTCAGGTGCAACAGTTGCATCTCCATCTTTTTCTTTCTTTTTCTTTTGATTTTTCTTTCTTTCTTAACACGGCCTTTCTTGTGGCACTGAAAATATTTGAAGACCTAGTTTTTAGATTTTGATCTCTGATTCTTGCCCCTTTTGCTGTTTATTTTCTCTAACCTACCCCCTCTTAAGAGATTTTTTTGTATTGCCTACATCTCTTGCTTCTGACTTCTTCTTTAACTCTTTAGAGTTTAATGTAAATTTTACTTCCTGCATCGAAAGAGTCTCTCTAACAAGAGTTAAAGTGTCCATCAAATATTCATAAGAGACGGGTTAAGAGTTCAAAAGTATCATGACTTGATCTTCATCACCGATCTTGACATCAATATTTTTCAGATCCAATATTATCCTGTTAAACTCATCAAGATGGTCTTTGATTGAACCTTCTTGTTGTAGACAAAAAGTATATAGTCTCCTCCTCGTATACAATGTATTGGCCAAGCTTTTTGTCATGAATCTATCCTCCAATATCTGCCACAAGCTTGCTGTTTTATTCTTTTTAGATACCTCCCTTAGAACTTCATCTCCAAGACTCAAAATAATAGCAGTATGTGCTTTGTTCATAATCTCTTTCTTTCTCTTTTTCTGTTAAAGTTTCTGGCATTTTTGATTATCCTATCAAAGCATCTTTGACTCCTTGGTGCACAAGAAGAGCCTTCATTTTGATTTTTCAAATGTTGAAGTCATTGTCTCTTGTAAACTTTTCAATATTGAATTTCGTTTGAGCCATTCTTGAACCAAAGAAAACTAATTCACTAACTTTTCCATGTTAGCGTGCTAAGTCAGATTCAGTTTCTTCTTCAATTCTGAGAAAACATAAAAGCTTGAAGCACCTAATCTTCACAAAATCTGTTCAACATTATTGATTTATGGTTTAATGTCATTCAGGAATTCCATTAACTTGGTCTTTTAAGACTGCCTTGAGTAGCGCCATATTGAAATTGAAGAAAAACAAGAAGGTTTTTGACATTAAAATTTGGAAAAACTTGGGAAGAATTGACGAGAAGTCCTCGTATCTATGTAAAGTAATCTCACCATGGAATGGTTGCTGTTACTGCTGGGACTGGGCTTTCGTTGTGGAGTTGGAGCCTCAGCATTGCTGGGAGCCTGGAGAATCACAAAATTTTACATATGTAAATTAATTCCTTTTTCAATAATTGTTAAAGAATAAACAGAACAAAGTGATCAGACTTACGTAGTTCTCTACGAGAAAAAGAAATATCAAAATAAGGCTAGAGAATGTCGCAACACTAGGCATTCTTGCCATTGCCTTGTTTAATGAAAGAAAGAGAAATGTTTTAGTCATTCAAAGCAAGTACACACAGGGATGGAGAGAGGAAGCAGTAGGAGTTTCAAGTGAGAATGACTACGAGTGGTCGTCAAAGCATTTGGAATATTTGTAGGCAGTTGAATAATATATAATTTTTAAGAAATTTTTAGAAAATTATTAATTCGATATATTTCTTTTGCACGGATACAGAAGGATATTTGTGAAATTATCAAACGCTAAAGAATAGCATACATAGAGCTACCGTTATGGCTTCTTGTGACTCCCTTCCATGTGAAATGGGTAACGTGAAAATGATAGGCATGTTCATTCGCATGTTCTTCGTACAAAACAGAACATAACTAAGCAAAATCCACACTCTTTTATTTGTGCTATTTTTAAGAAAACCTATCAAATTTAAGCAAATCAGTACATATATGTAGCGAAAAATACACTAAACGGTTTACTTTTCAAGATCAATTTTAGTGTTATTATCTGTATATAATATCATACAATAAATACGTACATACTTCTAATTAAATGTTTTTTGCCAAACTACAAATATAGATCAATTATTTTTACGTCTTTATAATATATACACGATCAAAAATCTAATTCAAAGTACTAACTCCTATAATTCGAGTATATAATATTTTATATATTCCACTTTTCACAAAAGTAAGAACATAAAAAAATAAATTGAAGATATATTTCTAAAAAGTAAATATAATATTTTTATATTTTTATTTAAGATATTTAAAATTAACTTATTTGGTTGAACTTTCTTATAAAACTCAATTTATTTAGTAAAATAGATACTAATAAAATTTAGTTTAATCTTTACATAATAAATTTAATCAAAATTAATACTCAAATAACTCAACGAATTTTAAAACCATTTAAAATTTTTCGTGTATATATATATATATTATTTTTGATTTTAATGTGTGACTCAATATGTTTTCGTAACGTTGACAATAATACTAAATTTTAATTTTCATATTACAAGTAATGTGCAATATCTAATAATATATCATAACTACTAAATAATGAAAATTTCGATGGTTTAATATTACTTTATCCATAACCAATATTACCGTATGATTTAATCCTTTTGTTTTAAATATCTTAATTGAATACAAGATATGAATGTATCATCCTTGTATAATTTAATTTTATATTTCTTTAATATTTTGAGTAAATTTATTCTATTAAATAAAATAAATATCACATATTAATTTATTCGAGTATGATCATGCATTTTTTAAAATTTCACTCAATTAAAGGACACAAGTTATTATTTTTGTTATATAAGAAAGACAAATTCTATTTTGATCACGTACACCTTTTTGCATAAATTATGATATATTTAATTATTTTTTTATAGTTTATTTTATTACAAATAACATTTAAAAATATTAAAATATGTCATTCTATATGGTGATAATTATAGTGATCTCAAGTTCAAATATCATATATACTATTATGACTATAAAAATTACTTATGACACTCATATAATAATCCACGTAGCGTTCTTGTGATGGGTTGATTCAATACATTAGTTCACTAACTTGTACCTATGTATTGACTTAATATCTCATATCATAATACACATGTGATATTATTAGTCACTACTATACTAGTCTCTATACATTATTGTTATTCTATTCACAACAATATTTAACTAGAGATATTTAAAAACAGTGTCTAATTAATTAAACTTACTATTTTAAAAACAGTATTATATTTATTAAATATATAGATGTGTAATAATAAAATAAAAAATATTATAATACAAATATGTTAAATATCTAAAATACTATTAAATTTAAGATGTATACCAACATTTATCTCTGCATCTTTCTTTTCCACTTATTCTTGTTACATATCGTGTTTGCTCCTTTCTTTGTTATTTGCTTTATAATAATCTTGGAAATGTGAGTAAAAGAGAAAAGAAAGGTGTTTTCTGTTGCAGCGGCCCATTCAGACCAGTTATCATCAGTTGTTTAATTGGTTAGTTTGCTCTCGTGAACTATGCCAGTTTGTATTCTACAAATTTGCGGAGAAGAGACTTTCAGACCGAGCTAAGTATCTAAAGAAGGGAAGCTTTAATTCTTTTTTTTTTTTTTTTTGCTTTGTTCTTAATTAGTTCAATAGCTTAGAGCATCAATTGTGTACGATGGTTGATAATGTCTTAAAATTTGTGAAATGATCAACTAATCTAATCAAGATAGATCAAATTCGTTTATGTGAAATACAACTCATACGATAAGTTATATTAATTGTTACATATTTCATATAATTTATTAAAATTTATTTTTAAAAATATTGTTAAAATTTTATTTAGTAATTTAAATTTTTAAATCTGATACTAATCCAACATAATATTAAATCCAAGATCTTCTATTTAAATATTTTTGTGCTCAAGACTAACTCTTTATTTTTGAAGTGTCATTTACTTATGATTAATTATTGTTTCCAATTAATCTAAAATTTTTTAAGAGCACAAGTATTTTTAGCACATAAATTATAATAATAAAATAAAAATAAAACATTAAAATAATAACTCGAAAAGAAATTTTAGAAACTAAGTGGGCAAATTCCTCCACCATGCTCTACCGCCTTTGCCATCACAAAAAAAGCCAGTCATATGAAGTCTCACTGCGATATCCACAATTTACAAGAATAATAAAGAAAAATTTAGGTAGCACAATACCAATAAGATTATCCAAAGAAAATATGTCATATGTTTGACTTTATTATAATTGTCTCTCTTATTATATAATTTCAAAATGAATGTATATATAATTGTAATAGATCGAATAGGTGATGGTGTGTTGGTACTATCTAAGATTTATTCATAATTATATATTAATTTTTATTTATTAGCCATATAATTCTTTTATTATAAGAAAAAGTGACTTTTTTCTTTTTTGAACTCTACAAAAGATACATGTCGCAACAGATACTGTCTCTCCTCAAAATTGCACAAGGCAAATCAACATATACTTGACATTATAGACCTTTTTATATCCATTAGACTTTGATTTGTTCTTCTTGCAGTACCATTTTTTTTGTTGGCTGTGGCATTGTGTTAGGATCTATGTTGTATTGGCTCATTTCATATCAAAACACTTTGTTGCAGTGTATTAAAGAACTTGAAAGAGGCCGATTAGAAACCTCACCGTCAACCTGCTGCTGAGTTATGGCTCGAGCTGCACACAATAATGGATGGCAAAATCTGAACGCCACCTTATAGCTCGAGCAACTTGCTTTTGAACCTGTGCGCCAAGTTCTCACCAAGCTATGGCTCAAGCGGTCTTCTTAGCCGGGCAGCTGCTAAGGCAGCGCCATGCTGGCCGCTCCAGCAAGCATCACGAAATTGTATCTTAATCTAACAAAATTTCAGGCAGATTTTGCGAGGGCTTGGAGAGTTTTTGGTGTTTCAAAACTTTAAAAAGTTGATGAGAGCAAGGGAGTGATACTTTCTTTATTTCTATTGTGAAAGAAACTAATCTAGTTCCTAACAAATGAGATTTATACTCTTGGTTGCCTTCACCTTATTTTGTAATTAAAAATCCAACTATAAAACTTCAAAGTTTTGTTAAGTGTTGGTAATTGGAGTTATAGTGTTCTGAACGAGTCATTCACCAATTTTATATAAAAGATGATTTTAAAGTTCTAAAAATAAAATTACTCAAAGTAAAATATTCAATGAGTTAATTATGATTAAATTAAAAGAATTTTTATAAAAAATTATTATTTAAAAATTCTTAATTGAAAAAATTTTTAACTCTTGTATCAATCGAGAGAGCTCTTATACTATGAGTGTTTTTCATAAAATTTTCTTTCGATAATAAAATCGTTCATCTATTGCTTCAAATGTTTTATTCTCTCTACAAAATTCATTTAAATTTTATATTCACAGCCATGATCACTATTCAAAACTTTAATAGATCTGACTTATGATTGAGTCTCTACTTTGTTTTTGCATCCCTCAACTTTTTTTCAAGTTTTATATTTGTTCTTTAATAAATATATGCATGCTCATATTTTAAGTACTCATCTATAAAAGTTAAAATAAAAATAAAAAAAGAAATATATTTTAGACCTCTGTGTCTCAATTTCATAGGTTCCACATAAATTTAAATGAACTATTTCAAATAAATTTGATGAATTCCAATGTTTTACGAATGATTTTCTTGATCCTTTTCTTGATCATATGCTTCACATATGTTAAATCACCTAGATTTACTTTTTGTAGCATTCCTATAGTAATCACTTATAGCATTTTATTTTTATTTATGTGGCTTAGTCTTAAATTTTTATTTAATAAATAAGTATTATTTAGAAAACTAGATACAGGCATAATCAGAAATAAATATTTTATTATCATCAATATTAATGAAATGTATCGAGCGCTGTCTCAACCTTCACGATAACATGACCATCTTTCCCCACAGTCACTACCCAAATTTAAGTCTATAATCTCAAAATCCTTTTTTCTTTTTCTAGTACAAATACAAAGATTATACTTCTTCTAACTGATGGTGCAAACAAAACATCTTTAAGAATAATGGTGGCATTGCCAGTTGAGATCTTACCATCCTTAATCCCTTGAACATTTATATAGGTGTTATTGCCTATGTATAATCGATGTTCTCCTGGTGCTTTGTTGATTATGTTTGTAAAATGACTTCTGCTTTTGCTAACATGCCTTGTGGTACCATAATCCAACCACCATTTTTAAATTCTGTAACAAGTGCTTCAGAAATTGTCAAAATAAATTCATTTAGTATTTTGTTATCTTTCTTGTGCCTTGGACATTTTGCCTTAAAGTGACTACAATCACTGTCTTAGTTATATGCCCTAGATCCATTAAAAATAAATATGTAAGTGTTTATTATTATATTGATTAAATAAAATTAATAATTTATATATAAGTTTTGTTTATAATAAATATTGACTACTTATAATATAAAAATTTTTACAATGACAATTAGAAAAATTAACATAAATTTAATTTTTGAGATTCTACCATTCATAATTGCTCCCGTTTGTAGGATTATCAGAATTTGAATAATTAATAAATTTAGTTTTAATTGGCATATATTATGTTCGCTTAATCTAACATATAGATACTTATTATAGAATAAGTACATTGAACTGAGCTATTTAAGATCCATATATAATGTTATCCACTTGTCTATAAAATTTTTCTAAGTTAAAGATTGTATGACTAATCCTTCGACTTAAGGTTTTCATAGTATTTTATATGTAAATCGTATATATTTTGACATTATACTTTCGTCATCCATATTAAGATTGCATACAAAGTAATGATTGGTAATATAAAAAATACACAAAGGTTATAGGAGATTAATAAAAGATTTACTAATTTGAATAATATAGAATCGATTTACTAGGAGGTGTAATTTTAACATAAGTGATAATTAATTCCATAGTCATGGCAAGTTCTGAAAGAAGTTTTAAACTTTAAATTTATATTATTAATTTTAGTCAAAAAGTTTTAATAACTATGATTTAATAGAACATATATTTTTCATATACTAGAATCTTTAGTGGGATATGTATGAGACAAAATAATTGAATCACACAGCAATTGTATGTAGAATATGTTTCACTAAAATCAACTTTTTTTTTTTCAATAGATCATAATGTATTGTTAGATGTCACTCTCAATCTGTGAAAATTAGTTTGTTAATTAAAAAGTTAATTGAAAATATATTAATTAAATTAATTTATCTAAATATAAAAAATCTTTAGCTATTTTTGTTAGCAATATAAAAAAGAATTTAATGAATCACATACTTTAAAATATTGAGAAATTAAGAATAAATTATATAAAGTTAAGATTTAGGACTTAATTGTTAAGTTCTTAAATTTTAAGCCCAAAATCTTAATGTCGTAAATTATGGAAAAAAAAATAGAATTCTTAAAATTCTAGTCTAATCTAAATTTGAAAACGTTGAGGTTATTTTACAATTTCATAATTTTTAAAAGTTTAAGAGCTAAAATATAATTAAACAAATTATTTATTTTCAATTATATTTTTAAATTTATACTCATCTAATTTAATTAGAAATAATAAATTATATTTAATTAATTTGATTAATTAAAAAAATCATTAGTTATTTAATTTAGGGTAAATTATGAATTTTGATAGATAAGATTATATCCTACTCTTGTCAAAACATTTCTAATGTAATTGGGACTAAAATACATTTTTCTCTTGGCCAAAATGTGTAAATAAATTTTAAATAAGATTTCTATTTTTATTTTAATTTGTTAAAAGGAAAATTTATTCTTTATCACCTAAATTCCCAACCCCTTCTTCTTATTTTTTATTTTTTAAGCTAGTACTAAAAAAAAGACACTTATATAAGGTTGGAATTAATGAAATCTAAATACTTAATTCTTTATTTTGTATAAATATTGTTAGAAATCGGACACTTGAGTGGTTGATTTATAAAAGAAATTTGCGTAGTCTCCTTATTTTGACCATAGCTTTTAGCTTTAAAATTGGATTGGCGCAATTCTAATGACTCTAAAAGAATATTCAAATGTTTACAATTTTTTTAGTTTACAAAAAGAAAAAAAAAATCATAATTTGGACATCTGAAACGTGAAAAATGCATTAATAATTATAAATTTGTAAAAAAATTGAGAAAGGATTATTTTAATTCTATTGATAGTAAAGATTTAAGGTAAGATTTTAATTCTTAGTTTATATTTATTATTATGAAGCTAATTAAATAACATGATCTTGGAAATTAATATGTATTTGATTAATAGAATTAATTAAAATAATTTAAAATTTTCGCTGCTTGTATGGTTAATTCTTGTTTTGCTTGTCACATACCGGTTCCCATGGTTGTTTTTAAAAAAAAAAAAAAAAAAAAAGATTTTGCCTGTGTTCTTGTGGGAGATTTCTGCAAAGTTGATACTTGACTATTAACATCTTTTATTGGCTATTAAGAAAAGCTGATACTTGCATCTTTTTGATGAATTTGCAGGAACGTCCAACTTCATTTCGTTATCTACCATCATTTTCAGATACAAGGAAGCACATTGAATTCGGCCAAACGGAGTTGTACATATAGGTCGCTGACATTGGCCCAAATTCATTGTCACATCAAGTTATCATATCTTTTGCAGTATCAGTCCCTTCATAAAAAGTGAATTAAATAATCTTGCTTGTAATTGAGGTTTGTCAAGACATTATTTTCCTCCTATTCATTTCCAATTGTGTATCATCTGCAAGTTTATTTTTAGTTATTGGGCATAAAATGTTCTTATGTGTCAACAAATTTGAAAATTATTTCCTTTACAAATGCTAAAATTGACATAATTTAATCACTCTACTCTAATTGTGTCAACATGTATGTGTCTTACCACCCACAATTAATACTATTATTGATTTTATTTGAAGGATTGTAACTCTGTTTGATTCTGTTACACACTTATTTCAAAATAATACTAATAGAAATATAATTAGACCAAGGTAATAATATTAACCTGGAGCTATACTCATTCAAATGAGTCACAACTCCCAAGTAAATATCAACCTAGAATTATACTCATCTAAAAGAGGCATTATATATTTGCCTTCTTTGATATTGTTACAGGTAGTTTTCGTAGAATGCGGCAAACCTATGATGGTGCCAAATACACCTAACCAGCCGAACTCAAAAAACCGCAACCAAGGTTTTATGCACAATAACTGTATAAATAAATAAACAGCACGGAGGCACCAACCTCCAATTTTTTCCTCTTATAAAGGAAGACAAGAAGAACGACTAGGGATGGGTAAGTATTGTGTAGATAAGTTTCCATCTAAAATCTAAACTAATTTAAAATTATTAATTTTGATTAAAATTAAACTGAATCAAACTAATAAATGATTCAATTTAAATAGATAATTATTAATTTAAATCGATTTAATTTATCGATTTGATCTAAATCTAAACTATTAATTAATTATATAAGACTCAATTCTTATATTTGATTATATTTATTTTTAAGTATAAATAATTAATATAATTATAAGGTTCAATTTTTTTTATTTGAAAATTTTATTACGATGTAATATAATTTAATATAAAAATATGAAATATCAAAGAAAAATATTTTAAATATTTAAATCGAAGATTATCGCTAATTTCAGCCAAAGAATTGTGCGCGAGATACTCACACCCTAAAGAACCTGTAATAGTGTCTACTTAAGTTGTGTTGCCAAGCTCTCAACTGCTTTAATTCGCTACACTTGACGGTTTAGCACAAATCCTTAGCATCTATACACAGCCTACGATATAACCAAGACTAGATCCCACGTCCTACATGCAAATGACACCCTTCTTTGCTAAGGTAAGGTGGAACAATCTCATTGAATTTCTCTTGCTAAGTTAAGGTGGCACAATCTCATTGATTTTCTCAAGGGACTTGTTGTGTTAACGATTGATCCTTCGACAAGTCTTCTGGACAAATTTTGTCAAAGAAAATCATTTTAACACTAAATAAGTTTAACGTTAAAATTATTAAAACAAAATTTCGTTAAGAGAGTTCAATTTTAAAATGAGTTGGCAAATAAACTAGTCTAAACTGGTCTATAAGACTTTTACGTGCACCAACTAAACCTAAGTCAATACAATTGCAACAAAAATATGCATTTTAAATTTGAAATACAAAGCATTCCAGTGATCAATAATATAGTTTGGCCAATATTCTCGTTGCTTTCGTCGTTGCTTATTCAGATTTCAGTCACCGTAATCACAAAAGTGTTTAGTGCTTCTTGTTAATTATTTTGTTTTGAGTTAGTCTGTGTTTTAGAGGGAAATAAAATTTGACGTTAGGGACTTTTTTGCCCAAATGTCAATTATAATGCCGAAAACAAAATTTGATATGAGTGACTTTTTTTGTCCGAATGTCAATTTTTCTGCCAAGAGTAGCCTACAAGGGAATTGTAAGTTGGGCCAAAAATAGTGATGGGCTAGGCCATTTTGAAACAAAACCCATCTAATTTCATTTCATTGTTTCTGTTTTAATGTTTCAATCTTACCGATTGTAGCCACTTGTTAGATTATGGAATGCTACGTTTTGTTAATGTTAATTTGCAAGTTACAAAAGGTGTGAGGTGGTTTGAAGGGAATTGAGATATGCTGTATGACTGGATCTGTTGGATGTCTTCTTTTGTTTTGTTGCCGAGAAAATGGTGGAAAGTGGAGAAAAAGTGTGGAATGTGTATTTACAATGGAGATGGCAAGGTTTTAAGGCTTTGACTGACTTCTTGTTAGTGTCTGGGATTCGTTGGAGATGTCATTATAATATTTTTCCTTAACCGCTACATTGTATGAATTTAAGGCACTTATTAGGTAATTGAATTATATTTTAACTTTTTTTCGTTATCGTTAGTTGGCCACCATACTCTGGTTTTGAATTGAGCTGAGATTGGGTCTGGTTGGATTCAATTGCATTGTGTTTGGTTACCGGGAAAACGTGAAAAATGAATGAAATTTCATCCAGATTATGGAATCTGTATTTATTAGGCTTGACATGCTGTTTTAAGTTACTATAAGCCATTTAGGAATGGTTTTGTTAGAGATCTGGTGTTTGACTTTGTTACTCTTTTAGTTTTGCTGGCTGTTGACAGCAGCTTGAACTCAAAATAGTACTGTCATTCACTGCTTTGGTGCTTTTTACTTCCTTCAAAATAAAATAAAATAAATTCTTTAATTTACAGTTGGTTATACTAAAAATATAAGCATTTATCTATGTGTTTTTAGTTATTAACTTGAGATAAGTACTCACCACTAAATATAATTTTAAAGCTAGTAAATACTTACATATTTATTAAAATAACAATTAAAATATTTACGGAATACATTCAATATTTTAATAAACATTTTTAGAAAATATTAAACACACAATGCAATAAACGTTTATACATATATTACAACTTTTTTTTTTTCTTTAAGACTTTGAAATAAATTTTAGTTCTTTTAAGAGGTACATCGAAATAAAAAATAAAACAATAAGAAATTTGGTGTAAGTAAATCAAAACAATAAGGCAAAGTTGAAAGCTTGAATGCATTACTATCGAAAAATTTTCCAATTTCAACTTGCTTTTACTCTAACTTGAATAGGTAAAAATTAAATAAAAAAATCATTAAAACAAATTAGAAATTATATATTATGCAATTAAATGAATGAAAATTAATCTACTTAACAAATATTCATATGCTTTCTCTTCCCTTGATAATTAGTGTTTTCATTTCACAAGTTCAAAGCAATAATACAACTTTTTAAAAAAAAAAAAGTCCAAAATTTCAAATATAAATAAAAGTATAATTGTGACACAATAAATATAAAGTAAAAAAAGTAATATTTACCAAATGGTATTAAACTGTTAAAATAATACAAGCATAACTTATCTTCACTACTTTATTTAATTCCCTTTCATCCTCTCTTTTTCTAGCTCTTGATTCCACAACAAGAAGGATTATAGACAAGGACAAAATAATAATAATAATTATTTTTTATTAGTATTATTATTATGGCAATGAGTTGGGCTGTATTTGTTTTCTTTTTCTTTTTCTTTATTTATTACTTCTTTTTTCTTCATGGGTGGAGGGTCCATTATGACAAGTCTTTATTTTTCTTTATTAACTTCTTGGCATGAAGTTATTTTTATCATTGTTTGTCTCCAATAAAAAGTCCTTTATGTAAAGAGAGTTTACTTAAATTAAATAAGAGAAAGAGACATTAGACACAGAGAGAGATGAATAAAAGTAAATAGTTAAACCCCCCATTAAGGGTACTTTAGTAATTATAAAAATCTAATGCAAGTAACCTAATCCATCATTTTAGTGAGAAAGAACAAACATATAGAATTATGGATATTATTTTTTGAAATTGAAAGAATGCAATTCTTATTATTTTTTTAATGGTATAAATGTAATTAATCATTTTTATAACATATGTTTAAGAAAGAGAGATTGGCCTACACCCCTTCAAATTTAGAGACAAAAGAATAAAAAAAAAAAAGAAGAAAACTAATATCCCATCTATTTATAACACTTAATATAGATACCTTCTCAACTCTAAAAAAATCAACAAATACCCGTTTGAGTTCTAATGGTTTGTTGAAATTCGTCAAAGTAAATTTCAAAATAATTCATGTACAGTTAATATATAATATATAATTTCAAAAATATTAACAAATAACTCTCCCTATTATTTTTTAATAATATACATTCATTTCTTAAAATAGTAATTATATAAATAGACACTAATAACGTATAATATAATTAGCAATTTACACAAGAAGATCTAGTTAATTAAAAATTTTAATCAAAATAAAATATTATTATTTAAAAATAATATATATATTAATTTAAAAATGAAATAAGTCTACAAAATATTTTAATTTAAAAAATTTAAGTTTTATTTTCAATAAACATTTATTTTTTAAAAATAACCATAACATATTGGATATAGAAATTATCAAATTCTTAAACAAAAATTGTACTATGAACTATTATAATTCATTTATTTATAATCACAATTTAAAATGTATAATTATTATTCTTATTATATAACTTAACATTTAATCAAATAGATAATTTTTTTTTAAATGTACAAGATTTTTTTGATACTCGCCTTAATAAACCCTCGTTAATAACAACCCCTTATTAATAAAACATTATTAATAACAATTATTTTGAAGAAAACCAACAAAAGATTTACTGAAGTATATGAGAGTAATTGTATTTTATTTTTAAATTCTCTTAAAAATTATTTTAAATTTTTTAAAATTATTTTAAATACTATTTATTTATATTTTAAATTTTTTAAAATTATTTTAAATACTATTTATTTATATTTTAAAATTTTTAATATATTTTAAATATTATTTATTTAATTTAATTTTTGTGTTTTAAATTTTTTCAAATAAATTTTGAATTTAACATAAAAAAAAAATTAAAAGAGGAACGATACCACTGTAATACCCCCGTACCCGGTAGACAACCCAACAAAAAAACACAGGAATCGCGACCGAAACTTAGATTATTATCATTATTATTATTCCACGTAAATACCATTATTTATTAAAATTATAGAATAATGTTACATTGCAATCATCCGTATCCTAATGTGACTGGATTTTTTTTTATATTTTTAAATAATAAAAAAGACGTGTGATATTATTGGGATGTTTGTCTTTTTCAGGGCAACATACATACGTGTGCTGTCAATTCTCAATCCTCTTTTTTAACTTTTTGCCCACCACCACGCCAACGCGTATACAATGCCCACCTCATTTGAAACATCTTGGCCGTGCAATGTTCTTTGCCGTGGCGAGTAGGTAACTAAATGTCAACATAGCGCACGTGGATGGGTCCCACTTAGTTTTATTATTAATTTATTTATTTTCTAATTTCCAGGTGTCAGTCATATTGACGCGGCATTGTTTTTTGTGGTAATCCTTGTAATTACTGTAAGAGGGAAACCGTAGTAAGAAGTCAGAGGCCTACGAACAACTGTCACAACGGGAATAATGACCTCACTGGCTGTACAGTAGAATCAACTTGGTGGTTTCCAGATAAGTCCGAACCAAACAGGTGCGTGAACCCGAACCAAACAGATTCGGCGAGCCCCGTACTATATAAGCAATTTGGCTTGCTCGTGCACAAGCAATCGGAGAAGGAGATATTTTCTGGGCTCAAACAGAGGTAAAATATCTCTTATGTTTGTCTCTCGCATTGCAGAATTTTATTGGTTTTGGCCTGTTGTTTGGTTGCGGGAAAGCGGAGAGATTGATTCAGAACCTGATCTTCTTGATCTTATTATTACCGTTATTATTTTTATAATGAAATACTGAATATAGATCGTCCATGGAAGTACTATTTTACTTTTGTTGTCTTCATTTTTATTATTTATTTTAAGAAAACAGAAAAAAAAAAACTTTTGATCCGTTATTTTAAGCTGCAAAATATGATGTTAGCATGTGTAATTATATGTTCATTTTTTAACAAGCGTTTGATTTCTTTATTATTGAAATTTTTGTTTTGAAAAGCTGTTGTTGCTGGGATCTGACGTTTAGATCATTGCTCGTGTTATTAATAAATTTGGAATCTGCTTGAACTGGGCTTTTGTATTCATAGTTAAGGATGCACAAATTGAATTTGATTGTGTCTGGTGAGATGGGATTTTATAAATTTGAATGTCCGTTATGGATAGTTGGAGAAAATGATACACCCTTACCCGAGGGTTCATAACGATTCAATATCAAGATGTTGAGGATTGGCAGAAATTTTCTTATTTTAATTGTTCGTGCTCTTCTTTTTGTTGATTTAGATTACAGATTAGAAGAGAAGATTAGATTTTGATGGCACTGGTTTCACGGGGAAGGTCGACTTTGAATCCTGATGCCCCGCTCTTTATTCCTGCTGCGTTACGTCAAGTGGAGGATTTCTCTCCTGAATGGTGGCAACTGATCACAACCTCAACATGGTACCGGGACTACTGGCTTACCCAGCACCAGGACGAGGATGGCTTTTATGACAATGGCGAATACGACCTTGATGGGAGTAACGTTGCTGACTTGCTTCCAGATACATTTGATCTAGATGCTGGTGAAAGTTTCTTTAATATGGAATCTCAATTCGATGACTTTGTTACACGTTATGATGACGAAGTTGAAAATGTTTCATCCCTTTTTCCTGCTTACGGCGGTATGGATGAACTCTTTGAATATTTCTAATGAATACTATAATATACTCACAGAATCTTGGTTTTAGACTGTGTGGTAGGACAAATTTGACGGAAATATGATGTTGAATAATAGGATTGGAAAAGGATGCAGAGGCATTGATGGACAATCTGAGCTTGTTGAAATCTCCCAAGTCTTCCATGGAACCTGCCAAATTTGTTGAGAAGCCAGCTAAGAATGTGAACCCAAAGTGCAGCACCCGTTGTATCCAGCAGGCTCGTTGAAAAGTGGAAATTTGCAATCAGTTCGCAGTTTATCGAACTACCCAGTAGAGTAATGTAGTTTATGCTTTCTGTAATTACTGTACAGAGCAAGGTTGTAACTCATGTATAACACGCGCTATGTTTATATTTCAAATTTCAGTTAATCAAAGAAACCTTGGAAAAGATGTGAAAAAATGGAGAGAAATGTACAAGTGTAGGATAAATGGAAAAAAAGGTGCATTTGTTAAATGGCATTTGGAAGCAAAGTTTTCCATCATACTTCTAGCTTGGTCATTGTCATGGTGATTCATTTGAGCATGTTAATACCGGCTGCTGGCAATTCACCGACTCTTTAATTTGATTTTCATGCAAAGTGAAAGCATTGTGTAACAGAAGTCGAAAAATATATGTTCCCCAAAGGGATCACAAAGTTATCGATTGCCATTGCGGGCTTCAGTTTCAATTACATCCTTCAGCAAACTACTTTCGGTTTTTCCCATGCAAGAACGATTGTTATGTGATCAATGACTATCCGAGAAGAGTAGAAGCAGCAGCATTTTCAATCCGATCAGAATTTTTAACAGGCAAGTTTAAAGAATATCACGCTACGCTAACACTGCATGTACTACAGATATACGCCCACGCTATACGACATCTTTCATCCAATACTTGACCTCAAGTTCATCATCCTTCAAGTTGAATGCAGCTGCATCAAAATCTCCTTTTAACTCGTGATTAATATAGACACAACATCAGGTGAACTAAACCCCGCTTACAAAATCTGGATGCCAATTGCTGTCCGAGGGGAAGTTAATTTGTGATCAATTTTTATAGATGACAACATAATATTTCACAGCTTCAAGCTCAACAAATTGTTGAATGGAAGGGGACTGCTAGGAATCCTTCACTTTTCAAGCAGACACTTCAGAAAGGAAATCCATATTCTCTTCAAGCTTTTTCCTCTTAGCTTCATGTTTACTTTTGCTGCTAGGAGCATATAGCCTTGGGTTGCCAAAATCCAGGTCTTTCAATTAATGTTGCCCCGATCAAGAGCCAAAGGTTCTCTCAAGGTTATCTCAATGTCATCATATGTCTGCAATGTCAAGGTTGCTTCACTTTTGAGACCTAAAGAAAACCAAGCCAGCTGCCACAATGTCAATGCTGTTCACATCCCAACTGGTTCCAGACGAGTTTCCTTTCTTCCCATTGCCAAACTCAAAAGCTCGGTCTTGGCTAATGGGAGGCTAAGAAAAGAGGCCAAATGCAGTTATACAGACTATAACAATTTTGAAAAAACTGAGGAAACAAAGTTGACTGGTTCTTTAAGACATTTAAAGCATCTTTCTAAAAATTAAAAAAAAAGGAAAAAAAACATTTATAATGTGTACTCATGTTGAGGTGAACGATTGCATAGTTGAACCTCCTTAACCTAAATAGCTTCCATTTTAGTAAAAATATAAAATATCACCACCAACCAATCAAAGCGAATGCAAACCCTCTTCAAGGGTATAGTTGATTAAAGTCCACAAGCAAATGAATATAAACTCAATGTTCCTCGGGGAAAACAAATATCCGTGGAAAATCATAAGAGACCTAAGCCCTTCACATTTTTTGTGTGCGCGCTCGCTTCGTTTGGGTGTTGGAGAGGGGTAAAGAAATTAACTTAAGGTGTACACCTCTCCAGAAAACCCAGAACTCTTCCAGTTTTCTTCACTACTAGTGAGAAATAACAGGGAACAGAGAATAGTGCTACATGGCTACGCCTTTCACCAAACAACCAAACCATGCTCAAGCACCAAATCTCGGAGGGCAACCCAACTGACAAGCAGATTGTCCTCTTCAGAGCTATAATACCTTGAACTGATAGGAACTCGTAAGTGAGAGAATGAAGAACAAAATTGCAATCAATCCAAGAAGTGAAAACTTGGGCAATGGAATCATACAACTTCGTGGGTGGATTCATTCAGCTATGAAAAAGCCTGTCAATGCTTGAACCTTCAGATTAATTGTTGAACACCGTTTGCCACCGACTATAAGAATTATTATCACTTGTTTATCAAGATTCTTTTTATATTTTCTCAACCAACTACAACTAGAATTAAAACTAACTTCTCTGGTCCTTTTTATTTGACAAAAAACAATATTGAAACATGGTGGTACAATAATATTAAAAAAACTATAAATTCTGCCCACAAATAGACATGCTCCGAACACGTTCTTGGTCCAACACATTTTGACGATTGACAGTCTCTCCCTAACTCATGAATTAGTTACCCTAGCTAGAAAGTACAAATTGCATTGCTGTATGACATGGTTGCAAAAAAAAATCTTCTAGGTTGTTTATCCACGTTAAACTATCTTTTAAAAACGGACACCATGAACTAAGAGAGATTTTTCTAATCCAACTATTTAAGTATGCATGGCCTACAGGCAACATATGCTGATGAACTAATAAGAACAACTTTAATTGTTTTCTTCCTATAGAAACTATTTCAATAACCAATTGGAAGAGGGCAGAGACATAAAGAGGAGCAGTTTGTGATGCCCGAAAGGAATAGCCTACAAAAAGACATGAAAAACATAACTTGAATTATTTTTGCTGAGCTGCAAACCAGTTAAATTAATGAGGAATGAAGCATTTATGGGAAGCAGCAAGCACCACACAGAACCCAATTTACCATATAGCTTCTGAAAAAATCTTACCTGTAACCTGATACAGATGGTTTTTCCAGATTTCATCAGCGTTTTCTATATTTCCCAATTGTAGGGATAAAGCAAGTACTGTCACGTAAATCCTTTCCACTGAAGCTTGATCAAGTTCTAGTCTCATTAAGCCACCAACATGTATGGCTTGCCCTGCCTAATAACCTCAAAACATCCTTTCCCCGTGAACGTAAAAAAGTCAGGTCTAAAAGCACCTCTGACTTTAATGGGATTAGTTTATTAAAAATAAGCTGGACAAATCTGTTCTTATGAAAGTACAGAAGCAGGTGCAAAATACATAGCCAGTCACTGAAGCCAGATGCCAACAACAAACTATGAGATGACAATAAATAGCTATCATAAGCTAATATCTCTAGTTCCCTTGCTAATTAATCAAGATATGCTTCCCAGAGCATTGTCGCCACTAATACTAGATATGTTACAATCATCCGACGTGAGCACATTGCAGTCAGACATATGGTCAATTTACAGATTTGGCTACTCAGAAAACATGAACATGTAGGAATTTCGGGTCTGAGTAACCCATTTTTTGTGGAACCCGAGTGAATATAAGTTTAATCCGGCACATAACTATAAATTATCAACAAGCTCCAATCATCATTCACGGGGATTCATTTGGTACAGTGAATGTGTCATGCACCATAATCTGTTATCACTTGTCAGATAAATAACTACCTATGCAAGCGACAATTTTTTTTTTATCCATTAACAGAAGTAAATTAGCAGCCCTGCATAAGATCTTAGTAAAATTACTTCTAATAGACATACATACAGAATACAGTCAACCGTGGGCGCATGGCCACGGATGAGCCGGCAGAGGTGAGTGAGCCCACGGTAACAGAGGGCATGGCCATCCACGTATTGGTAGATATGGAAATGGAAATCACAGACGTGGAATCCAAGGGGGGAGGAAGAACCATGAAAGCTCTTGAAAAGATTCTGATTTTGCAGATGCAACACTTCAACAGTACCAGCCTGCCCTTTACTACTGAAACAAGAAGCAACCAAGAACAAAATGAGAATTGCTTTTGCTCCCTTCATTGCTACTTAGAATTTATAAGTTTGGCTGAGATAATATCAGTGTAGTAGTAAGAAAGGATTATATAGGGCATCATGTGGTCTAACTATCTTCCTTCTGGGAATGAACCGACTCTTGCTCTACTTTTTATAGGGAATTTTTAAGAACATTCAAGAGAAGTTTCTCACTGCAAAAGACAATTCTACATTTGAATTTTGTTTAGTTGTCAGTGATAAGTTATGATTAAGAGGGGTGAGTTTTGACATTGACTGAAACATTGAGAATCCAATGACTATTTTTGCAAAGTCATACTAAAGTAATATTTTTTAAAACATTAAAGAAGTTTTTATTCTCCTATTAAACAAATGATTTCTACATTAACAAATAACAATTTTTAAAATGTTCATTGTTGAGTTTTTCGTAATTCAATTGGAACATAATAAAAGTTTATAAAATGTTTCACAGTAATGCATGGTTGAGAAGCTCAGTAATTATTTTTTTTGAACCTTTTTTTTTTTTTTATAAAAAAATGTTAACTTATATTTAAGAATTTTCTTTCACAGCAAAACCTCGAAGAATTTGTCACCCCAACCAAACTTTAGATTAAAAATTAAACGGCCAATAATGATTTCACGTGAAATTTTGTTGTTAAGTTTTAGGTTTGCTTTTGGGAAGTATTTAATACATTTGTGTTGTGTGTATTAACTTTTTGTATTTTATGATCATAATTATTTATACAATTAATCAATTATTTTTTTATTATTATTAAATGCATGTATTATTGAATCAATGCGTTTTATGTTTATCTTACTTGAAATTCTTTTCCAAAAATTAAGTTTGTTATCTACAAATAATTGAGTTATATGACCATTTTACAAAATAGGAAATTTACTTGTTCATAAATCACAACCATAGGAATAACAAGGATGTGAGAGCCATGACACTAATAACTAATTATCCCTAAATCTCAATATATATATATATATATATATATATATAAACCTTTCACTTCAGTTTCAGTTTTGGCAACAACCCACCAAAAAGGATATCATATGTCAGACGAACAACTAAATTTACAACTAGGAGATAATTCCCGTAAGGTCTTGGTACAAAACAAACTGTCCCATAATACATAGCATCTGTGGTTAAACCCTGCTGTTCCACACTGCACATAGTACATGTTACAGATATGCCACTCCAAATTGTATCTGCAGGCTTCCAAAATAAGTAACATGGAAACAAGGGCTCTGATCATCTAACAACCTTTTGCAATAAGAGTTTTGATAGGAGAAAGATCAATTTGTTTTCCGCTACAAGGATTTTGTAGTGTACATGTTAATTATGGTTCACCATGAATAAATAAATGCCCTATTTTGTAAAATGGTAATCTGACTTCATTATGTGCACATAAGAAGCTTAAACTTTTGAAAACAATTTCAACTTAAATAGATATAAAACACATTAATTCAACAATATATTGTCACATATGCATGTAATAGAAAATTAATTGATACACATAATATATATATATATTAAATTACTATTAAATCATTTAGTGATTTCGCATATTAAATTCATTTCATATTCAAATTGGGATTACAAGGTTAATATGAAGCTAAAGATTTTGTACTTCATATTAGAATTGTTTTGTATACCATAATTAATCTATCTTCACACTAAAGTTTTATGTTTAAATATTAATTAATGCATGTGTTATATTTAATCTTAATTATTAAAAGTGCATTAATCTAACAATTGAGAAATAGTATAAGAAATTGTGTAAAATTTTAATACTACCAATTTATCCCCCTATATATATATATATATTTAAAAGTCAATCAAATCTCAATTATCTTTTATTTTTATAAGATTATAATAGCTAATGTAATGAGTGTGATTAAGATTTGTAAACTTCTTTCAAGTCAAAGCTAATTTCAAAAAAATATGTAAATAGAAAATAGAGAAGTTTGACAAATGATATTTGTTTATAAGTGATATTGTGTTCCAGAATTTTTTTGTTTTTATATGAAAAAGAAATCAATACGAAGTTTAATAAAAGATATAATAACTAAAATTTATAAAACAAATTTGGATAAAATTCTTATATTTATTGGAAAAAATAAAAATAATAAAAGGTCGTTCTGTTTGTTTTTAATTCATCACATCCAAATGAAATTGCAATGCTATTTTTATTATTTTTGTTAATTTTAAAAAATTTATTTATAAATATATATAATTTTATTGAAAATATTTATTTGAATCACCTATAAAAAAAATTCTATCTATTGGTTTCTATTCATTGTTTAATTCTCTCTTAAAAATTTTTAAGATTTGTTTCATATTTCTTCTTATTAATTATTGATCATCGTCAATATTATAAGTTTTTTTTCATACAAGTATTTAAAAAAAAAAACAATACATGTTGTCTTATAAGATTTTAAAGTAACGATGAGTCATACTTTTTAAAAAAGTTTGGACAAAGATGAAGAAAATTTTCTAAATTAGTCAAATTTGAAAATTAATTTATCAAAAATAGTCACATACACAATTGGTTTATCAAATAAATTTTAAAAAAATTAAATTTGCACAAAAATATCTTCCTCTTCAAAGAATCAAATAAATTTTACTTTTTTATTTTAAGTGGACTCCAAACTTTTGTAATTAAGGAATAATACCAATATATTTTAAATTCTTGTGGAATCATAATTTTGATTTGCTGTGGGGTATTAATATGCACAAACTTAATTATTTTATATTTGTTAAAATTTTAAAAGTCTATTCAAAATTTTAAAAGTTGGCTCCTAATCTCACTTTCTTTCTATTGCAATTTGTGAAAGAGTATTATTAAAAATTTTCAAATGACCCTATATTTAAAAATATCTAATGGACCCTTATATTTTTTATTTCACAATTAATAACTAAAAATGTAAAATCATACATATTGGTCTCAATATTAAAAAAAACAAGGTTGTTGTAATAAAATATAGAATTTTAAAATAATTTACTATTATTCGTTAATTTCATACGTACAAAGATTTATTCAAAATTTTAAAGTTAGGTCCAATTAAAATTCTCAATTTCATTATGCAAGTGAGTTTCATCACAAATAACTTCTTTGAGTTGTGGGTACTTTAGTTTAAAAATAAAATTTTTGGTTTGTTTAATAAAAAAATTATGACAATCATTTTAATAAGTTAATTTATGAATGTGACTAATTTAAAAAATTTCTTTAAAATGTAATGGTCAGTAACTTAGATTTTATATGTTGGTTGTTAGACACAATAATATTATGCGATTTTAGCCATCTTTTAAAGTATATATCATTGAAATATTTATATGACATCTTTCATTTAAACTTTACTTTTCTTTTTTCTCTTTCTTTTTTTTCCTCTCTTTTTTCTTATTTTTTATTTTTACTGATAATTAGGTGTCACAATCTTAGCCATAAGATGCACACCTAAACTTATAATTGCGCCTTAATCCTAAATTAAAAGGAGGTTAAATAAATTGTAGACACAACATGCAATACGATTAATGTAAGTCAATACATAGCAGAGAGTAGTAGGGTGTGGAAGACAACTAAAGGTAAGATAATGCAAATTAGTGCGTGCAAAAGTAAAGACAATATGTGCGAAAGCAAGTTAGTGTGCATGTAGAGTATTGCATAATGTTGGAGTGCTGGGCATCAACCAGCTGACTATGCAGCACAAGAAAATGGTGAATGCATAAGTACAGGATAGATTGAAAATGTGTCACTCAACGTAAAGTTAGAAAGACTCCTTGAGGTGACAAACATAAAAGTGCAATGCTACAAGGCAACAAGATAAGCCAAACATCATAGAGTATTGTCGCCTGGATAGAGTAAAATTTGAGTAGAAGTAAGCTACTAACAAATGTACTTGAAAGCAAACTCTTTTTAGCCAAGTAGAGGATAAGTAGAACTCTTGAATGAAATAATTCAAGTTTTACTCAAACTCAAGCAATTATAAGTGGCAGAATACAAGCATATTTCGATATACACTAAAAGTGAGATATTGCGGGTTAAGAGCAAGACTTCTAAATGAATTAGGAGTGTATTTCGAATAACTCTAAAGTATGAGATAAATTTTGGATGCGTTTCAAATTACTATTTACTAAAGTTATCGATGAATTAGAATGTTTAATGACTTTAGAACACTAAAAGTGTTAGTTGCATTATAAATAGAGCCATTAAAAGAGCCCAAAGGCATGTTATGTAAAATCTTACATACGAGTGATACAAGTAAAGAATGCTAAATACTTATATTGGATGAGTTTATTGAGAGTGGTGAGTTTGTATTTCTTTTTATTATGAGTAATAAAAAGGTTGAAAGTCAATACCTTCATAAATATTGTGTTTCTTATTCTTTGTTGTTTTGTTATACTTATGGTGTATGTCGAACTAATCTTTATAGGTTTCACCAAGCAAAATCCGAAAGTGCTGATCAAGTGAAAGTGCTTGAGCATTATCAATTTTTACTCTAAATAAAGGCTTCGCAATAAATGGTATTAAGCTTGCTTAGGCACTAGTGAGACAAAAGTTATACCAATTAGTGGCAAAAGGCATATAATTGAAAGAAGATTTATAACAAAAGAGGTGTGGTTGGTAGAGTAGTTGTGTAAGACACTTTATATACAAGATATGGTGGGTGAGATATTCAAAGAATGTATGGAATGCTTGGAGTGCATAATAGAAGTGATTATACTATAAAAATCACCAATTTTGACTCAACTAGAGGCTATGATATGAGATTTTATGGTGTGAAAGGTGATATGGATGAAGTAAAAGACCTCTTCAAAAATCTCAATGCTAAATACAAAGAATGAATGGTAACAACTGGTGAAAATTTCGTCGCAACAAACAACATTTTGAGGGAAAGAATATTAAACCTTGATGCTAAGTTTATAGTGATCAAAAGGGCCATAATGACCAATACATTATAGATAATGGAAACAAGTACTTTAAAAGTGAAACAATATAAGCCAAAAAGTTTTAGTGGGTAATAAGATTCTAAGCAATTAAAAATTTTCTTCTAAAATAAGCATTATAAACATGTACTTGACAGGTGATACTAAGTTATGATGGCATATAAAACTAACTAAAGATGCTATGGTACAAAAACTACCCTTAAAAACTTGGGACGTGTTAAAAAAAGAATTAAAGGCTTAATTCCTACTAAGCAATTTAGCATGGATTATTAGAAAGAAATTGAAGATGTTGAAACACAAATATACTAGATGAGTGTACATAAAAAAGTTTAACTCACTGATACTAAATATACATAATATTTCAAGGACATGTTTTTCAATTTTATATCAAATTTGTAAGGTTAGGCACAAATTGAACTACATAGGCAAAGAGTGAGAGACCTGACTATAATAATTGCAATAGTTGATAGGCTAATAGACTACAAACTTAGACCTCTAATAAAGATTAAAAGGGCTAAAGAGGATAAAAGTAGAAAGGTTGACACGTTTAAAAGTGAGGAACAAAAAACAAAGAACCATAAGATAAGGGATTCTTCAAAAAAGGCCAAACTCAATACAGTGATTGTTGAGGAAGGGGCACAAGAGGGAAAGACCAGCATACCAAAACTAAATCCATTACAACAACCAAAATATAATGTACTAAAAGTTAAGAAGACATGCCTTATGCATGCAAAGATATATGTCAATTGGAAAAATATTACTAATGTTAAATAAGGGTAGGACAAACAAGTTCATCCCTGAGCAAGAACTGAAGTAATGTTAGAGTTGAAGGCACATTGTGTATAATGAAAACCATGTATTCTAAAATAATTATGCCAAAGACAACTATTAGGACATTGCATAATAGGATATGGGAGAAGAAAGTGAGATTTTCAGTCTTTCCACTTGAAAACTTTGAACTCATTCTTAACTTAAAGTTCTTTATTGATGCAAAAGCATATATGATACCATATATGCGAAATCTTCTAATAATAGGGAGAACAATTGAACCTATAAAGTGTAAGTTTGTCAACAATGGCAAAATGGAATCATCATTCCACACAGCTACATAATCAAAAGAAAGGTTGCAAGAGGTACATAGTGACAGTTGTGAATATCAAACAAGAAAGGGAAGAGCTCGTATATTAAGCTATGGAAGTTGAGATCATTGATGTAATGTCATCAAAATTCCCAATTAATATACACTCAAGCTACATGGTAGATCATGATATCAAGTTGGAATCTAGAGCAAAGCTCTATGCTCAAGATAGAAGTGCACCAAAAGAGTTAACAAAGTTGTCGAGGTAACTTGACGAGCTATGAGATGTGAGGATATTTTATCTTTAAAAGCATCGAATGGTGCATTGGTAAATGAGACAAATCATGAGGATTTATGACAAGTGCGAAGAAACATTTGCCAAGGTACTCTGACCTCATCAATAATTGATTTCATAACCAAAGTGAGGAGATATGTTGAATGGATCTCGCATACAAGTAATTTAGTAAAAAAATTTGAGAAAGTATTGAGTTGAGATATTGGCTTGAAAATGAGCTAAGATATGATTAATGAGGGAAACTATATGTTCTTAAAGATGAACTTTGAGATATGATAATGCATGGATTATATCCAAGATGGGTAGAATATCTGAGGATAAAATAGATACTTGATTTGCTTAAAAGGTAATATTTTTGGCTTAAAATGGAGAAAAATGTGCAAAAGTATATTAAGAGAAGAAAATCATTCACAAGTTTTACAGAGATTAGAGTATTATAGTGGGCGCAAGGACTTGGAACATGGTGTGACCAAGTGAGCAACAACATAAGATGAGGATCAAGGTAGGCAATACAACAAGAACCGAAGAAAGAAATATTTGGTTTAAAGGAAAGAAAGGTGCATAATGGATGTAATGCAATGGCAAGACATGACATATGGCATGTGAAGGGCAACTTCTCTAAGCTAACGAGGATGTTACATTTTTTAAATGGAAGGGTGGTTTATCATAACCTTAGTCATGAAGTACATACCTAAGGTTAAGATTACACCTTGATCCTAGGCCAAAGAGGGGTTAAACTTATAGTAAGCATAATATTTAATAAGGTAAGCGTAGGTCAATGCATAACAAAAAATAGTTAAGCATGAAAGGCAACAAAAGGTAGACAAACACAGGCTAGTGTGCATAGAAGCAACGGTAATATGTGCAAAGCAAATCGATGTGTGCGAGAAGTAGTATACAACGTTAAAGCGTTAAACACCAACAGACTAACTATGCAACATAAGAAAATGGTGCATGCACAAGTACATAATAAAGTTAAAATATACCATTCAATATGGGATTAAGGAGACTTCTTAGGGTAAGAAATATAAGAGTGCAAAGTCATAAAGCAAGATGATAAGTTGTATATATTGGAGCATAGTTGATTGGATATATTAGAGTTTAAGTAAAAGTAAGCTACTAACAAATTTAGAGACAAACTCTTCCTAGTTAAATAGAGGGTAAGTGAAACTCTTGAATAAGGGAATTCAAGTTGTACTCTAACTTAAGCAATTATAAGTGATAGAATAGAGGCAAACTTAGAAGCACATTAGTAGTGTGATGTAACTAGGTTAAAAGAAAGACTTCTAAATAAATTACGAGTATATTACAGATGACTCTTAGGTATAAAATAGACTTTAAATATATTTTAAATTACTATCTACTAGAGTTACAAATGAACTAAAATACTTAATAACTCAAGGAAATCAAAAATATTGGTTTTACTATAAATATAACTATTGGAAGAGCCCAAAGATATGTTATATGGAATTTTACATGCGAATAGAATAGTACAAGTGAAAGCTACATACTTGTATTAAGTAAATTTACTGAAAGTGATGAATTTATATTTTTTTATGTTACAAGTAATAAAAAGATTGAGAATCGATGCCTTCATAAACATCGTTTTTTCTTTTTTTTATTCTTCGCTACTTTGATATATTTAATGGTATGTGTGAAGCTAACTTTTTCAAATTTTGCCAAGCAGAATCTAATAATACTAATCAAGTGAGAGTACTTCGGTATCACAAAGTACCATTATAAACAAATGGCTCGTGACATTAAACTAATTTAAACCAAAATTTAAGTTATTTTAGATTAACAAATATAAAAGGATTGGTAATTCTAGTTTATCATTTGAAATACATTTGGATTAAGTTTATATATTTTAATGCTTTTTAATATTTGTTTAAAAATTTTATTAAAATGCTTAATATTTTCCTAAAATTTATTTTATTTAGTATATAATTACAACTAATTCAAAAATCATCCATATTTAATTAGTTTATAATATTTCCTAATTTTAAAGACCATCCCTAATTGCAATTAAATTAAAATTTTAAATTATTTTAAAAACTCCATCATATTTAATTTATATTATAAATAATTTTAAATTAATATATAATTATATATTAATTCCAGTAGTACTTTGAAGTATTTTACAGAAGCTATTATAATGGATTTTTCTATAAAAAAATATTAAAGAAAGTTAAATATGTAAGGGATAATCTGCTTTTATGTTTTTTTACTTTAAGATTCTCAAACTAATTCGAAACTTGTTCATCAATTTTCATTTAAAATTAATTTAGTAGATTCTCCATTGATTTTCATTTAAAATGTCACTATTCAAAAGCAGAAATTTTGAATGACCAAAATACCACAGCATTTTGTCAAATTCGCGAAAATACTCATCTTCCCGCCTATTTAAGCGTATCTCTTGCTATTCGAAACCTCAGAAAAACCATGGCGCCAAAAAGGGCACCTTCGGCGTCTCAATCTACAATGGAAATCGGTAAGTGCTCCACAAACTCTAGAAATTAAATCCTTCGTGTCACCAATTGCAGCCCTAATTTCATCATTTTTCTTGATAGGCAATTGTGAGGTCACCATCGAAGCAAATAAATTCGCTTACATATCTGATCCAAACAGCCTTCAAATCTCTATCCCCAAAAGCACAAAAATCAAAATCGCAGGTGTTTGTTTCATTTTCTTTTGATAATTATGTTTCTTCTTTTTGGTTTGTCATATGAAATGAAGAAATGGAGTACAAAACCAAATTTTCTCTTGTATGTTCTCGTTTCTAGTATTCGCGTTATTTTGTTTCAATTAAGCAAAAGTCCATATTTCTTAAGTTTAAAGTTCACATATTGAGTGTTCTTTACATATATATTTTAAAGAACAAAGAGACAGTAACTCTGCATGTTATTCTCTGATTAACTGTTTCTGGCAGTGAGAGAAGGTTTGAAGTCTAGTGATGATATTTGTCAGTCGAAATCAAAAGAAAAAGGTACACTTACCCTTTGTCAGTTAAAGTATAAATTCAATTTCTAGCAACAGTGATTTTAGCTGTTATTTGGTATTTCAGAATTTTGTTGGTTTGTACTGAATTAATCAATTCTTTTTTTGAATTACTCATCGGGCTTATGTAGGGGAAGAGTATATGTTTGTGCTTGTTAACCCCAAAGATGCCGAAGATAGCTGTAGTAAATCCTACCTTCAGGTACTTCTGTCTATGTATATATGTGTGTACATGAGCTTGCATCGTTATCATGTATTCCATGCTTTTCAAGATCATGTTGTTCTGTATATTTGCTTTGGAGGGTTTCCTTGGGCTCTACATCAAGTGACAAATGTGTGAGGCAGGATAGGTCATAGGTTTTGACTTCTGATTCAATTTAGTGAAAACATTAGTTATTTCTTAGGACCGGCTATGAACTTGTTTTACGAGAGCCTTTATGTGGCTCTTTCTCTTGAATTCGATATATTAGTGTAATGATAATGTACTATTTGACTTATTATTTTTCATGTTACACTTATTGGTATCTTGCATATTGATTTATTCTCTTCAGAAAATATGTAGCTCCTAAGTGGCTCTCACTGATTTTCCAGGAAGTACTAAAAATATACTCAAGAGAGCTACCCACAATGAATTATGCAGCAAATACAGGAAAGCAGTCAATGTTCCTTGAAAAATGTGTACTGAATGGGTATAGCTATTTTCCCTTCTCCACATTTGTATATCCACACTCGTATTTCAGAATAGCTATAGTCATCATTCATTGCGTAATAAGTTACTTGGGCAAGAAGCTTTTGTTCATGTTATGGCTAATCTTGCAGGAAGTACTGTACGCTGCTTTTAAAATTCAAGTCCATGAAAGGTTATGAGGAGGTAGGTTTCAAATGTTCTTTAATTGTCTTTTTTGATATTCAGTATTTCTACTAGTTTTTTTCTTTTCTATAAGAAACAAGAACTTGTTGCTAAATGGAAACTGGGGATACAAAATAATGCAAACAAGAGTGGTGTAATAAACATGAACCCCTCATCAGTCCAACCACAGAAAAAGAGCATTCCCAAGCAAAATAAATGCAAAGAAAAGATATTTCTCTAAATTATTTAGTGCAGAATCAACAATTACCTGACAAGGTTGATCCTTGTTACCTTGCACCATATAGAGTAGAGTATCTTGCCGATGTAACTTCACCAGTTATATATGGGCTGTATATAAACTGAAGTTTCACCACCAGATCATCTATGCCCAATGTCCTAGGTTGTAAGCTTCTTGTACCTGGAAAGGTGCACTTTTCTAAAGAATATTAGCTACTGCAGAGGAGTCTAGTTGCTGCTCTTTCTGTCTTTTCTGATTTAAGTGAATATTATCAGTGTCTAAGCACCACAGCGACATGATTCAGCCAGCATTATTACAGTAGTTAATACATTAGAGCACAAGAGGAAAGAAACTTACATCCCATTTTTTCAAGATTTCTCAGCAATTATTGCTCTTTTATCTTATCATGCAGGTTGTAGCTGCAATTACTTATCAAATAGTTCCTGCAGATACACAGTATGCTGAGGTCCCTCTTGCTGCTGTTAGTTCTATCTACCAACATAAGGTTGTTTTTCATTAATGTTTCCAGTGCTATTCCTTTATGTTGCTTGCTTTCATTCAAAGTGTTCCTGTTTACTTCTTCTATCCTTTATGTTGCTTGCCTTCCTAGAAATATTGTTTTGTTACTCTTACTCAAGATTTAAGTCTTTTGTAAAGTACCTCTCACTTGAACTCAATCTGAATTTGAGAACTTATCAATGGCTTGTACCTTGGTGTATAATTTTGTTATTTTAAGTTTAAATCCCATATGTTTCTCATTCCCATATGGTGGCTTTACAAAATAATATAAAGTGAAAGATTTAAGTCTTTAATAAGGTACCTCTGACTTGAACTCAAGCTGAATTTGAGAACTTATCAATGGCTTGTAACTCGGTGTTTATTTTTATTATTTTAAGTTTACATCCCATATGTTTCTCATCTCCATATGGTGGCTTTATGAATTAATATAAAGTGTCTTACGGGCTATTAAGTGCTACTCACTATTCTTGTACCTACTCCTATTAGTTATCATGTGGGGCACATCTGAAAAAGTTTGCCCACAATAATTGCTTGCCTTAACACTTCAGGGTCTTGGTCAATTGTTGTACATGGAACTGAGGAAGAGACTTCAGAGTGTTGGTACCCGCGCTATATTCTGTTGGGGTGACAAGGAATCTGAAGGTTTTTGGCATAAACAGGTATTCTTTTTACTTGAATTTATCCTTAGATAGGAGTTGAATTAATATTGTGTTTCTAACAGCCTGTATAAACTTGAAATTATAGTCAATAGTGTATAAACTTGAAATTATAGTTTATTGACATAGGCATAATTGATATTAGTGAGTCCTAAAATTTCTTCATTTTTATTCTTAATGTCATTTGCAATACCCAATTAATATTGTGTATTAAGAAAGTGATTTTCTTTCTGAATTTATACTTTCTCAAAGTAGCTGGGATTTTGTTGTTAAGTAAAATAAGAAATGTTTGTCATATTTGCAGAAGAAATTGGTTATGTTGAGATTTGTTACTTGAGTTGAGTCGGGTAATAATTGAAATAATTGCAGGGTTTTGTATCAATAGCAGAGGTAGACACTAAAGGTAGAGCTCGCAGGCTGCCTGTTAAGGCAGACATTCGGAAAGCATTATGCTTTCCTGGTGGTTCCACACTCATGGTTTCTCATCTTAAAAAGGACACTTCAGCTCACACTGCTGATCCTCCGAATTTCTGTTTTCCTCTAAAGCCCTGTGAGAAGTCTTCACTATTGACTGTTAATAGGTCAGCAGGACCTCAACGGTTTGTAAAAGACGGGTGCTCAAGCAAAGAAATCAAGTCAGTTGGTAAGTAAATATTGGTGTTTTGGTTATGTAAATTGCTTCTGGAGAAAAAAAAAATTCCTTGATGATGTGGGAACTGTACATCAAGGAGTTTCCAGACTCCATGGAAGTAAAAACAACTTTATTTAGCTTTGAAATTATGCATTCTTTTGTATTGGAATCACAATGGGGAAAAAATGAGTCATTACCAAGAATAATTGTAGAAACCTTCCAAGGTATTAAAAAGAAGATTCTTGTTTCAGTATGTGGGTATACCAACTTCACATGATATCAAGTATGAGTAATTTTTTTTCCTGTGTATCTAACTGTTGCATTTTTCAGTTTGTATTAACAAGAAAATCGTCAGAGATAGTGAGAGCTAACATTTTCTGTTTGTTGTGAACAGATTTCTCTCGGAGTCTGGACCAAATGCATAAATGTGGGGACCTGGCTGCTTTTGAGAAGGTGCAGCACGGTAACATGACCATGGGTGCACCACATATTGGAGCTGATACAGATGCTAAGCACTGTTCTTGTTCTACACTAGGTGAAAAGAGAAAGGTTTGGGAAGCCTCATTGTCTTCACTGAAGTCAAAAAAAGTGAAAGGAAGCCATTGTGCTGATTGTCTATTAGATTCTAACCTGGGCTTAGCTTCAGAAGGTAATGAAACAATGGGGCTTTCAGGATGTAATCCTTTGGTGGAAATTTTTCCTAACAATCCCGTAACTAGTAATGACATGAGAAATGATGCTATGGAAGATAGGCCAGTTGGGATGACTTCAGCAGCTTTGGTCAGCAAAGAACTTCAGTCAAGTGGAGGATGCTTCAGAATTATGTTGATGAATATTGCAGATGATTCTAAGAAAGCGCATCTCGCAAAGGTACATCTACTTTACTTATTTTCTTTTGCACAATTGCATTTCACTTGGGAATTTTATTGTAGTGATTAAAGAAGTTAATATTGTGTGGTTGAGATTCTGACTTGTGTATATTAACATAGAAATATGGAACAATTAGGACTTTCCCATCTCTTATCTATCTTGTCTTCACATGAAATGCTTCCCAATTTTGATGCTTCCCTGAATTGGGCTTCCAAAATGAAATGTATATATATTAACAATAAATTGTGCAACACTTTCACTGAATTAGATGGTTCTTTTGCCCCTCTTCTTTTCTTTTAGTTCCAATAGAAAATTGAATGATAAAAATTTACTAATGCACAAAGGTTTTCTCAGTTATATGAATAATCACTGTTGAGTTCATAATATTAATGGTAATCCTTGAAAAAATTATAAAATTTGCTTGACAAGTCTCCAAGGAGTTCCACCAATAGTTTAAGGGGAAACAACGGTAATCTATCTGAAAGCTCAATTATTGGTGTAAGGAGAAATAACCAAACTATATCTAGAAAGTTTAACTGTGTCCTCTTTTTGAGCCATCTCTTTTCTTCTAGCTAAGGGATTGTTTTGTGACGTTCGTTTCAAGTATTAAATATATAATCCATTGCAGCTAACTCTCAAACCTTGCTCTGTATGTACAATTGGTAAGAACTTTGTTAAATCTTCGTTCTCATAGCCATCTTTGTATAGATCCCGCATGAACTACTAGAGAATATACATTAGCTTCTTTTGTGGGAGTATTCTGCCAATCCTTTGTGAAGAGACTTGGTACCATTACCCATATTGTTTATGAAAACTTAATTTTTTTCACCATTTAGGTATAAATAATCCTTTCCTTTCTTGTTATATTATTTTCTCCTTTTTAGACAAAAATAGGTCTGCAGCCTGGCTTTCATTTTTCTTTTTTATTGGGTTGAACTGCTGCAATTGTGCATGTTCATTGCTGTTGGAGAAAATAAACTCTTGTATTAATTGTGATTACAATAAATACACAAATAGGTCCTTATATAGTCTAAAAGCATTAACCAAAACAAAGTAAGGATGCTAATACTCCTCTAATAAGAAATCCTATCCTAATAAGATTAAACATAATACTAATAAGAGAATTGTAACTCTAACACTCTGTTGCAAACTCAAGGTGACGTTGTACAAGCAAGCTTGAGTTTGGGAATTCCAATGTGGTTGAGAAAAACTAGAGAAAATCTAAAAATTCAATAGGCTTAGAAAAGGTCATGAGCAAAAATAGAGAAGCCCAAAAGAGCTAGAGAAACAGATCAAAAAAGACCCAAAAGACCGTGGTAGTAGGTTAGTGCAACACTTGCACCACACATGAGGTGCACGTGATGAAGTGAAAATCTAAAGAGAGAACCTTTAACTTTAACCTGGCTTTGATACCATGTTAGAGAAAATATTAATAATGATTATAATACATACATGAAATATATCCTTATATATGCCAAAAGCATAAACTAAAACAAAGGATTTTAGCATAAACCAAAATAAAGAAGGAACACTAATACTGCCCTAATAAGAAGTCCTACCCTAAAAGACTAAACGTAATATTTGAGACAACGTAAGTCTTATAAGATATCGCACCCTAATAAGGCTAAGCATAATCCTAATAAGACAACTTAACAAGTTATTTCCTGTTGTAACTCTTAACATGTTCCATTATTAGAAACATAACACTAATAAGCATATTAATAACTTCTTAAGTTGTCTAAATAATATTATGTTTAGTCTTATTAAGGCAGGATTCCTTATCAGAGGAGTATTAGTGTTCCTACTTTGTTTTGGTTTTTGGTTTTTGCTTATACAAGTATATATTCCATAAATTTAATATAATCATAAGTAATACAAGTGCTTATTTTCTCAAACAATTGCAAATACACAACTTGCACAGAATTAATTGGACATTGTTGAAAATCACATTCAATAGAAAAAATAATTAACTGTCACCTTTGCTTGTTGAGCAGGATTTAAGGGAATGGAGTTTGACTTTAGTGATACCATGCACCTTTATTTATTATTCCATTCATATTTTTTATAAGATACTCTTGGAAGCATTATGCTTTGCCTGGTTAATTCTTTTGCCTGTTTACTAATTTTGATGGTTGTTTTAATATCCATATGTCTTGGTGATTATCTTCTTTGACTTATTTATTTATTTTGAGAAACTGTGTTGTTAGATTAGTTTCTTTGGTTCTATATTTTATTTTGGTTTTTTTTTCTCAATATATTGATTTTCGTGTTTTATGTGATTATTATTTAGAAAATTTATGCTTTCTTTCCTAGATATTCATATGAGCATGTACTTATTGAGCATTAATATTTTTTATTTAGGTAATTGAAAACCTAGGTGGTGCTGTTTCCTCTGATGGAACTGCAAGCACACATGTTGTCACAGGAAAAGTGAGAAAAACTCTGAATTTCTGCACTGCTCTCTGTTCAGGGTCAGCCAAGTTGAATCCTTGGAAAGTTATCTTATTGTTGTAGATGGACATATATATTATTGGTTTTATGATTTATATTGTAATTTACAATGTTGAGGTACTGTCTTATAATGCAGAGCTTGGATTGTCTCGCCAAGTTGGTTAAAAGAAAGCTTCGGAGAAGGCAGATTTGTAGGTTAGTTGATAGGATTATTTAATTTATAAAGTATTGAGTACTTCAAAGCACTGTAGTTTCCCATTAACATCCCATCTCGTTGTGCAGATGAATCATCCTACATCTTGCATGACAATGATTATGTGTTAAAGTACAGAAGTGAGTTAAAAGATGCAGTTCTTAAAGCCAAGGCAAGACCGGGAGGTTTGCTTAAAGGATATAACATAAGCATGGCAGCTCATGTTGAACCCCCTGTCAGAACCTTATCTGTCATTGTCAGGTCTGCTGGTGCAAATGTAAGTTCTAAGAATCTCTGACAGAATGCCTGAATATTGTGAGGAAAACCTGCTGGCTTCTTTGAACAAATTGGTTTCCTTTCTGGACTTCCCATTAGCACTGGTTTTCATGATTAGACCAACCTTAATATGTTGAAGATGCTTGGAGATAAACTGAAGAATGACAAATTTCTAAGAATTTCCAAATTTGTACTTTCAAATACCTTGGATGTGCCGCCCATGAAGTGAATTGGACCATACTGCAAGTTTGATAACAAGACTTCTTTGAACCTCTTTCTTCTCATTTTACTCATGCTTAGATCAATTTGATGTCCAGATGTTTAGGCTCTTTTTGCTTGAGCTTTTATTTATTTTCCTCTTTTTGCTTGAGCATTCTTTGAATCATTTCAAATGAAGTTTAAATGCAACTTAGGAGCAGGCTAGCCATATCAATATGGGGAAAGGATTGGTAGAATGTCTGTTTTGTAGTTTGCCTACCTAAAATGTTCAAAATTTTGTTTGTAATTTTCCTGAGAACACAAAATGCTGCCTCGCATGTTAGATGCATAATATGCATAAATATTTTATACTTGCATGCATACATTCATCACAAATAAATTCATACATACATATAGCTGGAGTGGTTTGACAGTCATCTCAAGCTCTCTTTGGTGATTTTTTTAATATATTCCACGCTCTTCACATTTGTTGTGCTGTCTTTATCTTTTTACTAATTTCTATTCATGCATTAATTTGCATTTCTGTTACTTTCCTTTGTTGACACATCTTGAAGAGATTGCAGGTAACACCTTCTCTGCTAGAAATTGTAGACATTGATGTTACAGCATGCCTCAATTTTTTCTTGTTCTTGTTTATAATTTCTGATATACAAAAAAGTAGGCTGCATAAGGTGGTAGCTGCATCCCAACATTAAACCTTGTCCTGTCTAGATGAGTTGTGGGCTTGAGATCTCCCATCAAAGAGTAGGAGGTAGCTACCGGGTTACAGAGCTAGTAGTAGCAGAGCACATGGTTAGAAACGCTGAGAGATTTTGAAGTCAAACAGCTTGTTCTGTTTATAACTGCAGTAGCAAATTTGTGTTTGTGTTCTTATTTACCATCTTTAAATCAACTAATCATAAAGTCAAAAATTAATTCAGGTAATTTCTTCTGGGTTGGAAAAGGTAAAGGAAACGTCAAAAATGATATTCATTGCGTGTGAAGAAGAAATGGAAGAAGCATTATCAGCTATAAAGAGAGGAGTATGGACGTTCAGCAGTGAGTGGCTGATGAATTGTATCATGAAGCAAGAACTTGACTTGGAAGCCCCCCAGTTTGCGGAGTCACTGTGAGCAGAGCAGATCTAATTTTTACGCCTAGCACTGGTGTGGAGAAGGTATATTAAAGATCACTTTGAGAAGGTTAAATTTTGTTATTTAGGTCACTGCAATTCTTACAACTCAGATTTCATGTATATAAGTTTTTTTCAAGCGAGCCCTTGTTATGTGAAGTCTTCGGAAATCAATCCTGGAGGATGTTAGTTCTAAATTTAAGCTCGTTCCGAGCAGAATTTCATCCTTTGACTTATTATTTATTCTTTCCTTACTTTCATTTCATAACTAACCATTTAACCAACTAACTTATTTTTAAGGGGCATTGAAATTTCTTATTGACATGACCGGAATTTCGGTAAATGTCTTATCTCTGTGTAAACAAAAAATGCGACTATGATATCCCTACATTGTCAGAAAATATGATTATAATTTCCTAAAATTTAATAATTTAAAATTTAAATTTTGTAACTTTAAATATAGCAGTTTTATACTTTAAATTTTAAAAAGTATGTAATGACCTTAGAAAAGATTAAAATAAAATGAGCACACAAAAAATATAACCAAAAAAAAGGGGTATTTTCAAATCTTTTTTCAAATTTGATAAAATTATATATAAGTTAATTTTTTATAAAATTAATAAAAATATTTTACAATAATAATATCATTATATTAGTTGATTAATTAAAACAATTGTATGTATATAAGTTTAAATATTAATATTTTTTTTTACATATCTTTTTTGAGTTTTAAAAAATTAATAGAAAGTATGTTTGAAAATTATTTTTTTATATTTTGACATTTAATTTTATTTTATTTAATAAATAATATAAATTATATACTTATTTTAACATAAAAATATTATAAATTATTTACTCGTATAAAATTATAAATCATTTAATTTGATAAACATATGAATATATATAAATAAATATTATAAATTACTTATTTATATAAAATTATTTGATTTATTAGGAAATATGTACATATCTAAATTGATAATAAAGACAGTTCAATAATAATGAAAATATTCGACAATAACTAAAATAATTCTACAGATAAATATTTTATAATACCTATTTATATTTATTCACATCATATAATTTAATATATTTTTATCAAATTAAATTATTTAGAGTTATGCATAAATAAATAATTTATGGTATTTTTCTATTAAAATTAATACATAATTTATGTATATTTATTTAATTAAATTAAATTCGAAAATATAAAATAATTTTAGGAGCATTTTCCATTAGTTTTCTAATCTTTAGGAGATGTATATAAAAAAAACTACTAATATATCAAATTATATATAATATTATTTTAATTATTTTATTATTTTAATTAATCCACAAATAATTAAATATAATAATATTATTGTTGAAATATATTTTTTTGTTAAAAAAAAAGTCCAAGATACTATAAAGATTGTATAATTATTCCTACTCATAATCATTAATCATTACATGTGGATGAGATTACATCTTCAAATGTAATTATATATATTTTTGTACTAATAATATTAAAAATATAAATATTTATATAAATTTTATCGTATAAAATTGTATATAAATTTATATTATTATTGTATAATTATATAATTTATTTTTTTATTTTTTTCGTAAAAATAATATAAAACATGATACAATAATAAAATACCAATCAATTCTCAACTTGTACTTGAAGTAATATTATTTATTTATTTATTTAAGATCGTGACATTTGCAGAGTTTCTCTAATTTTGTACGTAGTGTTTGGGGTAAAAGTAGAAAAATAAAAATCTTTAATGATGAGGTGGAGATGACGTGGCAAGACCCTGCAGGAGCAAATTCAAAGATTTAGGAAGATAAGGCAGGGTGGAGGAAAGAGAGCCAGATTCCGGTACGTGGACACACACAGGTCTCAACTCGCAATTAACAGCAGACACCAATACCGTACAGGGGAACGGGAAATGCATTCCAGATGTCCGTGGCTTCATTTTAGAATACCCCCCGGCTTTTCTTGCTTGTTTCTACTGTTTTCTTTCTAAATTATTTTGTATCAGAAAGCAATGGCTGCCGATCACTTATTTGTAAGAGGACCCGCTACTGCTACTGCTACTGCTCCAGCTTCAGCTTCATGGCTGGCTTGTAGAAGAAATAACAGAAACAACTCACAAACTCAGCTTCTTTACTTCACAATCCGAGCTTCTCATTCTACCGATAAGAAAAACAAAGTCTACAAACAACTGGGTCAGTCTCTTTTCCGCTTCTCTTTGATTCTTTCTTTCTTTTTCAAACTCCATGAATATGTTTGTATTCTTGGCATTGTTGAAATGGTTTCGACCTAGTTAAGTTCGGTAAGTGAATGCTGTTGAAATGGCCCTTTTTTTTTAATTTCTTTCTGGGATTAACTCCGGGAGTTAACCCCGGCAGCTGACATTTAAAAATGGCAACGGGTGAACTTTGACACGAGTGCAGTTAATTGTTTGAGAGAACTTCTCAAAGGAATTTTTCTACTGTTTGAAAGGTCCCAAGAATAACGAGGAGAAAAAATCCAGAAACTGTGAAATTTTAAATGTTTGGGCTGATTTCTTAAGGCACGGTTGGGGTTAACTCGTTCAAAGTAATTTTTATTGAGCTTATTAAGTTGTACAATTGTTGCATTTGGCACTATGTATCTGCTTTTCTTTTATTTTAGAAGCGAAAGTGGCTCTCTTTCAGTTTCCCTAAACAAAGTCAAAGGTTCTTAGTGTTAATTAGATAGTGCCTGGCAAATTAAAAATCTCAACTTTACATAATTAACTACTTGCTGATTTAATCATATGGTATTGAAAAGGTTGAAGCTTAATGACCTGTTAGTTATTTTTGTCGCCCTCAATACCTGAACTACAAAAACTTTTGTGTTCATTGCAAGTTTGTATTGATCATCTTTTTGTAACAGGGCATATGAAGTTGCATAGGCTGATTACTTTTTGTCCATGACTGCACATTGAATGTTTTACCAGTTCTATTTGTATCCAGAAACTTCTATTAATGATCTGAAGATAGATTGTGCCTGATGGCGTTTTTGCAAACACATTAGCTGATAAATTTAAGTACCTGCCCTGGCCTGGATCTTCTATGCCCTTGAAGATCTTATTGTATCATTAGACAAAAATAAATAAATAAATAAATAACTTTAGCAAAAAGGTATAACTGGTTAAGCATTATTTATGGAAAGTACCGGATGCTTGGAATCTATGCAAATGTCTAACATTTATTCAAGGAGTATTGTATATGTATATATTAATTTCTTAGGCGTCTTTATTTACCGTGTGCTTTTCAATGCAACTGGCTTATGTATCAGTTATGCGAACACACATAACTTCTTTTTACTGTTAGAGGTACTAGGTATCTATACATTGGATCTTTTATTGAAGAATCTAAATTTGAATCTTTGATTTTTGCTTGCAACATATATGATATTACTACTAGCGAACAAGATACTTTTCCTTATCTCAATCTTTTATAATTTTTGCTTCTTTGTTTTAATTATAAATGATTGTTGGACCTGTTTAGGTTTGTTTTCATTGAAAAAGAAGATTGAAGATGCAGTACTTCGTGCTGAGGTATTGGCACCCACAGCGTTGGAGCTTGAAGAAGAGAGAAGGATTAGGCAGGAAGAGATGATACGTGACTATAACCTGTGGGATGACCCATCTAAATCCAATGAAATTCTTGTCAAGCTAGCTGATAGTGCTAAAGTAGTTGATTCTCTCAAAGACCTAAAATACAAGGTGATGTGCTGCACAGATTAGTTTTATTAAATTTCCATAAAAAGATTTTTTGTTTCACTTTTGGTAGAAGGATACCTAGAAGGCTGACTGCATGTCTTCTAGGTGAACCATTTGCCTGCAGAACTTGACCGTATCCAGCTGTGACAATTCAGCCTATCTTGATTGGCCTCTAGATTTAGCTCATATTTGATCTTTCACATATCAGCATCATTATAAAATCTGCTCGGTTCTTTTTTTGATTTTATTTTTATTATTTTTATTCATTAAGAAAAACAGATCCATTTTCTTTGTTAAGGTTCTGAGTTATAAATTAACATGTGCTTTAATTGTTTGATATCTTTGAATGATCATACGTGTTTTTCCTCATTAAGTTTGGAAATTCATGGAAGCTTACAAGTCTTGTAAGTTGCTTCAACTCTGTGATTCTTATCTTAGGTAAATTGAAGATTATGGTGTGTGGCCTGATTTTTCTTGCTTGTTGTTGCAGGCTGAAGAAGCAAAGCTTATTTCACAGTTGGCTGAGATGGATGCTGTTAATTATGGGCTTTTCAAACAAGCATATGATGCATCTTTAGATGTAAGCAAGTTCTTGGATCAGTATGAGATGTCCAAGCTTCTTCGTGGACCATATGACTTGGAGGGAGCATGTGTGACTATTAAAGCTGGATTGGAAGGCAGCTGCTCTGAGGTGTGTTTATTTGTTTGTTTTGATTTTCCTGGAAGAATAGCATGTTTTGTAAACAAAATGTGGTGCAGGTTCGAGATTCAAGTCATTCATGAGATCGATTTTGTTTTTAAAAACAAATAGAAATGAATAGGTTGGCTCTGCGTATGATCTATTATAGCACAGCAGCATTACATAGTCACACAATTCACATGTTAACTGTTAATGTTTCATTCTTGTTAGTTTGTGGACAGGAAATTTTTGTTAATTTAGTGTAATCTTAGTTAAGATAACATCCCATTTTTGGAAAGGAAAAAGTTTGTTCTGCTATCATACTTTTTTGTTCTTCACATGAGTACTTTGAAAATGGTATGCCATTGCACATAGTTATACAGCTAGGTCAGCTGTTGGGGCTGTTTAGTTCCTAGTCATGATAGAAGTAGTTAAGCCTTGTAACCAGCTCTTTTTCATCTGATCTCATGTATTTATGATGGATCTGGGTCTTCTCTCCAAACTGGTGCCACTTTACTATGAATGTACCCTCATGCCTTGTTGAAATTTCTCATTTTCAAGAACTTTTACAACCCTTACTGTTGAACATTTTCTTACCTGTTGTTTTCTATGATTTTAAACCTAAAAATTACACGCGGTGTTAATCTGTTTATGCATTGGAATTTACACTACCAGAGATGCTGTGGTTTATTGTTGGTCTGTTTTGGAGATTATTGTGAAAATCTTCTTTATACTGTGAAAAGCTGCAGTTTTTAACATGGATTATGCTCTTTCTCTCTTTTTATCTATGTGTGCGCTCGCACATGCGCATGTTCCCTCTCTTCTTAGTATGGGAAGATTCTTCAACAATGAAATATTAATAATATTCATATGTCCCTGCTTTGAAAAAGCTATGTTGTCACAAGCCTGGCTTTTCCAAATTGAGGCATAAATTAAATTGTAGATTAGTATCAGCTTACTGCCTAAAGGTGGTAATGCATGAGTTTGTGTGAATGTGTGATTGCTCTGTATTTTTTCTATGTCTCAGGTTTATTGAATTGAGTTGTAAATAGACCTGTATATGAAGTATGGTTATAGTTCCCCCTCTCAAAGAAGATACTGAATGTTTCCAAATCCAGATATGGGCAGAACAACTTCTATGCATGTATATTAAATGGACTCAAAAGCAAGGATATAGAGCTAGGTTAGTTGAGAAATGTTGTTGCAAGAATGGCGGTATCAAGTCTGCAATAATGGAGTTGGAATTCAGGTGTGCTTTTGGTTATCTTCTAGGAGAAAGAGGTGTCCATCTCCTGATAAATTCTCAGAGTGAATCTGTTCACAGGGAGGTAAAATTACTGATTTCTTTTCGGCTAAAAACTTCAAGGTTATACAAATTGCTCTCTTCTGCTGAAACTAAGAATGTATGCATTGTAATATTCCTGATTATTTTCCATGAAGAAATTCTTCTTTAACAATATCAGTTTTATGTTCAATTCAAACCCCACCCTGATTATCTTTTTCTGTGAGCCATGTGTGTTTATAAACTTATCTTATCTACAGCAAAGCAGTGAACATTTTGTTAATGAAATTCAGAATCTTGCAGGCTGCATCAGCATATGTGGATGTTGTTCCTCTCTTCCTGGAAACAAATTATGACATAGAAATCCGTGATGAGGATTTGATTTTCTCATCCTCATTATTTCCGGGAGAAGGGCAGGACCTAACTGAACCTAGAGTTTGCATTCAGCATATTCCTACTGGCATAAGTGTCCAATCCTTGGGTGAAAGGAGCCACTTTGCAAATAAGATCAAGGCTCTCAATCGATTGAAGGCCAAACTTCTTGTGATTGCAAGGGAGCAAAGAGTTTCCTGTGTAAGTTGCATAAACAGAGATGACATCATCGATATCTGGGAAAAAGAGACTCGGAGGTATGTGTCTCACCCTTACAAGCTAGTGCAAGATGTAGAAACTGGCATCCAACTTCCTGATTTAAATTCTGTCTTGGATGGAAACATTGAACCTTTTCTTGGAGCTCATATTAATATTAGACAGTCATGTGATACAGACTAAACCATAATGATTTCATCCATTTATATTTGACATTATATTTCTCAAGTGTGACACTACCATACATGTTTTTTTGCAACATTTTAATCTCCCAAATTTTATGTAAAAATTTTCAAGTTTTACACTATGGCATTGGCTATGACGATTTAGCTGTGGTATCTTAGCAAAGCAGCCCTCACTTTACAGCCACCTCAAGCATATTGCCATACAAATACAATTGGCATATATGCGTGCTTGAAATATATCTCCTAAACGTTTCCTCGATACGAGCTTTTGTTTTCCACTCCACAACTTAGAGAGAAAATATTTTTATATTATCAATTTCAGGATAGAGTATTAACTATTAACTAAGCAGCTGGTTTCTTTGTTTGAGTGCCAATAATTCATTGCACAAATCCATTCTGTCATAAACACAGTATGTTTAATTTTATTCATATGGAGTAGAGCAAGAATCATACCTATGCTAATTAACTCTAATGGACACATCTTAGGCAGATAATTATGGGATTTAAAATATAATATTCAAACTCTAGAGGACGATAGAAAACATATTTGATATTTATGCTTATTGATAGTTGTCACATAATTATTGCATTAATTATGATAAAGAAATGTTAGGGATTCGAACTCCAGCAAAAATTTTATTCAAATCAGAGTAATATTATTATCACATAGTCTCCTATAATTTACATTTTAACTCCCCTAAAATGCAAAATTTTAGATGAGATTGCATACCCATTCAATAAGTTTCTGCCGCATACATTCACCTAAAAATTAATTAATCAAATTCAATAATAAAACGACAAGAAAAAAATTTAAAACACACTTTATATTTTTATTGAATGATTTTAATATTATAATAATACTTAAATATTAATTTAGATGAATGAACATGTATAAGAATTTGAATATATAATGATAATCAATCTAACCTATACAGAAAAAGAAAAATATTCAATTCATTTTTTTATTATGTTATGTGAATTGCGATGTGTACGGTGTCCTAGAAATTTTGGTTTTTTTTCTTCTTAAAAAAATAAAAACTCCAAAAGCCGAGGCCACTGAAGATTGATTGTCTTTGTTCCATTTTTTTTTTTAAAAAAAAAACGAAGAAATTGAAGCTGAATTACCAGTAGACTTTCCTAAGTCAGAAGGCAAGAGCTTTAAGACTAAAGAAAAAGGTACTTCGATCAATAACAGGAAAAACAACCCCCTTTTTTTTTTTGTTAGACTATAACAACTTTATCAATTGTCTTTAAGCATGACCGTAGCAGCATTCAAGTTGTCCAATCTTAAAGGAAAAGTTATCACTTGCGGAAGGAGATATATTCTAACCAGTATTACTTTGTCCCAACTTGCTCAGAATCAGAAATAATAAGCTGAGCAACAGGTATAATAGCATCTGTCGCCGGCGGGGCACAAATGCTTACAACAGCAAATGAAGTCTCCATGAGATCTGGTTCTTTACGTCTATAAATCACCACATTCTCCATAGGTCGACGGTAGGTTTTCCATAATGCACCTCCACAGGAAAACAAAATCTCTGCCGTTTCATCATTAAACTATTTGGAAGATTAATTAATGAATTAACTTCTACCAACTTTCGTGCATTATATCTGAGGATGCCAGTACTCGAAACTCAAACCACGGATCTTAATCCAAACCTGAGCAGTAGATTGGATTTACGATTCACAAGGAGTAAAATCGGTTGTGCTTTAAATACACCCGAAACACCCGTTAGGAAGAACATACGCCCATTACTCCATAGCCAGCCCATGTCATCTGGCCAGAGTTGGGTACGTCAAAATATCCCGTAGGAAGAGACACCAAACTCAATAATCGAAAAAGACGCCAAACCACTTGAAGGGCTGTTTTGAGAGTTTCAATGTCGATCAGACAGAAACATTTTTTTTTTAAGAACTATACGCCGGTTCATGTTAGTTTGATTGTAATCCAACTGCTTACATAGTATCCTCAAGACTTGAAACAATGGCAATAGCACCGCCGAATGGAAGATGGAGAAATACAGCATGAAGAAATATTAACATGATAACTAGGCTGAACACCTAAAGTGTCAGCTAAGGACTTGCGATGAGGAATATGAACGGGTGGCCGAAGATTATCACCTCCCATACAAGAAAATATATTTAGAGGTGAGCTGAAATGCTTGAAATTTGGTTCAGTCACGGTTAAAAACCAACTATAAATTGTTGGTTCTATTCAGGAAATGTTTCTCTTATACATTAAACCTTATAAATGATTTAATAATACCTCTTGTCTTTCTATTCGTCAACATATTAAACAGAAGGAACACATCTCATGATTATCAGCTATGTTGATTTGTTTTATCATTTTGCTATATTTTTTTTATCCATATTAGATTGGTATATCATAGAAAAACAATATGTATCACACAACATAGATGCCTTTTGCTCCCGCCCTTGGACTTATTCTGTTTCTACTGTTTTTTTTTCTACATGACGCCTATAAATGCGTCATTTATTTCTTTGAGAAACACCTCCTCGGAGAATCGGAAGGAAAGGTAAACCAATCGAAACACCAAAACTGTACTTTTTCTATATCACAAAACATCATTCCATTATTTATCCTTCGTAAGGACTTCTCATCGCAATTTAGCCTTCAAAGGCATTGGGAGTTAATTATTTAGGGGGCATAACATGCAACTGTTAATTAAAAGCGGAATGCATTATTTGGTTTTACTACTTCAAGCAAAAGGTGGCTCATTAGTAAACATTTTTTAAAATCACTTACAGAGCATCTTTGACTAAATATGCAAGCACAATTCTCTCTTCTTTTCAGGGAACTATATAATAGAATTGTAATAAGGTTGAATTCTATGCAAGCGAAATTAATTTTGATTGTAGCGTAGGTATTATGCTCTCCGAGTGAACCTAATATGATTGGATATTGCCCATTTTATCTTAGAAATGGAAAAGAAATAATAAGGAAAGATATATTTAGGAAATGTTTATCAAGGACTCAAATTTCTTTGCAAGCTTTCTTAGGCATTTGGTCCTACTGTGACTGTTCCTTGTACCCTATATCTTTTGATTCCCCGCTATTACAGAACACGTTTGAAAAATAGTGCACCCCTCTAATTACTTGGTGCAATTATAGTTGTCCCCCTTGATGTCACCAATGGTGAAGAAAGTCATGGGGAAAAAACTAAGTTTCTTTTTGCATGGATTCCAATTACATATGCATTTTAGAGGACTGCAAAGGAACAATATTGAACATTGATCAAACAAGTAAATTGGTGTTCATTTGGGTTTTTTCTCAGATCCAAAACGTGACAAGAACTTAAATATGGATAACGCTAGATCCTTACCTCTTCCCACATTCCTTTCTGAGGATGCTTCTCACAGCCGTCCTAAAGAAGAATGTTCTACTAGTGGTGCAATTCGCATATTGCCATTGATTATAAAGTAATTGAGAGATTATGTCAAAGAAAATCCTTCTATAAGACTTCAGATCAGAATAATCTCTTGGATATCATTTTTCTTCCCTTGACTTAATGCTACTAAACAAGAGGCAGATACTCTTCAAATTTTGAATCGAATCTAAATTGCAATTTTGCTTATTAAGGGTAGCTTCAAAATAGAAATACTCACTTAACACCTTTAAAGCTTGAAACTATGTAAAAATTGTATTATCTTTGTAAAGTGTTGAGAATACATTTCAACTAATGCTATTACAAAGGTATATACAAACAAATGAGAATGAGAAAACCCTAAGGCAAGTATAAAGCACAGGTGAGAAAACAACAAATTGTTTGACTTGTACTCTGTCCTATTCTCCTGCAACTGTTGCTTGCATTGTGTGCTCCTTACTTCTGCACCATCACTCCCTCTGTAGTTTCTCATCTTTTCTGCAAGACACTCTTACCTTTGTTGCGACCACCTTATGCTGCAAACATCTAAGCTTCTTTCTTGAGATGCAAGGCTTGTCTAGCTCCTCCTCTCAAGCTAATTTGTCTACAATGACATTTAGCCTGCTCTTTAGGTGTTCAAACCTTTCTTCTCCTAGTGGCTTACTATAATGTTTGCATTTCAATTTTTCAGTTGATACAAAATTCAATTTAAATTCTCCATTAACAATTTGCCCTCTTATATAATATACATTGATTTTGATGCATTTTGTCCTTCCATAAAACATTGGATTGGCAATACAGACTGTTGCTCCCATGCTATGATTCTAGATCACGAGCTTTTTTCATGGTTGAATCTTCAAATCACTCAGTAGTGATTTCATCCATGGAAGTTCTATTGCTGTTTAAGCCAAAGCTCTATACTCTGACTCAGTGTTGGATCTTGCCACTACTTCTTATTTTGTTGAGCTCTATGAAACTAGATTCCAATAGAAGTAGATAGCATACCCTATTACAGATTTTATGTCATCTAAGTCACTTGCCCATCTTGCTTTTGTGTAGTTTGTTAGCTCCGACTTTCTTCCATGTTTAATTGAAACCATAGTTTAGTGACATGTAAATATCTGAGGAGTCATTTGCATGTTATCCAGTGACTTTGTTTTGGATTTCTCATATATCAGCTCAACTTCTTGACACTAAGGGTGATATCAGGTATAGTGAAAGTGGCATACTGTAATGTACAAATAATGTTCCTTTACAAGGTATTGTCTTTAAATTCACTTCCATCCTCCTTTGTCAGTTAGATGCCTGAGCTCATAAGTACAATGCTTCAGTTGTAGCCACTCATTCTAGTTTTCATAAGGAGGTCTGAGATGTATCTGATTTGACTGAGAAACAAACCATTCATAGTTTTCTGAACTTCATTTCCAAGGAAGTAGCCCAATGAACTTATAATTTTTAGAGATAAATTTTCATTGGCCTTGGTCACGCCAAGCTGATTAGAACTTCATGATTCCTTGTAATTAGAATATCATCAACATAAACTAGTAGTGCCATAACACTTACATTTTCTTCCAACATGAAGGGTGATATTTCGGACTTGAGATTTTTGAACCTCTATTGAACAAAATATGAACTGAGCTTTTCATACTAGGTTCTTGGAGCATTTTTCAATGCATAAATTACCTTTTTCAATTTACACGCATGGTGCAATCTGTTCTGCTCTTCAAAGCCTTCTAGCTATGTAATATGCACTTTCTTAATCAAGTTTTTATTGAGAAGGACATTATTGATATCAACTTGCTTGATGTCCCATCCATGACTCATTGCAAGGCTGATTACTACCTTTATTGTAGAAGACTTCATAACTGGATTGAAGGTTTTAGTATAATCAATCCTTGAGGTTTGATGACACCCTTCAGCAAGCAGCCTTACTTCATGTCGTACTGTTGACCTGTCCGGTTTGCATTGATCTTAACCACCCAGCTACTCTGTATAACTTTCATTTCTAGTTCGTAAACTACTAGAGTCCACGTTTGGTTTTATTTCAGTGCTCTGAATTCTTCTTTCATTACCTTCTTCCAATTGACATTGGCAAGTGCTTCTGTTATTGATTCAAATATTGGTTCCATCTCTAAATGAGACTTTGATGATAACTAAATCTTAGGTTTATGCATTTTTTTTTTTTTAATTTTGATCTAATCAGGTTCATGCTTTGTTCTTCCATTTTTGAAGTTGGCTTGGATCAGGATTGTGTGAGGTTTGTGGCTCTGTATTTATCTCAGTTACGGGGCTTTGCTTGTGGAGTTTTATGTTTTGGTTCCGATGTTCAAGTGTTTGAATGTGTAGGAGAATAAAACTGGTTAAGAGGATCCCAGTCAGTAGTATCTATAAGGTGATCATTACTTGCATCTAGAGTAGATTGGCTCATAACAAGTACCGATAGAAACTATCTATGTAAATCTTAAATTTTATTTCCTATTTTGTTATTACAGACACTGAAATCTGAGTCATTCAAGCATGGAAATTCATCTTCATTGAATATAACATGTCTTAAGATGTTAACCCGTTTAGAGACTTGTGAACACACTTGTGCCCTTCTGTGATCTCAGCAATAGCCAATGAAAATGCATTTGGTCGTATAAAATTGGAACTGGTTATGGTTTTAAGGCCATAAATGTGGGAACACGCACAATTAAAAATTTTTTGAAATAAGTAATTAAGAGGCTTGTTGAATAGCTTCTAAAATGGAGAGAGAAAATCTAGAACTGAGGTTAACATTTTAGTTGATGAGATGTGTAGCAGTATCAAAAGCATGCCAAGACATTTTGAGTGGTAATCCACTCTGGGCAAGTATGGTGAGTGCTATTTCTACTAGGTGCTTGTTTTTTTATATTCAATTTTCCCATTTTTTTAATGTGATGTGTGTGGACATGCATGGCTAACTATATGTGATGCCTCTCTCCCTTTAGATGTGAGTTCAAGGGTTTGATATCTTTTCCCCCAATCTGTTTGGATTGTGATCTCTTTGGTGCTGAGAAACCTCTCAATTTTGTCAATGAAATGAATGAAAGCTTGTGTTGCTTCAGATTTCCATTTTAAAGGGAAATTCTAGAATAATCATAATTAATTCCTAGGTAGCAAATGTAGCCATTTGCTAATTCCATGAGAGCTAGTCCCCGTAGGCTTTGCATACATGATCCGAAGAGGATATGTAAACTAGCTTTCACTAGTTTGTTGAGCCCATGATTTGGGCCAAGTTGGCAGGCAAAATAAAAATGAGGAAGACTGAATTTTATTAATATTTAAAAAATAGTTACGAGATGAAATAACCTTTCACTACAAAAAAAAAAAAAAAGAGTACTGCATTGAGACAGAAAAAAAGGAAAAAAAAAATTATGTCCCTATAAATGATATATTTGTCATTAAAAGCATGTTGTGATCTAAAATATGTTACTATTTATTTGTTGCATTTGCTATTGTCTCTAAAATTGTAGTGATAATTACATAGATTTATTTGTCAATATACAAGAAATTTAATTTTTGTTAAAAGTGTGACATATTAAAATATTAGTCCTTAAAAAATATTCATAGTGACAATTAACTTGTAGTTAATGAAATTTATTTTTGTCATTATAATGCATACTATTTGTCCCTAACAACATAATATAATAATTTACTATTTTAATGATTCATGGTATGATATACATTTTACATGCATAACAAATTAAAAATTCTTTTAAATTAAAAATAATAATAATTCATATACAATGTTATCTCAATCATCTGTTCATGTATTCTAAAACATAAAGTTTAAAAGCATATCTACAAAAACTTCTTGATGGATGCATATTTATTTAATCCTCCTCCTTTCCTTTTGAGATGCTTCATCACCTTTTCTTTGAGATGGATGCTTTATTTATTTATTTAAAAAAAAAAAATTGTTGATACTTGTAATATGAATCCATAGAATTGCATAACCTTCAATATAATCTACTACAAAAAGTTACATAACATTGTCACACAAAAAGACTTAAAAATCTTTAAAATTTAAAAGAAGAGGAAGGAAAACATTTTATATTGACTAAAAACAGAACCTATAACATGTAGATTACTAAATGCCGTTGATTATTTAAAAATAAAAAATAAAAAAATAAATTAATAAAAATTACATGTACCATCTAAAATACCACTTGTATTAAAGTAAAAAAAGGGCACATGTAAGATGTTACCACCTTAAGAAAATTATTAGAACACATTGATTATTGAAAAAAAAAAAAAAAAGGTAGAAACATAGCTTCAATTACAGCAAATCAAAATCAGCCCTAAAAAAAAAAGCTTTACCATAAATTAATAATAAACAAACAAGTGAATTTCAATTATTGAAAATCAGTGAAAACCAATCCAACACCAAAACAATTAAATCAGCTTTATTGTGTGAATCAATAGAAACCATCTTAACTAATTACAAAAAACAAAATTAAAATAAAAAACCTTCCATTTTCGTAAATCAATGGAAACCACTTTGTATTGAGAGGATGATCGCATCTTTGAGAGGAGATGACAGATTTTGCAGATTTAGTAGGTGTCCTTCAGTGCCCCTCTTACAAGTGAGTTTGTTTTCTTTCTCTTCCAAGGTTCATCTTTCCTTTGTTGTTAGAGAAGTTTGGTGTCTTTCCCTTTGTGAATTTCTTGTTCCGGTTGCCATGATTGGTATTACAAGTTATATTAACTTCAACATTGGAGTTGATGGTGCTGTTGTGGTGTTTTAATTTGGCCTCAAAGTATAGCAGTTGTGCATATGCATTTTCAAAGGTTATGGCTTCCATTTTGTAAGAGATGTCGATCACTACTGCATCGAATTCTTGACCCAAGCCTCTAAGAATGTAATCAATCAGCTCTTCATCTAAAACTAATTTTCCAATAATTGTTAGAGTGCAGCAAGTTCCTGCATCTTGCTGTAGAAGTCATTGATTGACAAAGAACCTTGCATGAACTTGATTTTTAAGTTGTAATATCCTACCATGTGATTGTGAGGAAAACGTTTTCCTTACGGTTTCCAACAACTCTTGAGAGGTGGTTTATTTTCTCTATTGGAAGAAAGCTTGATTCTTTATTTCTATAGTTGCTTGAGTTTCATCATCATTAACAGTGATAAGCCTGCCACGTGATGTTCTTGACCGATCAATGAGTGTCTCGAGGTCATTGCCTCTGATTTTGAGGAGCACCTGAGCTTTCCATATGAGGTAGTTCTGTATGTGTAGCTTCACAGGAACTATAAATATTAGATTGGTGAAGTAGCAAAAAGGGTGTTTATTGTGCTCGAGGTAGAGCTTAAAAGTGTGTCAGGATTGTCCATGGATTTTCACCTACTATAATACCAAGTTTCGAAATAGAAACATTCATTTAACACCTCAAAGCTTGAAACTTTGTAGAAATTGTATCTTTGTAAAGTGTTGAGAATACATTTTGGCTACTATTATTACAAAGATATATATAGGTAAATGAGAATGAGGAAACCCTCAGGAAAATGTAAGGCACAGGTGAGAAAACAACAAAATTTTTGACTTACACATTGTCATATTTTTCTTCAATTGTTGCCTGCATTGTATGCTCCTTGCTCCTGCACTATCACAGCCTTTGTAGTTGCTCAGCTTTATAGTAAGGCACTCTTACTTTTGTACTATATTATATTATAAATTAATACATATATAAATTAGATTGTAATGGACTAAACGAAAACACACACTATATTTAATAAAACAAGTATTTAATTATATTATAAGTTAATAGGTTTTTGGTATAGTTACGTATCAAATTATATTAATATTTATTTTTTTGTAATTATACTAATATTATATTTTTATTAAATATTATTATTTTATATTTTATAATATTATTTTATATTATATTATTATATATTATATTATTATTACGATATTCTTTTAATTGTATTATTTTGTTATATTTTATTATTATATTATATTATATAATATTACAGTGCACAACTGTGGTTGTTCGCATTTTCAAATCAAATGATTAAAGTAAGTTAGCTTATTGGCGTGGGCATTGAGAAGAAAACCATTTGCCGGGGGGAACAAGTTACAGACGGACGGACTTGATCCGTGGGGAGCGTGGGTCAAGTCTGAACACTCAAACCTACACTATACTGTTTTAATTATGCAGCCTAGTGTAGTTTTTCTGTAATTACCAAACATTTTACAATACACGCACACACAAAGAGTCTATCCCCTTTGAACGGTAAATCAAACATGTCCGTAGGTTCTTGTCACTGGATCATTGCATATGGTTGGAGGTGTACTAAAGCAAGTGAATCCCTTGTATAATTTAATTCTATAAGCGAGGCTGCCTTCAGTCGGGACTCTGACAATTTTTTTTTTTTTAAACAGGGTGGTTCTGGATCATTCATTGGCCTTCGTCGCTCAAAACCTACATCACTGAAACGGTGGTTATGACGTAACATGATGCTCGGCTAAACTAATAATGCTGCTTTTTTAGTCAGCATGACTATAATTAGTGTTATGCCTTGTAATAGTATTACTCGATGCCAATTCCGTGCTTATCCAATCCAGTTTCAAGAGAAGGGCAAGGAATCTTGATCCATACGATTGATATGATAGGTCTCTGTTGCCTGCCACTACCAGATGGGGAGTTATTTATTTGTTTGTACGGTCGTTCGTTTTTATATGCCCTATTGAAACAGCGAGAGGCAAGATGGAAGAGAACTTTTGTTGCTGATCTTGTACCAACCCTTTTTGTATTCTTGTGCTTTTGTGATTTAGCTAGCTATGTCCGATGTACCTAAACAATTGTCTTGTCTGGTCACTTGCGTTCTTGAATTTTGTGGTTGCATCAGGCTAAAACCTAGTAATATCCTTTGGTTAAATACTCCCAAAGATTTTGTAACAAGAAATCAAATGATCCTGTAACCTGAATTCAGCGTGAGATAAGCTCATGACTTGATGGGAAAGTTTGCATGATTTTAGCTGTGGTTGCAGTCGCAAGTAGTTACTCTCTGTCAGTCACGAACCTGAGGGTGAAACTTGTAAGCTAATTCTATAAGTTGGCGTAGAATTATAATAAGCCGTCAAGATTTTTCGTCATTAGTCCTGAGTGCCAACATATGACGATGTAACTGCTGATGACTATCTCCACCTAGTCATACTATACTTCTTAAATATTATTATTATTATTATTGCTATTTTTTTTTTAAAAATCTCAAACGACAAACATATTATTAGTTCATAATTTTAATGAAATCATAAATCAAAAATATAAATTTTAAAAAATTTTATGCAAACCATAAGGTTTGATTGCGTTTAATTTATATTGAGTTTCGGTTAGGTTTAATTTTTTTTTCTATGGATTTTAATGTTAAAATTTTTATTTTAAATTAGTTTATTATTTAGTTGTAATTAAAAATAAATAGCTCTTAAAAAATAAAAATAAATAAATATTTTTTTTATTAATAAAAATTTTAATTTAAATTTTTAAAAAAATAACAATTTTTTTAACACCAAAAATGTCATGCTATAATTTTGACAATTTTATTATACCTTCAATACAAAAATGTCATGCTAAAACCACCACTAACGTATTCCTCACTGAAACAACAAAAGAACATGAATCAATTTTTTTGTCCTGAATTACCCACTTGGCTGGCTCGCTGCAAAATCGGACTTCTCCACGTACATAACATTCTTCCAAATCTTTTATACATCTCTTTTTATTAATTTAATTACATAAAAATACTTTTTTTTTATATTGTAAAGCTAAATGATTTATAAATTTATAATGTTTTTTTTTAATAGGTAAGCCAACCGATGAATTATTTATTTATTGGCCAAAAGTCTTAATTTATATATATATGACAGTAAAAAAAAAAAAAAAAAAACTTACTTCTAAGAGTTCTACTTAAAAATTTATATGAAAGGGAAGCAACAGAATTGATGATTTGAGTGTTTGTACCAAACAAATCTTAGAGTAAAAATAAATAATAAATATTTTTTTTTCCTAACTCCAATCAAACAAACTGTTTTCTTTTTTTTTCTTCTTTTTTTTTTTTCCATGTTTTCATTGATAGTATCTTAAAACTAAAACTCCTTCTACATTAATTTAATTTATAGTTAATAAATTATTAATCATACCAAAAAAACCTACAAATTTAGTTATGAGAACGCAAAGAAACTACTCCGACAAGAATAATGGAACGAGGGTTGGGTTTGTAGTTATCAGAGCTTATGTTTTGCCCTTGTTTGTTATTTGGTTCAAAATTTAGGGACTAAACTAATAACTATTATTTTTTCTGAAATAATTTACTTCAAATAATACAAATACACAATTTAAGATGATAAAATTTTAATATAGTACTCGTAGAAAATGCAATGATTGGAAGAAGAATCCAAGTTGCTAGTTGATGTTATTTATTGGACAATGGCTTTTAAATTAAATCAAACGAGTTAATTAATAGATTTGGTTTGTTTAGATAGAGTTGGAGGTCACCCACGTCACATATTTTCAATTCCAAAGATGATAATAATAATAATATCTCATTTTATTTTCTTAATGGATCTCTTTCTTGGTGTTCCAACACCCTATTTCCACTTTTTGCTTTTAAACTTATAAGCTAACTACTTTTTTAAAAAAAAAAAAAAATACACTACTTAATACATTAACATAATTTTGATAATTATAAATATGACAAAACGATGTATTCGGGGGCCACGTGCCTACAACCAACGACTCACTCTGCCTATATTGCATGCAATAACCAATTTGTATAAATCTTAACATTTTCTTTTAATTGTTTTGGGGAAGAGATTTTAATAAGATATCTACTGATATCTACAAACAAATCAAAATTCTACCTAAAGATCTCATGGATACTAATGTTTTATATAGTCCGATGTCTAGATATCACCGTAGCCATAACTCGAGTGTCTATGCTGAGGGAGGGCGATTTTTACTCCCATCACAAGGAAAGTTTGCAAAGCTTACTTCAAATCGACATGGATACGAGTATAGAATAGTTTGGTACCGATAGCATAACTTGAATGTCTATGTTGAGGAATGGTTTTTTTACTCCCTGAAAAGATAATGGACTGCTAATCTATTATTGCACTAAATTATGAGGTCACTGTTAAGAGTGAGCATTTTTAAACTTGACTGATCCAAACCATATTGAATGCAAGGTGTTAAAATTATTAGTTTCATTTTAGTTGATTGATTGCCAATCTATAATTGCACTAAATTGTGAGGTCACTATTAAGAGTGAGCACTTTTAAACCTGACTAATTCAGACCAGATTGAATGCAGGTTGTCAAAATTATTAGTTCCATTTTAGTTGATTGACTGCCAATCTATAATTGCACTAAATTGTGAGGTCACTTTTAAGAGTGAGCACTTTTAAACCTGACTGATCCAGACCAGATTGAATGCAAGATGTGAAAATTATTAGTTTCATTTTAGTTGATTTAAAATTATTAGTTGATTTTTAGTTTAGACTTGATTTAAATTCATCTAATTATTTTAAAATTTTTATTAAAAAATAATGAATTATTTAAATTTATTTAATATAAAATTTTAACAAATAATTTTAATTTTTAATTTTTAAACTAATAAAAATAAAATTATTTTTATTTTTTGATTTAATTTAAATTAATAAATGACATTTGTTTGTTTAATTTAATTTATTTTTTTATAATTGAATTAAATACATTTAAATTAAATCAAAATTAATATTTTTATATGATTTAAAAGTTGACTAAAAACAAATAGAAGATACCCACCTGACTTAACATTGGCTCAAATCAAAACAAACAATTTTATATGATTTGAAATTTGACTAAAGGAGATGACAGCTAATTATCTCGGTGAGCACTTGCCATTACCACAAAAAAATGACCGATTAGATAGTATTGTTTATTTATTTTCATAAATTTAAAAATAATTTATATTTTATTTAATATAAAATATAATATTTTTATCTATGTATTCATATAATGTCCGTTGTCCGTATTATTCACCCTCTTAATTTTTAGAGAACTCACGTTTTATATAATAATTTTTTATTAAAATATAAGATATAAGTGTTTGAGAATTTGTATACGAATGATAATTAAGTCTTTTTAATACTATTTGTCATGAGTGAAATATTTATTGTAAATTTAAAAAATTAATTTATTAAATAATATTATTTATTTACTCTTATAAATTTAAAATCAATTATATTATGTTCGATATTAACACGTGATATAATATATTACCAACTCAAGTCAACTAAAGTTAGGTGCATGACAGTATACACCTCGACTTTACTTTTGGAATTGTGGTAACTTTTAAAATATAATACAAAAGAATTGGTTTTTTTTGTAGTGCTTATAAATTTATTAAATTTTAAAATTATAATCATAAAAATATTTAGATAAAAATATAATTATATTTAATAATTATTAATTATTAATTTTGTTTCAAAATTATGACCATAACATTTTTACAATATTATCTTTAAGAGGTTAAGTTATACATTTTATTTTTGTACAAGTTTTTTTTTTCTGAAATTAGTTATGAGTGGATGAAATTATCCTTTTATTTAAAATTAAAAAACAATAAGATAATTACAATAAATTTCTATCAATATTATTCAGCGCTATTTGTTTTGATAATTGTTTTATTTACAATATTTTATTAGTTATTAAAAACTCATTTATTCATGGAAAGTTGCCGTGAGCTATTATAGTTGCCATAAGAAATAGAAGTTAATCTCTTTTTATTATTATTATTATTATTATTATTATTATTATTATATGTATATTCTCATAAAATAATATACAATATTGAAAATTAGGAAATATTAGTTAGCTTTGTTCAAATTTAATTTATTTTTTTTCCTTCTTCAGGGCCCACGACAACATTGCCTGGATTTGGGGTAATCAAATTCCGATTTGTTGTAATCCACAATATAATCCCAATTTCATCCCATTCGATCTTGAAAATTAAGTAAAAGGAAAACGCTATCAAGTTTTGAAATGTGTATAATCTAACTGGAATTTAGTTATTTTTGATAGTACCCAATTGGGCTAATTCCCTTAAAGATGAGGTAATTGCATAAGCTAATCAATTTTTGATATATTCAATGTGGCCCAACCTATCTCCCTGAAGATAGTAGAACTAGGCTATCCCCTTAAAAATGAGGTCATTTACCTAAAAGGGTATCATTCAGTTTTAAAACATTGAATACGACCCACCCGACTTTTTTTTAATTTTTATTTGTGTATTTTGTTTGATTGCTGACAGACATTATGTCATAGACACTTGTATTGATAATCAATAGCTCGAATTTTCTAAACTTAGTATGGTTAATATCTAATCCCATTTGTTTCTTTTAATTCAAAGTTATGCTCACTTCGACATCTGTTCATACAAACCCACCCACCCACCCACGGGAGTCCTTTGTTATATGTATATACATATCCTTTACAATATAAAGAATTGAAACCAAACTGCAAATCAGGTAGTTAAAAGAGATGTTCTTTTTTAACTCTAAAATATCATTTTTATTAAAAAAACAAAATTATATGAAAAGGAATGCTGTTGAGTTTGCTATTACATCAAATTTGTTGAACTCTTTTCTGATCACAATCAAACAACCAACAAAAAAAAAAATGGCATAAAAAAAGCAAACAAAACAGCCATAAAATAAAACCCCAAAAAAAAATTAATTAGTTATTATAAATCATAAAATATCTCATCCAACAAATTTATTTAGTTCTTAAGTTTTTTAAATGAAATAAAAAATTATTTTGATTAATAATCATAAATATAATTTTGTAATTAATAATTAGTAAAAAAGAAAGAAAGAAAATTTTCCTACTCTTTTTTTTTTTTTTTGTTATTACTAATATTTTTAAATTTTGATTGCAATTTACGATAAAATAAAATGCAATAAAAATTTTAAAAGTTGGGGGTGAAAACCATTGTACTGCCAAAGAGGTGGGAACTCAATTAATTGAACTTTTAAATTGTGAACGCATGTAAACTAGCGTAGGTGCTACGTTGTAGCAGAAAGAAATAGAGAAGGGTTCCATTTAATATGAATAAGTGTGTTATATTTGTGCTGTGTTTATAAAAATATAAAAAAAAAAATCGAGGACTTGAATGTTATTCCTTCATTCCTTCCTTCATATGTAACTATCTCTCCGTATGTGTACATATATAAGATGATAATAATCAATAACAAAACTGAAATGAAGACGGCAAACAGTATTACAATAACAAAAACATAACAGCATCAACGGCAAAAACGGTTTCCTAGTATTGATCTCCTTCAAGTTTCAGACTCCTTCAGTTTCATTTTTCTCTGTTTCTAATCTCCGTCGTTTATTTATCTAGGTAGTAATAATACTAACGTATATGCACCACTCTCCCTTCTTCCTCCTCTGTAATCTCAAATGGCGGGTCTCCACTCTTCATCAAGACCCCTCATTTCCGCTTCCTCTCTCCCTTCACAACAGCTCTTCACTTCACGTCTTCTCCTGCTCCTAACTGTCTTGCCCTTAACTCTTGCTTGTTTTGCCTTCGTTCTTCAATGGCGTGGCGGCTTGACTGACCCTGTTACTCGCTGGTCCACCGATCACCGCGAGTTCCCCGGCATGGGTACGACCCTCAGTGCCACCACCGTTCGTGCCTCCGCCTCGGGTTGCGCCGATATTCTGGGTCGGAGCAGTTCCCCGTCCTTTCCGTATTATAAGGACTGGAAGTTTGATTTCGGTTCGGATCTAAGGCCCAAGGTGAGTGACTGACGATTGATTCTGGTTTCTTTCGATTGGTAACCTGATGGGATTTTGAGGATTAGATTTGCTGCAATGGGTTTCTCTTAATTTTGAATTCATACAGACACATTTCTTAGATTTATTTTTATTTATATTATTCGTTACTTGGTTTCGGTTGCTTTCATGGGTTTTTGGATCTTGTTTTGTGATTATCCAAATCGTTTTATGGCTTTTGGTTAAGGATTTTGATTTGGTTTATTTATTAAGCATTTGGAAATGAATATTCTATTCTTTTTCGGCCAGATTTTGTTTGATTGATATGTGTGTTGGTATCTTGATTATTGGTGCTTTCGTTGTGGAATCTCGTTTTTTTTATTTATTTTTTAAGAAATTTATTTTTTTTGCTTTTAACATTCATGTTTTTGTTTGGAGTGTTAAAGAGAAAGTACTTTGTAGAAAAATATATTTTAAAACATTTAATATTATTTAAAAAATGCTTTAAATATTATTTTTAATTAGTATGTAATTATACACGAATTAAAAAATTACATCTCATGTTTATCAAATTTAATAAGCAATTGTATGTAAAATTAGTAGTCAAAGATAAGTATTTATATTTTTTTGTTTATGTAATGCTAAACATATGTGAACCTTGGAGTTTGGTACCTCGAAGCATTAAATGCAGATGTAGTAGTGATGTATAAAACGTTCTAAATTTTACACAGTATATGAAATGAACTTTCTCTTTTCAAAAAAGCTTTAGCATAGAAAATCCTAAAATTTACAACAGCTGAAATCCTTGTCCTGAAATTAATTGTAATCAAAATTTTTAAGGTTTTTTTTTTTTTTTTCTCAGAACTTTACTTCATGCTGGGTTTTTCCTCACTAGTTGAAAACAAGGTAAAAATTTCTGAAATTGTGCTGTCATTGATTACATGATTTTAATTAACGGGAATAAGCTTGATCTGCCGGGTATCAAAGTTCTTTTTCAGCTGTTTTGGATCTAAATAAGGATCCTTTTGCCATGAATTGTTCACTTTTTTTTCTTTTGGCTCTTCAAAATGATTATTTTTAAAGTGTTTAATTTTATGCATGTTACCAATTGAAGTACTCTGCCCCTATTGTTTTGGATGAAATATTGAAGATTTTGAGATCCTATTTTGATATCTCTTTGTTTGACAGATATGTGTTACAACAAGTACTTCTGCTGGCCTAGAACAGATATTACCATGGGTATTTTATCACAAGGTTATTGGAGTTTCTAATTATTTGCTTTTCGTGGAGGGGAAGGCTGCCTCTCCTGAGATATCCAAGATCTTAGAGTCTATTCCTGTAAGTTAAGTTGGGATTCCTTATTTGCGTGTAATATTACTGTCATAAGGTTTCACTTCTGTTCTGCTTTTCATTTCAAATATCTGCAGCTACGACCTATGAAATTTTAATTTTAATTTTTTTATTTTATTTTTTGCAGGGGGTAAAGGTTATATATAGAACAAGAGAACTAGAGGCACAACAAGCCAAAAGGTGGTGCACATTCCAGTTAAAATAGTTCAAGTTGATAGAAATGGTGATTATTGCTGCTGTTAATATTTTTGTCCATTGTTGCAAGTAAGCTGAAAAGCTCTTGATATGAGTTTCTTCTTTGCAAATACGAAATTTTAAATGGTTTTGAAGAGACTGTGGCCAGGGTTGATAAATTTTTGTTACAGGGCTGGAATGATCATTCATTTTCTGCAGTTTTTGGCTTTATGGCGCTTGGATTGTTTTAGTAAATTTTATGAGAAGGTTCCGACAAACAAAGTTTTCGTGTTTGGGGGAAAAGAAAAAAAGAAACTCTTAACATTGTGTGGACTAGATGAACTCAAACATCATATAACTGGGATCATAACTTGTTTGTCTTTTCTCTGTTGAATAGTTCTAGTTGGCCTCTGGTTTCTTCTGATGATGAGATTGTGATACTTATTTTCTTTTTAAAACATTATCTACCGCTATGAGTCTGATGAACTATATATTTCATGTTGATTTTGCATATGTTTTTGGGGTTAGCCGCATCTGGAATGAGACCTGGTTGTCAAGCTTCTTCTATAAACCATGTAATTATGAGTTATTTGTGAAGCAATCGCTAAACATGGAAATGGCTATTGTCATGGCAAGGGTATGTGTTACATTTGCACCTACTGTGTGCAATTATCAGTGTATGTCACTGAAATTTCTTGATTAATGTTTCTCCCTGTAAATTTGTAGGATGCAGGCATGGATTGGATTATCCATCTTGACACAGATGAGCTAATACATCCTGCAGGAACTCGTGAGTACTCCTTGAGACGATTGTTGGCAGATGTACCTAGCAATGTTGATATGGTCGTTTTCCCTAATTATGTGAGTGAATCAGTATTTATGACGTAGATGAATATCTAGTGAATGTTTTGTATATATTTTGTTGTAAAGAGAAGTTGATATTCTGTATTTAAAGGTATATTTTCACTGTCGTGTGACATGTAAGATAATGGTGGAATATAATTTGTTTCAGGAGAGTAGTGTTGAGCGAGACGACATCAAGGAACCTTTCAGTGAGGTACACTTTTGGTTGTTTGCTATTCTTCTAGGTTCAACAGAAAAAAAAATCAATTGATAGAAATTTGAAAGTTAGGGTATTCTACGCAATTTTATTTAAGGCGCTAGTATGATTTTTGTACGGAAAATTTCAAGCCTTGCAGTGTTGGATAGTTGGTCTTAAAACAAGCACACACATCATTACTAAATGTTATCAGTTCTCATCATTTTGCCAAAGGTCTCGATGTTTAAGAAGAACTATGACCATCTTCCCAAAGATGTTTACTTTGGCAACTATAAAGAAGCTACTCGTGGTAATCCAAACTACTTTCTTACATATGGAAATGGGAAAGCAGCTGCTCGTATTCAAGATCATCTACGTCCTAATGGTGCACATAGATGGCACAACTACATGAAGACCCCAAGGTATTGTGATTCCATAATACACTTTTATTTTTGTATCTATATGGTTACATCAGCTTCCATGTATACGAGTATTGATTTTTAATGCCAGATGCAAAGATCATGTGAACTTTCATTACCATATGCTCATTGAAGCAAATAAAGCATGGGCTTCCCTACCTACACTATTCTGGGGTTTAGGGAAATGTCATACCCCTCCATCCCCGTCCATGGGTCCCACAACACAGGTTGAGGCCCAGTCTTGGCCCATAGATAGGACATTTACAAACTAATTTGTAGAGAGAGGGAGAGAGAGAGAGTGGGGGAGAGAAGCAGCAGGGAGAGAAAGAGTGATCTACAATGATTAGTTGAACCTTCTAGGTTCCATACAAATGGTATAACAAACTGCTGGATAAAATCTTGAAGTCCATAAATCTATTCACCTAAATGAAACTCAGAATTTAACAAAAATTATCATGTATATAATATACCTCCAAAACAGAATAGAATACAACATTTACTATATATATACATTATGAAGGGAAAATTGGGATTAGTACAGTGTTTGTTTGTGATCTTCACTTTTAGTGCTATTTTACTCCTGTTCTATTTATCAATTAGTTCATTTTTTCTATAAAGAAGGGAAGAATTTAGGATGTTCATTTTTCAAAGTCAGCACTACCTTGTAAACACATAAAAAAATGTAGGAAAAAAATGCCATTTTTCTTTTTGCAAACAAAAAATCTTTGGCCAGCCTCACGTCAGTTTTTCTTTTAAGATAAGTGTAGCCTTGCCTCCCGCTGGGCTGTTGCAAGTACTTTCATGTCCATAAAGCAGTAAATGGGGCCTAGTTCCTGTATCCCAAACCAAAGGCCAAACAATAATTCCAACAACACTATAAATAAGATCAACTTGCATGAGGAGACAGAAAGTGAAACAAAGCTCAACAGCAATAGCTTGAGGATGATTTTGAACTCTTACTGCAGAAAAATGTTGCAGATATTGTGAAACTTAACTAGAGAAACAGGGTCCAAATACAATACAAATGTCATGGAAGACCATGACATGAGAAAAAGAAGAATGGGTAAAGTATGAAAGTGTTAAAGATGGTTTAGACACAGCTCTGTAATCATAATTAAGGAATTAATAACAGTAGAGAGAAAAAACTAGAAATATTGGAGAGATGAGATTGATGGTGAGAAACAAGAATATTTATGATCAATCAGGGACATTTTGGCAATAAAGTCGGGACAGTAGTTGTTGGGCGGCGCACACTTAGCCCTACCCTGTCTCATCTCTATTGCGAGTTTTTAGTTCTTATCCCAAATTCCCTTGATTCTAAAATTTTAAGGAAAAGCCTTTTCTTGCCATGTTGGTTTGGTGAGGATCCCTTCATGTATGTATGTCCCTTACTGATGGCTATGATGATATGAATATCTCTGTTATATTAATTGGCATTGTACTATTGTTTATTTCTTTTTCAGTTAATTATCAAATTAGTGGTAAAGTTCAGAATATTTTCTTCTTCTCATTTAAAGACACAGACTTAATATGAATTTTGTTATCTTTGATAGTGAAATCAAATTGGATGAGGCTGCCATCCTGCATTACACATACACCAAATTTTCTGATCTTACTTCAAGACGTGATCGGTGTGGCTGCAAGCCTACGAAGGATGATGTTAAAAGGTGCTTTATGCTGGAATTTGACAGAGCTGTGAGTTTAGTTCATGCACCCTCTATGTTACTTTGCCTGTTTTTTACCATGCACTATCTTTGTCTCTTTTTCTGATTTTGCATCTAGTGCATGTCTTATTTTATTTTCATTTTGTGAGTGTTTCTGCTTTATATTTTCACCACATCATTAAATTTGTTTCAAAGTATGATCAGTAGGGTGTAGAAAATTTGTTCAAAACAAAGAGCAGCTATGGATAATTTTGTTCCAAGGGAAATTCTGTTTACAGATTGCTTCAAAAATAATCTCTTGAGACTTTTTCAAAGCTAATTGACAAAGAGCTTTCCTTAGCAACCAATAGCGATGCTCATTTGACTGCTTGAGAATATTCATTAGCATTTTTGTAAGAATCTTATTTATTATTCTTTCTTTGCCTTTCTGCATACATTATTATTTGGGATATTAGTCTATCAGTTATAACGTTCACTTTTTCTTATTATGTTTGGTGCAGGCATTTATAATTGCTTCAACTGCATCGGAGGAGGAGATGCTGCACTGGTAAAATCCTATTGAAAAACTGGTTCAGAATCATATTGAGGAAACACAATTTTCTAGTTATAATGTTCCCAAATTTTATCTGAGCCTATTGATCTTCTATGGGGTTCATAAGAGGCCCTAGAAGGGCTTTTCGAATCTCACAGAATATAAACAACTCTAATGTATTGCAGTCTTTGTGCAATTTGTTTCTCATTTTTTGCTATTGGCGTAAGATACTACAATGATTGCTTCCTCAAATGCAAGTCTAATTTTGACATAGGTACCGTGAGCGCATTGTGTGGACTGACAAATCATTGAACATGAGACTCATGAGGAAGGGCATCTTGACTCGCATTTATGCTCCCATGGTTAGTTTAATTACCCAAAACTTTAAGCTAATGCCTTTCTGCTTGCTTGTCTCTTGTCCTTTGAGATGTGCAAACAATCAATTGATTTTCTGTGAATGCATGCGCCCTTTTGATGTCAGTTCCACTCTTTTAACTTTTTGAGGTTATTTACCTTGACAGATCATTGTTCAAGGACTGCGGGATTCTGGGGTTTTCGCCTCTATAGTAGCATCAGCGCAGACAACCCATTCAAAGGAGAAGTTCCTATCATTAGTCAAAAGTAGTAACACTACTCAAGAATCTAAATCACGAGTAGTTTCTTCAAGAAAGATTGGTGATATAAGTGAATCTCAGTCAACAGCAAGAAGGGTCTTGGAATTTATTGATGATGCATCTTTCATCTCAGCAATCCCACCAGAATCTCCTCCTGGCCCGGATGATTGTGACATTGAAACATAAGCACATTACCTGCATATTCACAGTGGAGCTGACATCTTATACGTCTTCCTTCCTTTTAGCGGAATGTTTTAAGATTTTGGAATCTTGCAAAAGCGAAAACTAAAGGGAGTGAGATGTAGGAGGTTGGCCTGCGGTAGCAAGGCAAGGCCAGGCACCTTTCTGATTGCTTAGTTTTATGAAACAAGCTCTTCCCGATCATTACCCAAGCGCTTATATAATGTACATTTCATATTTAGATTATATAGTTTTCCATCGAGGGAGAGTATGTAGAGCGGTAAGTTTGATTGTTGGGTTCCTCGTAATGGTATAATTTTTAAAGTAGGCATGCTTCGGCTTATAATCTCGGTTTGTAATATTTAGGTGTTATACACATGAAAGTACTCAATTCAAAAGGGCCATTATTCTTGTTCAACATCAATTTTTTAAGGCTTGTTTTCGTCAGTTTATAATGCTCATTATTATATGTGTCCCTAAGTTTAAAATGTCAGCACGTAAGCCTGAACTCTAATTGTTAGGGTAAATTTCATAAGAATTCCTATACTTTTAAGTACTCTTTTTTATTTATTTCATAACTTTTAGTTATAGATAAACAAATCCTCTTATAATTTTTAATAATATATATTTGTTTTATAAATTTCAACTTTAAATAAATATACACCAATAATTCATGCTATTATTTTTATCTTAAAAAATAAAAAATAATTAATATTCCCAATAGAATATATTTGTTTAATACAATTTAAGTAAAAATAAAATATTATTAATAAATGACCCATGAGATAAAATTATTTTACAATTCATAAAAATTAATCCAAATAAAGTATTATTATTTCTTATCAAAAAATTTATAAACTAGTTAGAGCCATGAAAGGATTTGGTTTAATATTGTTTGAATTGTGTCGTATTTTTAATAATTTATTAATATAAAATACTTTTATTTTGCATTAAGCAAATTAACATATTAAAAACTATGGATAAAAAGTGATAATATGTTAGGATATTGTTCTACTTAAGGATGATTTGGGATAGATATTGACAAATTTGTATTTGCATTCATTAAAAATTTTAATATTAAATCTACATAAAATTTGTATTTATCAAATTTTATGTTTCATTATCAAATTCGCTTAAACAAATACTTAATATTTATCAAATTTGTATAGATATTCGTGAGCTTTTAATAGATTTTTTTTGTCTTTTTCAATTACACGTATATAATTATAAAATATTAAATTTAAACTTATAATATATTTAATTAAATCAATAAATTTTTATATTAATTTAAAATAAAATATATAATTCGAATATAATATCAAATTTATTGATATAAAATAAATTGATCACAACAATTTTATAAAAAAAATAATGATATTCCAAATTTATACATAAAAATTACATAGTATCTAAAAAGTTATTTAAAAAATATTTATCAAATGTTATTAAAAAAAAATTATAAAGAGCACTCATTCTAATGGCTTGGCTTAATACTTAAATAGAAATTCAAAATTTTAAATAATATTTACTTCATATCTAAAATAGTACTAACTTTGCAAAAAGTACTAGACTTTGGTTTATAAAATTATGTTTTCGTTATCTAAACGAAATATAATTTATTGTAGCACTTTAAAATTAGTATTATTTTAGATAAATTAATTAACTCTCAACTAAATTTTATTGTATTTTTCTAAATTATACCCCTAGTTACATAACATTGCCCTAAATGATCACACTTATATATATATATATATATATATATATATATATATATATATATATTAGTCTTGCCTATCATGAAATAATCTAAAAACTACATGTAGAATTATCCTACATATGTTGTTACTTATACCACCTATAAACTAATGAAAAGACTTTTAAGTTGATTTGGATTGAATTTGGATTGAATTATCCTACATATTTTGATCATTAATCAAAATTAAATGTTTTTGAAAAATAATATTTTAAATTAAAGTAATATTTTAAATTAATTTTATAAGCTATAACAAAATTTATTTTTTAAAAATAAATATTTTTTATTTTGATTAATTTGAAATAATCTTATCCTATTGGGTAAATTAGTTTTTTTAAAAATTTTTAAATAAATTGTAATTATATAATTTATTTGCGTAAAGTTAAAAACATGGAAAATGTTGTTTATTATTAAAAATTATAGAAGAAATTATTATTTATATGCAATTATTATTTAAACTGTATGATTTTCTATGAAATTTACGAAATAGCTTTCCATTTACTGTAATAAATGTATATAAATCTTTTATTAGCAAATGCTTTTTAAACTTTTGATAAGTTATTTTATATTAAGAAAGTACTATATTGACTAAAAACTAATATGGTTTGCTTATTGAGTAAGCAGCTCACCCTTTGTCAATTATATTTATGCAAATGGTAAGAAAAAATTATGGAATAACTTATTGTCTTCAAAACTAAATATTTTACAATGTATTTTCTTTTTGGGATAATATATACATCTATGTTAACGTAGCATCGTTGTGTAAAATAGAATATATTAATATGGTTAATAGTTGTATATTGATACATAATACTTGTATAAAAATTTGTTTTGATTAAATTTAAATACAGTTTTATATTTTGTTCCATTAAATAGATAATAGTTCTCACTTAGCACAGAATAAAGAGTTAGTTTTACTTGAAAAATTTTACATGTTAAAATTTTATTTTTACTCCAAACTTGATATATGTCAATCAATTATCAAGTTTTGAATCATTATAGACTAACACACAAGCTTGCATTGCATCAATTTGAAAATTTTTTAATCTTGCTAAGTGTATTCAAGAATAGATTAAATAAAAGTGACATGCACACCAACAACAACAAAGATGCAACACATTAAAGTTGTAGCAACATAATTTATTAGCTCATAGTATTTCTCATAAGCCAAAACACCTTTAAGTTAGTAGAAATGGTTCACTTCAATATAATAGGTTCCTCCTTATTAAAAAGCCCTCTTCGATATAATTCAAAAAGCACTTCTCAACATAATTCTTATCCTTCTTAAAAAGCTCTCTTTGTTATAATTCATGTTCTTATTAGAAGACCTCTTCAACATAATTCTTGCCCTCGTAAAAAAGCCTCTTCTATATAATTTATGTCCTCATTAGAAGATCTCATCAGCATAATTCTTGTCCTTATCAATAAGTCCTCATTGGCACAATTCATGCTTTTATTAAAAAGCTCTCCTTGGCATAATTCATTTCCTGATCATATGCCTACCTTAACATTATTCTTGTTCTCACGGAAGTCAACTTCAAAATGAGACTGGCTTAGATCAGGTTACTCATTCTCAAGGAAAAGTCCAATATATTTAGAATGAGAACTAATCAAACTATACTTGAATTATACTCTCAGGCACAACAAGACTATTCATTAAAATAAAAACATAATAAGTCAAGTTATACTTGTTTCATGTTTATGAAAAATCATAATTCATTAAGGATTCCTCGTATAAGTAAGAATTTTTGTAAGACTTTTATTAAATTAGATTTGTAATCTTATCTAAAAACAATAAGGTAAGTCTCAGTAGAATTCTAAATAAGGCAAATAACAAAGTCATAAACTCACTAGAAATCTACTACATTAAGATTAAAAAAAATTTGGAGTTTAAATATAAAATAATTAGGAGTTTTATTTCAACTACAATAAAGAAAAAGTCAGAATCCTATAAATAAAGGCTAAAGAAGAAGGGAAAAGATTCAAAAATCTTTTAAAAAATTGGTTGTTATATATATTATTATAGGACATACAAAAAATGCCAAAAAAGGAATTTAAACCCAAATTTCTTCTTTTATTTTCTAGTAACCCTACTAATAACTATCTAAATTAGATATAACCATTATTGAATTAGGCAGTAGAGGGCTTATCACTCAAACTTTGACACATCTAATTCGTTTTCTATCTTTTAGAAATCATAGGAGCTTCAAGAAGATAATCAAAGTTCTACAAGGTAGAATCTAACTTCGAGAACATTTTTATAATTGACGAGGTGAATTTTAACAAATTTTGTCATATAAAAAAATAAATAATGTGTTAAAATCAAGTAGGTAAAAATCAGATATCAATATTTAGCTCCATCTATGAAGTAATTGAATAAAAAATTATTGTTATCAAGAGATATGGTGAATTTTTATTCCACTAGTGTAAGCAGAAGGCAAGAAGATGAGAAATGTAAGGGTGGAAATTGTCACACTCTCAAAATTAAAATTCATAAATTATAATTTAATGAAATAATTTAACGTAAAAAAATAGAGTCGTGTACATATCGGTAAAGTTTCCACTATATACTAACAATATCACAAAAATCTGCAAGTATTAAAATTTTATAACACTTCTAATATTTCACATGAAATTTCAATCACTGTCACACAATATCCATTACAAAAAAAATTTAATACATTCATTTAACTAAATATGTGTAATCTTTTTATAACATTCTGACAAATACAATATATACTGTAAAATATTCTTACAAGATATATCTAGCAAAAGATATAAATTCCTTAAAGTTTACATATTTTTATTTACTCCAAAATGACTTGAAAAGTAAGAGATGGGATAAAACCTAATAGATATTCACATATAACTGAGATTTTCAAATAAATGTAATAATGATTATATTTCTAAGTAATTATATCATAAATAACTGTAAATATGCATAAATAAGCATGAATAATGACTATTCAACAATAATATAATTGAGTTATCACTATGTATGCATAGTTTTGAAACACTATTCTCAAGAACTACCGTCCAAAAAATGTGCAGCCAGCGTATTTGAGGAGCTCTATACCTAGAGAACGCCGCTTATAATTTTAAGTTTACGGACCTTCACTATAGAACTAAAATCAAGTCCATAATCATTGATATTAAATAAAAGATCATATACCATTTCATGATCCAACCACATATAATAATAACAAAATAATTTATTCATGTTATTTCACAACATTGCAAACATTGAAAGTATGATTCAATAATAATAATATTTTTAAATTATCAAAAATTTGTATAAAATAAGGTAGTATAATAAATATATCACTAAAAAATAATAATAATTATTATTATTTTTAAAATACGAAAATACTAAATTATATGTTAAATACTTATCTGTATAAATTTGCGAGTGCTCTTACTAAAATTTCAAAAATTCTTTCTCCTTCCTACTATTATTGCCTAATAATATTTTACAATAATCAAAACAAATTGCTAAAACGAACTATTAACTTATACTACTCGTAATAAAATATTATTATTTAAAATTTACCTCATTACAATTAACAGGAATATTTAAGTCAAAATGAGCTTAGTGGATCAAAAAAAATCCTTAAGCTGCCTGCCACCTTGATGTTTTGAAAGCTTCATTATCCAACTATTTGATTAAAAAAAATATAAGTGATATGAATGATAATTTGACACAATTTGGAGTAAACATACATTAAGACAGATATATGTGTTAATTGTTGTCAAACTTGATAAGCAAGTTAACCATATTCTTTGTGTTCTAACATTCAGTCTCTTATTTCTAATTGTCAAAATTAATAATAATAAGTGATTATAATCTTATAAAATTATTTTTAATTAACGAAGAAAATGTTTATCATCTAGTATACATCTAATGTAATGATAAATTTAATGCATTAAATGCTCAATTGATGTTTTACTATCAAGTGGTAACCAAACAGTAAAAAAAGATGGGGACAACCGATTTTGCAACTAATTGTCCCCACAATAACTAAAATATTATAAAAATAATTAATAAAAAATTAAAAAATAGATTATTAATAGTATATATATTAATAAAAAATTACTTAATGATGTTTTTATTGTTTTAAATTTTAAGTCATGGTTTCAATTATTGAATTAATTGTTTCAACTCTATTTTATTGATATTTCAACTTTTGTATTAGAGTTTCAACTTTTACATACTCTGTTTCAAGTTCATTATAAATACATTTCAAGTTTTGTATAGTATTTCAAATTTAATGAATAAATACTCGTGTCATAATATACTTTATGATATGATTATATACATCTTGATTTCAACTTTGGCATTAGAGTTTTAAGTTTTGTATTTCTTATTACAAGTTTAATACACCTTTAGTATTGCTTGTTTTAAGACTTGTATTGGAGTTTCAAGTCTAGTGAATAATTACTCGCATCAAAATATACCATGTGGCATGGTTGTGTGACCTCGATTTCAACTTTAGCATTAGAATTTCAAGTTTTGCTTGTTTCAAGTTCATTACAAAATTGTTTCAACTTTTGCGTTACTCATTTCAAGACTTGCAACAATGTTTCAACTCTAGTGAATAAGTTATTATATCAAAATACACTATATGATATAGTTATGTGCACCTTTATTTCAACTTTCGTATTTAAGTTTCAAGTTTTGCACTGTTCGTGTCCAATTTATTATAAAAATATTTTAACTTTTGCATTACTCATCTCAAGACTCATGTTAGTGTGTCAAATCTAGCAAATAAGTATTAGCTCAAAATGTACCACAATATATAGTATGTAATGTCAATGGATACCTTGATGTATAGTACCTAAAAATTATTTTAAGTTTTAAATTAAGTTTTTCAAGTTTAATGTAGGATGTTACAAGTTCACTTTGGTTTTATTTTAATTATTTAGAGTTCTTTACAAGTTTTTATCTTGATATTTCAAGTGTAGTGTATAGTATCCTTGGTCTATAGATACTTACCATATTATTTGAGGACACTTTATTTCAAGTCTTACACTGAATATTTCAAATTTCATGAATTCGATTTCAAGTACTAATCATTTAGTTTCAAGTTTGCATTATTAATATCAAGTTTTTATTTTGGTGTTTCAAGTATAGTGTACATTATCCATAGTCTATAGTCACCCTAATATATAGTACTCATTGTCTGTGGACACCTTTATTTACGATACCTAAAAATTGTTTTAAGTTTTCAATTGAATGTTTCAAGTTTAATAAAAGATGTTACAATTTTATCTTAGTTTTGTTTCAAGTTTTATTGAATTCGTTACAAGTTTTGACTTTAGTATTTCAAGTGTAATAACATAATACCTATAGTCTATGAATACCCCAAGATATAATTGTGTGCAACCCAACGCAAATTGTTTTAACTAAAAAAAATGTCAAAATTAAATTGTGAGTAATTATTTGCAAAATAAAATTAGTTAAAATTCCTTTTTCTACCAAATAAAAAAAGCATACTTATTTCTCTTGATTACATTATTTGTTAAAAATTAATTATATGTAAATTGATTGACTAAATTAAATATTAACTATATCTTGTCACATTCATTTAGTTTTAGGTGCGTACTACCCACTTGAATTATGGTATCTACCTACCTTCTATAATTAAATTTTATATATTAATAAAACAATAACAATAATAATAATAATTAATTATTAATTACATAATTTAATAGAATATAATATTAATTGTATAATTTATTATTATTATTATAGTAGTTGTTTCAAATAGAATATAATATTTATATACTGGGTGCTTATTATTTTTTACAGGTTCATATTTTATGTCACATATATCATGTCCAACGTTAATTGTTTTCAATTTAGCGTCAAGAAAACTAACTTTTTGTCTATTTCAAGTTTTATATAACAAATTTTAAATTTTAAATAATTATTTAAGGTTTTAGGTTAATGGTAATGGGTGGAGAATGGAGAAGAAGTTGATCATTTCATTTTAGTCTCTTCTATTCAAGTTTTTACCAACTTAATAAAATATGCATTAGTTACTATTGGGTCAAGACCACTTTATGACATTATTAGGCTATTAAAGCACTTGTGTCCATTCCAACCATTTTCAAAATCTATTAACCCCAATTTAAGAAAAATTTATGTTACTAATGATAGTGTAACATAACATAATTAAATTTATATTTTAACTTAATGTAAGGATTAATAAGTTATTTTTCTATAAACGTACAAAAATAGACAAATAAATGCACATTTTGGTTCACTACATCAATAATTTTAATAGAATTACTCAACTAGCAAAAAGATTTAGCATTTATGCAAAGGTATTTTGGCTGCCCGATCAAACAAACTAAATTCAGCTGTCATTCTTAGGAAACCAATTGTTGTGAAAATAAAACAAACGTAAGTGCTCATTATTGTTAACAAGTAATAAAGTGACGAATAAAGTATCCTTCCCAAAAATATTGTTTATATAAAATCTAACTATTAAATTCAACTTTATTATATCTAAACAAATTAAATGTCAAATTTATTCACTAACTAAAATAACAATTAAACTAAAATATAATAAAAACTAAGATTATAATCAAATGAAAAAAATTTTAGAGCACTTGATTTTACTTAAATCAATTTAAATTTACTTTATTATTCTCATTAACTGGAATTAAATTTATGGTCGATAATAAAAAATTTTAAATTTATTTATTAGACTTTTTTAAAGTGATAATAAAATATTTTTAAATTATTAATTTACTATATTTTTATGTAAATTTGAATAATTAGAAATTTATGAAATTCATAGATTCTATATAAAAATAATATTAAATATATAAATCTATCACTATCTTACATAGGCTTCATGGTATTCATTCCAGGATCATAAATATAAAACACCCTTTCTGATATATCAATATATAATTAACTCATTTAATCAATAGTCAATTAACACAGAAATAATAAGAACAATATGAATACTTATCATAGAACATAATCCAAATCAATTCAAATAAATAAACATCTATCTTTCATGATTTAACTATAATTTAACTCTAAAATAATAAATTTAGTTTATAATGTAAAAAATAATAATAAAAAAAACTAAGTTCGACATTTTGAAATAAGAAAGTTAAGGATTGAAGAATTAAAATTCAAAAAACGTATGATTGGAAGCAATAATTTCCTCTTCTCTTTCGTCTTCCTTGTTCCTCTTTTCCTTCATTCGATCTCTTCACTCCTTTTTATTTTAAAAACGCCTCCTAAACGTGTCCTTTTTGAATGGTATTAGTTTTCCTTTCAAAGTCATGAAAAAATGAAAGAAATCCCTAAAAAAATTCTTGTCCAACATCGCCACCTAGCGCCGCAACATTAAGCCCTATTTGCTAGGGCCAATGCCTAAAACCGCAACTTTAGAGCCTTTGTCTATTGTTCTTCATGGTTAGGGTCGTAGTTCTAGAGCTTTTGATCGCTATTCATTACTCGATTTTAAAGCAAAAATATTATCTATTTGACATTTATTAACTTCAATTCATTTTCAAATGCTCATTTTTGTATTAGCTAAAAATTAAACAAAAAAATACATTAATTCATTATAAAATATGAGGACCTTAGTTAAACATCAAATAAAAATCTTCCACTTAATGTATATAAAAACCTCTTATCACCATTCGTATATGATTTATTGCAACACTTAAATAAAGTTAATAAAAGTACTTGGAGCTTGGATAACGTTAACCATCATTTGCATGAATTTATTAAAACCTTGACCAAAATTAGAATAAATGTTTAAAAAAAAATTTAAAGCTAAATATTAAATGTATATAAGTAAGTGATTGCTAGATATCAATTAACAATTTCAAGTGATATTTATATAATATTTTAACTTTTTTTTAATGCATCCTTGATTGTTAAAATATTAATAGCACACGACATAACATAATATTTGAAACATATTTTAAAAAAAATGAAACGTGCAACTAAGTATTATCAATTGGGAATTTCATTAATATTACCTTATTGTATGTTGCATTTAATCTAAAATACAACCTTATTGTGTATTGATTAGATGATGTAAATGACTCGCAGTCACTAATAATAAAAAAAATAATTTTGTGCGAAATTGGGATTTGAGGTGAATAATTAATTGTTGATTGGGGACAACTTTTGAAGATAGTGAATTAATAAAAAGCATGAAATTATTGACTTTTTAAAATTAATTGAATTCATTAAATAATGGTATGGGATTTAATTAATATTGTTAATAATATAAATTTGCAAGTCCTTATTAGTAAAGAAAATTGGTGGATTTTTTGTTAAGTGTTTGTAAATTGAAAAAAGAATATTTGGATGTTGGCACAATCCATTTTTTTATTTTTTATTTTTAAAAACACAATTGATTTCATTAAATAGAATATTATTTGTAAAATTTATTTCACAAGCTAAAATATCAACTTATAATGTGATAACCAAATAGATGGTTTGATAATTTCATTGGCTTATATCTAAAGTTCATTGTGTGCCATTAGCAACATGAGAAATTGATTTCACCTCTAATCCTAACATTATTTTCTTTTTGTTTTTTTTTTCTTTCTTCATAGTCATCTTGTATAACATATTCTAATTTACTACAACAATTACTAACAAAAATAATCAACTAAGAATCTAATACTTGGCCTTATCACTTTGTGTTGGCTTCATATGTGAAAGAACACATAAATAAATGATTGGAGAAAATGTTTAAAAAGCTGAGGAATTATAACAAAGCAATAGAAAAATAAGAGATAAATTATGAGTCTAGTAAACAATGCTAATGAAGTTAAAGACTAGGTCATCTATGTCAAATCCAAGATTGTAAGCAAAAGCAAGCTAGTATTTGGATGATAAAGTGACCCAAAAAAAAAAATGAGGATGATACATTAACTTGGGTCATAGCTCCAATTACTAGGATATGTTAGCTCTTTATTAATGCAAGCTAATAGAGCCTCATATGATATAATTCAATCCCCACGTTAATTTTTGGTTGTAATATAACTCACTAAAAATACATTGCATTCCAACTTCAGTGCATAAAATACATAATAATTGATCTTTAATTCAATTTATAATCAGTAGATGATATAAAAATAAAAATATTAATGGGCAACATATATGATGCACATAAAAACTAAGATGTTTAAAACAAATAGCAAAATTGAAAAGAGAATCTTACAATGGAGGAGAAGAATGTTGAAAAAAATGCAACTTTACTCTGAAATACAGAGTTTAAGTTCCTAAAAATAGTGTCAAATCCTTTCATGCATAAAGTAGTACTCCATCTAGTACAAGCCAGAGAAAATCCCATAAATCACAAAAAAAAAAAAAAAAAAAAAAACCAATAAGAAAGAATGAAATAAGAAGTTGAGGTTTACATCCAACTTAACTCCTCTAATCTCATTACATAAATCTTTTGAGACTTTTTATTTTAGAGGATCTAAAAAAGTAGGAATGAACAAACAAATTGAAGGCTTTCAAGCAAATGTTAGAACATAGATTTAGTTATCCTTTTAACAATGCCAAATTGAACAACAATTACACAGTAGAGTGTCAAAAGCATTGGATACTTATATGTGAAATTGATATTTAACATAAATCATGTCAAACACTTTTACCACTCCTATTTATAAAAGGACACAGATGAGCCCTCACCCATTTTAAATATATGTCACAAGAGTGCAAAAACAAACAAATGCAATAAGACTTCCATGACTTTATATAAAACACTTCCAATCACCTAACTGATTTTTTTTTTTATATAAAACAAATAGAAGTTTTCGGTCTATATATGAAAGTTCTAAATACAATTTTAACACACAAAAATTTCTATATTACTGAAGATAAGAAGAGACAAAAATTCACAATTTTGAGATATCAATATAACATCTTAAAATAGCTTAATGAAATTGTCATCTCATATTAAAGTATTGTTAGCTATCCAAAGAAAACTTCAAAGGCATCCATGACACAATTATGAACATATGGTTCGCATAGTGGAATTAAAAAAAATTTTAATTGCCTATCACATCTTAATATATAACACCATGCACTACATGACACATGTACTTTTAGTATTGTGACAAGCATAAAGTTTAACTGATTCTAATATATATTATAAAGTAATTTACCCAGAACCATGTAACTAGTAAGATTGTACATGATGAGATCACAGTGCAAACAAGGTTAATGGACATTAAGTGTTGATTCAACGCTAATGACATAAATATAAACAGAAATGTTACTAGATTGAAAAAGGAAAACAAAAAGGTTTAAGAAAAGAAGGAAAAAAATGTATTGGTAACTATGGATCCAATATGGGAGATTATCAATTTGTAAAACAATTTCTCTAACAAATTAGCAATATATCTTCCTTCGTTTTGAAATTTCATAGAACTATCTACTTCTTCAAGTAATCAAAAAGGTCCGTACTCATCAAATTGATGAATTTACATAATGCAGAAGTATAATTTTTTGGTGGACTAGCACAAAAAAGTTAATCATGAACCATTATTGTTCTTTTCTATGCCACAATTCAAAGCAATTTATTGTATATCTAATATTGTCCAACGAAATCAGTTGTGAAAAGAATAAAGAGTCTAATAATTGGTCGACAACAGTAAGACTTTATACTAGGAAAAAAATAGGGGAATGATTATTAACTCCAAGTAATGATAGATAACATACAAGTGTTGCAATCAGTGGCCACTTTAGCCTCAACTTCAGCCATTTAATCTTCAAAACAAACCATAAACACAAAATTCCAAAAAAAATCAAAATAAATCACAGCTAAAGAAGAGAAAAATCTCTAAATTGAAATTTTAAGAAAAAAATAAAAAAAATTATCAGACAGTTACTATCAATCTCATATCTTTTTATATGGGCAAGGAAATTTACTAGAAATTTTAACCATATATTTACACACGCGCGCACAGAGCAAAACAAGAACAACATTTAGTTTATAGAAGTGCAATACTTCCAAGAGCAACTCATATCTTCATTTTTTTTGGTCTTCCATCAAGCAACAAAATTCATCACAATACATTCAAAATTTCTCCATATAATGAATTTCGATGACTATTAGATACATCATAGGTACAAAAAATTCTAAATCTAAACAAAGCCACTTCTTTTAAATGTATTTTGAAAACTTATGAGACATATTACACAAATAAATTGAGAGATGCTTCCTACCACATTTCATATTAGGGAAAAAAAAATTATGTTTTACTATACATTTCTAACACTTCAACCTCATGTCTAACTCTCAAGTGTATTGACAAGGCTAATTTATCAGACTCAATGTACTTATAACTAATAATGTTTTTGAATTTTCATTTTAAGTTTTTTATTTTTGAGAAACTATCCGTTACTTTACACATATAAACTCGTGAATCTCATATATAAATTTAATTTATAAATCTCAAATTATATAATCAATACATACTTCTGCAACACTGAATCAATAAATTCTGTTCCTAACTTATAACCAAAAAATAGATTTAATTTATTTTTTAATTTTGAGCTTTCTAACCAGGACGTTAGTGTTTGATAATTAGGAATCCAAAAAACAACTAAATTTTAAATTAAATAATAATAATAATAACATTTATCTAATAAAACACGATAAATATCTTCAATTTCATTAGTTCTCGTTGTTGAGACGATGTCACTGTGGTGGTGGTAGTAGTGCTGTCATTTGTGTTAATCTTTACTACAAGGAAAGGAGATTTGAAGAATTTAGGTTCTTGTTCTTTTTATGAAGAAAAAAGGAGATTTGAAGGCTTTGGGTTCGGTTCTTTGCTGTATAGAAAGAAGAAGGAGATATGAAGAAATTGGATTTTGGATCTTTGCTACGAAGAAAGGAAGAGATTTGAAGAATAAGAAGCAAACATGGGCTGTGAAGAAGAAGAGACTTTGAGAGAAGAAACTAGGACTATGAAATTTAGGTTGTGAACAAGAAATTACCAGATGAAGAGTTTGAGAACAAGCTTATATTGTGAAGTAAATGCAAATTTGGTCCCATCGATTTGAACTAGTTAAATCTAATAACTGAAAAACAATAATATAACAATACATTTGCTGCAATTTAATCATTCCCCTGTATAATAGGCACAAGTAGAAAAGTAAATCTTAGACAGTTAGGACTTCTTTGTCCCCTTACAATTTATTCATTGTTAATTTATATAGCCAACCACAGTGAGATACCAATACATTTTCAAAAATTTTATTATTGTTAATTTAAAATAATTTGTATAAAAATTTTAAAAAAAATTTAAATGTTAAATATTTAATATTATAAAAATTTTATTTTTTATTTTAAATTATTATAAAACAATTTTAAATTAATAATAACAAAATTTTTCAATGTAAAACATGCACCATAAACTAAGGGGTTTGTTTGTTATTCATTTAACTTGTTGCACTTATTCAAATTGTTCAGAGAGAGACAAGGCTGATTCCACGGGTTGATTTGAAGTTCATAACAAAAACATCATACTCAAGGTGCAAAAAGTATCAAAATTCTCAAGGACATTATATAACCGGCTTTGATTGTTTCACAGTCTACAGAAAATAGTAACTAAAATGATCAAATCAAGCAAACTAAAAATTGAAAAGATTCAACCAAAATTCAACTTCCAGTTAAATCTCGGTAGAAGAACATATAACAACACAGATAAATAAAGCACAAAATTCTAACCTAGCTACCTAATACAAACTAGAATATTTTTTCTGCTAGTCCCAACAACTATATTCTTTTGCTCTATTGTTGGCACAACATATGAATATGGTAAATCGGATACGAGCTAAGCCTTCTGTTTCTTTGGCACTCGGTAGCCACCAACCACGCATGCATGGTCCCGCTCAAAGGGCTCAAGTGTCACCTGCTCAAACGGTTTGAACTGCTCCTGTTGCAGCTTCTTCACTTCACTCTGGAACACTGCCTCAGCAGCAACAGTGGAGTCTATACAGTTTGCCTGAGATGGAAGGGCATTCAAGCACAATCAGCTTACATATCAAGTACAACAAGGACCAGCTCCCTCAGTGAGAGTGTGTTGCATTATAATTATACAAAATAAATATCCCAAATGGAGAAAAAGAGAAAAAGTTATGATCTAAATTACAAGGAACAACAATAATTCTGTCTAATAGGGCATTAACATTTAAAAAGCTGTAAAATTTAACACCAACCTTAATAGAAATAACAAAGTGACCTCCAGCTTTGAGAAAGTATGATGCATTCAGGGCTAAAATCCTTGCCTGTAAAAAATAGTTTCCACAACAAAAGCTCGGTAACATGAAAACTTGGTAAATCTTGAACACAACCAACTTCAAGATGTTACAAGATTGCCAGAACAATGTATAGAAAGGATGAAGATTTACTTAATATGAAAAAGTAAGTGCACTTTAAAACACAAGAAAACAGGGAAGTTAGTAGAAAAAAGGGTTATAGTAGAACAAGAGGTAAAATGGAAGCACATTAAGCTGCTGTAACATTAACTACCCATGAGACATTGCTGAAGTTGTTACAAAAGCAACTCCAAGAAACAAGTCTTGAAGACTAACATACTGAATTTTGTGTCTCCTAAGGTACATAACTGTTGTCTGCCGGCATCGATGCTGGGGAGACAAATCACAAACGAATTTTGTGTCTCCCAAGGTGACTGCTGTTCACCAAAATAAATGATAGACACAATTTCTTGAAATTGATTATAACAAGAAAATATTCAATAACCAGAGCGCGCATGTGGGGTTAATTGAAGTGGCTAGTAAGCGTATTAGAGGATAATTTGGGTCTGTCACCTGTTATCCAACAAAAAAGGAAATCCTATAAAGATAATTGGAGAAGTTATCCAAGTATAAGCTACATCTGAATAGCAATTAAGTCCTGTAACCAGATTTAAGTTGTGGGTAATAATGAAAATATGGTATACAAGCATGTAAAGAGATGGCAGCCACGCCAAAATCATTTTCATTCCAATTAATTCTCAGCTGACTAATATAATCACAGTAAAACACAGCCAATTTCTATAAATTCTGAAGTAAAATAATGTTTTCAAACAAAACTGTTTTAAATATTAAAAACTCTTGAGTACTCAAAGTAAGATAATTTTCATTCCAGATTAATTCTCATCTGACAGAAATAATCAGAGCAGAAACACAACCAGTTTCTTGAAATTGTGAAACAAAATAATATGTTTAAGCAAAACTTCTAGGTATTACGAACTCTTTAGTACTCCAAAACCAACAAGAAAGAACAAAAGCAGAAGACGAAAGCAAAATAACGCAACACTAAAAGGGTATATCATGAGCATCAGAAACTCGGGCTTACATTACCTACAATATCACGAAGGGGAGTCTGAGCATTTCATCATATATGTAATAATATAAAAGAAAAAAAAATCAATATTTAGAACGAATATGTATATTTAAAAGTAAAAGTATAAAACATAAAAATGGGTTCTATGGGAGTTCCTTAAAATGAAGAGGAATCATCTTTATGATCCAACTCCCAATAGAAGAATGTAAATAGTCAAACATATTTTTTAATAAAAATATATACAGCTGATGGAAAAATCAGGACAAAAATCTTAATAACAAAACAAGCACCAGAAGACATTTTCAAACTAGAATTGACATTGCATCAGGATTCTCGAGTTTGCATCACCCATGATGTCTTGAAGGGGAATCCGAGAAAATCATCATATGCATAATCAAATAACAAAAACAATGCTGAAAAAAAATATATACAGTAAAAGTACCTTGAACAGTTTAATCTTTTTAGAACTCTACAAAATGAGGATTTAATACCAAAGTTCTTGCAGAGAAATGGGGGAAGGTAAGTCCTCCACCACCATTACACCACAAAAAACATACCCTCTTTTTTCCTTCATCCCAACAACAATTCTAACATCATAACAACAACCCCATTCTTTCCTCATGTACAGTTTGAATACTGTTGCTAAAATGAAAATATGCACAAGGAACAAACCTGATCAGGCTGGGCAACATCAGAAAATATAACATCAACCATGCCGACCAACATTCGATACTTGGCAGGATGTCTAGCATCCTCAATGATGGGTATAATATTGGTTCGCTTCTTTGCCATGTTGACTAAATCTCTACCACTTCTGTGAGAAAATTCAACAGCATAAACAATGCCAGACTACAACAAAAGAGAAATAAAAATAAAGACTTATAAGCAGCTCGCCTGATATAAAAAACATCAAAGAAATGTATCAAAATCTACTTACAGGGCCAACAATGTCCGAGACGTGAGAGACAGTTGTACCAGAAGCAGCACCAAGGTAGAGAACCCGAGCACCAGGTTTCTTATTAAAATCAAAACAGAACAGACATAAGAAATACACGTTGCAAAATGCATGAAGAAAATATATATGGGGTAGAAAATGACAAGGGATAGACTCACAATCCATATGTTATCAACACCACCAAGAACGGCTGCAGCCAATTTGGAACGGAAGGGATTCCAAACCCTGTATTCAACTTTAGTTCCGTCTTCATTCTAAAGAAGAGAAATGTATATAAGTTAATATGTATATATTTATTTATTATGCATATAACATTCACGAAGATTAATACAAACTGAAGCAAAACAAAACATTAAAACAAAAAATGGATTACTTCAAATCATTAAAAACGAAGACAAGTATAGAAAGCAAGTTACCTGGACTGCAATCCTCTTCTCGTTGTAGACAGCCTCGCCGGGGACAAGATTTTTAGTGACAAGAGCATCTTCTTTACCTTTGGCAATAAAGACTCCTTCGTGTCTATGAGGCTCAACTATAACCTTGCTTCCACCCTTCATTCCACCTCCACCGCGGCCTTTTCCTCCTCCACGGCCGCCACGTCCGCCACCACGGCCTCTCATAGCACTACCACCACCCCTACCGCCTCCACCACCGCCTCCTCTTCCTCTGCCTCCTCCATCACCTCTGCCTCCTCTGAACCCACCGCCCCCGCGTCCTACACAAACAACAAAAACGCATTACTATTTACATTTCTGGAAAAAAAAAAAAAAAGGGAGGGGTATTAGACGTACAAATAGCGATTACACAGCTACTTCGAATTAAGCTCGGTTCTGTCTATATAAAGAATAGAGAAAATATAAAAGCGTTAGGGTCACCTCTTGGAGGTCTCATGCTTTATCTATCTCGGGGCTGCTGAGCGTGAGCGCGGCTTCAAAAACCAAGAGTGAGTTAAAATGATAGAGGCGTCGCTGCGTTTGGTAAAAGCTACGGTGATTATATGAAGGCTAGTTGGGGGGTTAGGGATTTCGGTCTGCCGAGGATGTCACCCAGTGTGTTAATTTACCAAAAAGTCCAGTGAAATGTTTAAAATGACGCACATAATATGGTCACCATTTTAGGAATTGGGGGCCCTAACAGCTTGGGCTTGCCCAAGAAGTTAGTCCAGTCCAGTGGTTTATAATTGTATTTGGTAGCACATATTAAATTATATTAACTTAGTTGTAATCAATTATAACCAATAAAATTGAATACTTAAATTTGATTGATTTTATACAAACAGTTCGATTAACACAGTCCAGTCCAGTCCAATCCAATCCAATCCGGAGTGTGAAACATGCAGTATTTGAATAACCACCCACCATTTTGTTCATAATTGTTACTAAACATTTTCCTCCAAACAATAAAGTGTTTTGATTGTTTTAAATTTACAACCAAAAAACTAACATTATATATCACACTAAAGCTCTTTTTTTTTCTCTTAATTAAATTTTTTATATTTCTTACTTTAAATTTACACTAATTTCATAGATTTTTAATAAAATGTTAATACAAAAGTGAAGAATTTTTTTTTTTTTGATTTCTTATAAAACCAAATTCTTCATTTGAATTTTTTATAGTAAAAATTATTTTTTCTCTTAAAAAAATGATGGGATTAACTCCTCTGTTCTCAATTTTTTTAAAAAAAAAAATTATTGCCCACTTATAGAATTGGGACTTGCTCCTGCCATAAACACTATCATAAGTAAGTCTCATATCATGAGTCATAAGCAATACTCACTAAGGTCATATTTATCAAAAATCATACCACTGTCATAAAATGCATCAAAATGACTCATTAATATAATTGTAACAAGTAAGTAAATGTGTCTACAATGAATGTTCTAATTATATTTAACATTAACTAATATTGATATGATTTAATTAGAAAGTGTGAGAAGGAACAAAAATTTACATTGACAAATAAATAAAAAGACGATAATAGTGCAAATTAAATGTACGTAAAACATTAGGAAAATATCCACAAACAAAAAAATAAATTCTCTTTTCTCTAATTACAAAGACAAGGAGAACAATTGTTTTGATTTTAAAGAAAAGAAAATATTAACATTAAAAAATGAATACATATACATATTTCCATATTTGATAACTAAAATAAAATATATTTTAGACATAACTGTACTATCATAAATAGGTAGCCAAGTTCATACATACATACATATACATATATATATATATATATATACACGCATATATATATATATATATGTTTGTTACATTTTATATCCACTATAGTCCAAAGACACGAACTTTCATGTTGGCACCTTCCCCTCCCCATGCGTTTTTTGCCGCATTCCCACACACTGAAAAATCAATGCTCAAAGCAGCAAGCAAGTTTATAATCTACCAGATTGCAGGCTAATAAAATGATGCATGTGGGCTGGTTACAATTTACTGCTTGTTCTGTTATATGCCTTGTGCATATTTTGATTGATACAAAGTTTAAAAGACGTTGTAAGGAGAGATTTAACATTTTGGATTGAGACTGTATCCTACCTTATAGCCTATCATTAAGTATCATTGGAGTTGCATTGAATGAACTATGCAGGGACGAGGCAAAAGATGTTAAGGCCTGTGGTGCAATTTTTGTTGTGTTATATTATCAAGGCTGTTGAAGTGTTTTTGTCTTTATAATGGGACTGTTCAACTAAGTTTAGGTTAGCGATCCTAGTTAAATTATGTGTTAGGGACGGGCACTTTAGCATTGCTAAGGGATTTGAAAATTAATTCAGTATAAAATGTTACAATTGTAATTTATTTAGAGTTCATTTCAATAATTATTTATAGTTTTTGTTCTTTGTGCAAACTAAAATGATGAAGTCATGAACTAAATATTTATAGTATTTTACAATTGAAAACTAGAATAAGTGTTGCAAGAATTTTATTATTTTGAAACCTTGTAGACCCGTAATTCATTCGGGCAATTAGTTTTTCAAAATTTTTTAATATATTTTAAAATTTTTATTATATATTTTAAGTATTATTTATTATTTATTTTAATAATTTTTTATTTTAAATATTATAAATTTAATTTTAAGTTTAATACACAAAAAAATATAAAAAAATAAAAAGTAACGATATTCGTTAGTACCGTGACTAACCTCACCAAAAATAAGAGTTAAGAGTTTATAAAATTACCATAAAATAACCATGCACATTAAACAGCAGGATAGTTGAGTTGACGATTGTTTGTGATCATGGACAAATTTTCTATTGGATTGTGAGATGACTATTTTATTACTTTTTATAATATAACATGTGTTTAAGTAGTTGTCATATAATTACCTTATATTTTATTTATTTAAAAGATATTTTGTTTGATAAACTCGTATTTATTATTATAATTATAATAATCATTATTATGTACAGTTTGAAGAGATTTAAAGTTTAACCTGAACTAACTAAATACATAAAGACGAATGGTAAACTCATTTTTATTTTAATAAATTATGCAAATTAGGGATTTGATTGACCCCTGTGGTATGGACATGATTGAATTTTAAGCAAGCTTCTGTGTCGGCGCAGTATCTGTTTTCTATGGGCGTTTCGTTTTATGGAGATTTTGCCTTTAAATAGACAAATTGGAAAAATCCATGGGAAACTCCACGTGTTCTATTTTCCAGCGTGGCAATGTTTTATTGGCCGCGATGACGCTAACGGGGACGCAAATCGTTTGGACACGTAGGAACAAAAACGCAGCCTATTTCAAGCAGAAATGTTCATTCTTCATTTTTCAATGTTGGAAACAAAGTCGGGAATTTTTGAGAGAAACAGGGACTTGAGCATGGCTGCTCGCAAGAGAGCTTCAACAGCAACGACAGTAGATACAACAAAATCCGTAATTACCACGACGCAACAACCAACTGCTCCCACGGATGACCCGTCCCTTGCCCCGCCAAAATCGGGTCTCATTTTCAAGCTCTGTCTCTTCTTTTCTGTTCCGTATTTTTACCTGATATTTTACCACTACAAGATTGATCCGGAGATCAAGAGATCCATTCTTATCAATGCCGGGCTTAGCCTTGTTGGATTCTTTATTACCCAGAAGATGATACCCGTGGCTTCTCGATACGTTTTGAGACGAAACATGTTTGGCTTTGATATCAACAAGAAGGGTACACCTCAAGGAACCATTAAAGTGTAAGCTTTTCTTGTTTTCTTCATTTGGTTTCGGATTTGTTATTGATTGGGTGAAGTGGGTTTGGTGTGCATTAGTCTTGCAATTTGGTTAAGCTAATCCTATAGGATCCGGTTTATTTAATCCACTTCTGAGGCATTCTTCTGTTTTATATTTGGGTTTTGATCAAATTGTCACAATGGAAGTGAGTTTTGGTAATTGTATTATGATTTTATATTGATTTCGTGGACCGAGTGTATCGTAATTTGCTCAAGCATAGTGTGCTCTGTTTTATCATATTGTTCATTTTATTCATGAGTTGAACATGTTTTGGATAGAAACTTGCAGTCTTATGGTAAGGTTGATATCTAGTCCTTTGAAAAGTTTTCTTCCATTCTTATTGAGATGCGGAGATTAAATTAAAGTTTGAATATTTTCCTATCTAATGTATTTACTGTCCTTTTCATTTTATTCATGAACCAAAGCTAGGTCCTCGATTTGCCATGACACTGTTGAAGCAAAGTGTGTGAGCGCGTTTGTTTTTTCTGTTTTCTTTTGCAGACATTTATCTCTGCAATGGTTATCTTGTTTCACTATCTTAAGTCAAAAAAATTTCATAGTGCTACTCTTTGTAATGCAGGCCAGAGTCACTGGGTATTGTTGTTGGGATTGTCTTTTTGGTCTTGGCAATCTTATTTCAGTATTTTAACTTCACAGCTGACTCAAATGTAAGTCCACCATGTCTCAACACTTTCTAGTTCATATTATTATCAATTTGTTTTTCAGTTCAATTACCATTTTTCAATATTATGATCTCTGAAAAGATTCCTACACATTTGCAAGTCTTTGCTTTAGCAATTACTAGAAGTCATCTTGATGAATGAATTTGTTTTATTTGGTTGTGTTCTTGTTTAGTTTGTTGTGGTCATCGGTGCTATCCTAAATCTTCTAAATTGACATCTAAATATGTCCAAAATAAGATCTACATAGAGAGCTTTTTTAATATATTGGTTTTAGGATGCAAATATCTATAAATGCATTAATTGTCCTTGTAGGGAAACTACAAGTAGAAACTAGTGATTGGTGAAAATGGTGGACAAGCAATGCTTGCAGATGATCATTTTTGTTACTTTGGATTCTAATTATCATGAGTTAAAGGTGAGAAGGAGAATGTTATATAATTAAAGCAGCATATATGCAGTGTAGAAGTGCTTAAAATAGTGTAATTGATTCATCATAACTTTTTATACTTGAGAGAAGCTTAATAAGCCAACTAGATTGTCAACCAAGATTTGTGGTGCAAAAGCAGGTGGTGGGGGTAGATACTTATTGATGGGTATAGCCAGAATATGGATGTTTACATTGTTCTTGGAGAAAATAAGAAAGGACTTGTATCCGTTGCAAAGTAGTAGCATCAATGAGGATTATGAATAGTTACACTATGGTATTATCATTCAAGACTATGAAGTTGAAGGGGCTGCAATGGCAAGGGAAAGGATGAAAGGATAATTGGATGAGAGGTAGAAAAGACATTTTGGTAATTGGTTTATGATATCGGAATCATGATCCTAGATAAAGCAATATGGTTAAGTGGGTATGTGTAGCTGATAAGCAGTCACTGTTTCAATGATGCACACATATCATAATGGTTTGATTGCTCTGTTGAGGTCAGTTGGTTCATTTTATTTCTTGGCATTTTCCTTAAAATCTTGTCATCTCACAAGAGGTAAATTAAAATAGAATACCACTCTGCCACAAAAAGGTAACTGTTCACATGTTGACCTTAACATGTTCTCCAGCCCAAACAGAAAACTATGTTGGATATTTATGGGAGGCATATGAATGCTTGCTGCAATAAGTTTTTGATGCCATATTTTACTTGGTTCGAGTGATCATTTTTCAGGAGATACCTTTCCTATTTTTGTTCTTCTTTTTGGAGCTTTAGTATTCTCTGTACTTTATTTCTATTTTTCTATCCCCAGTTATAAGGTGGTAGGATTTTTAGAAAATGTGACTTTGTCAACACTAAACTTAAACCATGCAGTGGCTTGTCGAGTACAATGCGGCATTAGCGTCCATCTGCTTCATGCTTTTGCTTGGATTTGTAGATGATGTTCTTGATGTGCCTTGGAGAGTGTGAGTATTCAGTCTTTTCCTAAGATTTCAATAATTTTTAGAAGGAATTACTTTGTTATAAATAATTATTTTCACATTTTCACCCCTTGTCCTTCTAAACTAATGCTTATGTGATCTTTTCCGCTTTCTTGTAATTGTGAAGAGCAGGAAATTAATACTTCCATCATTTGCTGCTCTTCCCTTGTTGATGGCATATGCTGGACATACTTCTATTATTATACCAAAGCCTCTTGTTCCTTATGTTGGGCTTGAGATTTTGGATCTAGGTATGATTTCAATTTTGAGAGTTGCTATGACAGTACTAGAATGACAAATCAATCACTTTGATGCCAATATATCATTTGCTCTATCTCTTGATCTCTCACCATGCACTTGAATCTTAAATTTGGATTATTGTTTTTGTGTGGATATTAATATCCAATCAAGAAACAAAATATTTTAGTCTCAATCTAGGCACCTGATTGGGGTCTGTAAAGCTTCATCATCATCTTCTTAATTTTTTTTTTTTAAATTTCTTCATTTGAGACATTGGTTGTCATCTTGGTCTACATAATTTTTTATATCTATAATTTTATTGTTATCCTTCAACTGAAAACTTACAATAATTTTCTGATGGAACAGGTTGGATATATAAACTTTATATGGGACTTTTGGCCGTGTTTTGCACAAACTCCATAAACATTCATGCTGGATTGAATGGCCTTGAAGTTGGCCAAACTGTTGTGATTGCATCTGCTGTAAGCATAAATCTGGTAAAATAGTATTAATCAGACTACATATGGAATCTGACATAGAGCAATTTACAGATTTTGATACATAATATCATGCAAATTGGAGTATCTGTCGATCCTGAGTATAAACAGGCCCATGCATTCTCTCTTTATCTTGCTCAACCCTTACTGGCCACCTCCTTGGCATTACTTTCTTACAACTGGTAAGAATTGTGTGTTTCTTTACTAGTCCTTTTATAACCGTTCTCAATGTATAATGAGAGCCTTAACGTTTCTATGCTGTTTTGTTTCTTTAGGTATCCTTCATCAGTTTTTGTTGGAGATACTTACACATACTTTGCCGGAATGACTATGGCTGTAATTGGGATTCTAGGCCATTTCAGGTGTGTCTCCTAAATGTCTTTACTCATGCCACTGTTTTATTATGCATCATCAGGTAACATTGTAATATTTTTGAGACATTTGTTTAAAACAAACAAGAACGTGTCTCCATTCATGAATGGAAATCTTTAACAGGATTAAATTCTCAAAGTTTCTATGAAAACTTGGACTGTTTTTTGTGAAAGTGATGTTGGACATTGGATATTGTTTGTATTGTGCTAATAGAATGAGTTGGAAGAAATATGTATACATCACTGCATTTAAATCAGTTATGTGGAGTATTTGTTATTTTTCTTATACCCATAAACCCCTTGAATTTTAAGTTCACCAAGACCCCTTGAATTTTAAGTTCACCAAGTTCTAAATCAGGAGATTTCTGGAATAATGTCCTCAGTGGACAGCTTGAGGTTTTGAACCTCCTGATTTCTTGGTTGGAAGCCAAGGGTGTTAAACACTCAACTATGAGGAGTTTTTGGCTAAGCATTTCTGCATGAGATAGTGATGTTTCAGTGAACTGGACCTTTAGCCTTCTACCTCAATTTCATGACAGGAATATGTGTGTGTATGTGCATGTTTATAAAAACCTACATGTGTTTGCATGAGCATTCACATGCATATATCTATAAGCTTCGGTCACACAGATGATATGTGATGATGAAACTGAGCTCTACTTGAGAGAACGTTTTGTCCTGACTTAAAGGACTGCTCGTTCTCATTTAATCTGACAGAAGTGTACAGAACTATTTAGTTGTTCCCCAAAACCTACATGAATTATTACTTTGGCTAGAATTTCTACACGTTATGCAATCTTGTACTCATTTTGTATCACGTGCTAGTAATTTATCCACAAGTAGCACTTGCATCTGACAACATTGTGTGATTCTGCTGCATAGAGTCTCCCTCTACAGCTAATGTTCATGTTTACTGATCCTTGGTCTGCATATATTACTATGCTTATTTACCTGTTAAGTGATTTCTTTCCTCTTTCCCTGTTACAGTGAGACACTCCTGATTTTCTTCCTTCCTCAAGTATTAAACTTTCTCCTCTCAGTTCCCCAGGTTTGTCTTAATAAGTCCTCGCTCACTCTTTCTTTCTCAGCATGAAACCTGTTAATCTTTTTCTAGATATGGAAGGCGTCTAATCTGCATTTTTTGTTTCATCAGCTTTTTGGCTTTGTCAAATGCCCACGGCATCGTCTGCCTAGGTAGTTTTCTGTTAGCTCTTGTTTTAGTAGTATGTTCAAAGAAATGTTCCTGGCTTCTTATGTGATCCTTTTACCACTGTTTTTCATGCTTAAATTTTCAGGTTTGACCCGCAGACAGGATTGCTGACGGGGACAAATGATGGAACTCTGGTCAACTTTTTTTTAAGACTATTTGGCAGGAAGTCAGAAAAGTTACTTTGTGCTGAACTTCTAGTTTTACAGGTAAATTGTTCTTGTTTGTCTCCCTTTCCCTCTTACTTGTGCATTGTACATCTGTTATCTCAAATGTAAGTGCCTAGGTGTCTCACTTCCGTAACTTGATCTGTTGAGTGAAATCCAAAGTTTTAGCCCACTTGTTAATGGATTGATGTGCATGCACATCCAAATATGGATGACCAAATGTTTGTGGACTGACCAAACATCTTTTTCCAATTAAAGCTAGATGTAGGAAGGTGAACTTGAACTTGCCAAACTTACCCAGCATTTTCGGTTTTGGTCTTTCCCTTGTAAATAAAGTGTGTTAATTTCAGACATGCTTGCCATGCATTTAAAAATAATAATTGCCATACTGGTTGACCTCTTGGTAATGGGGTTGACTGATTTTTGCTCCGTTTCAAACTTTGCCCATCCTTACTGTATTTAGTAAAAACTGAGATTCAATTTGTTTTATGTTTGAGGTACCAATGCTTCATCAAGATAGTATCCCCTCATTGTCATGTTTGTGGATGAGTGTTCCTTTTGTACTGTCCCGTGGTATTTCTCACTTGTCTGTTCATCATTATGGCTCATATTATTCATTAATATATATATATATATATATGTCTTAACAGGCAATTGCGTGCTGCTTCTGTTTTGTGCTGAGGTACTTCCTTACTGGTTGGTATAAATGAAGCAGCAGTGTCCATGAAAGCATACTTGGTTATACTTTGATTACATGCGAACATATGCTTACTAGATGGGTATGTTGTACCATATTAATTTTTCATTAGAGACTAATTTTTAATGCTGGAAATATCAAAGTACATTTTTTCCGGGGAGACAGAGAGACTTGGACATGATGCCAACAGCCTTGTACCCTCTTTTTTTTTTTTTTTTTTTTTGTAAGTTTCCTAATTATAGTTTGCTTTTTGGCTTGCCCCTCCCGTTGGTTAAAAGGTTAAATATCTAAAACGGCTGGAGCAGTTTTGAAGATATCATGTGTTCCAGCTTAATCAAATTTGTAAGGTGATCATGGTGCAATTGGGGAGCTTTGTTGTTAAATTTGCAGGGTCCTCATGGTGTAATTTGGGCAATTGTTGCAGGAAACATCTGGTATCAACTTCAATGGCACTGTACTTTCTTCTTTCCTTGTGATTTTTCCTAGGAATAATGGATACTTTTGGATGTTCTTAAATACACTAGCCACTCTTAGCTGCTTAACAATTTGGTGCTTGACTAACACATCCGTTTAGGAACAGTGCCTTTTTCCCCTTTTTATTTATATTTTAACGTTACATACTTGTATCAGTGCCCTTCTATTATTAAAAACTTCATTTAATTTATAATTTTGATATATATGTTAAAACATTCAGCATATCTTTCTCATGAATTTTTTTTTTTTTTTTTATAATCAAAAGTTATGATAGGGAAAAAAAAAAGAAAAGAAAAGAAAAGAAGTACGTACTCAGAACATACTAGTAAAGTTTTACTCATCTCAGATGAAAATCGTTTTCTCATCTTATTATTGTCACAGTTCTTGGTTGGTCAGACCTGATTTCATATATTTGGTGAGGGCAGCAGCACACCCTTCATTCCTGAATTAAACACGAGTGTATCATTATCAATTAATCATATTTACCCATGCCATGCATGCAACACTCAGAATGAGTACTTTCAAGCAAAATCAACAACCACTAATTTCATAAGTTACAGCTGCGAACCGGTTGCTGCCCACGCTACTGCACCGTTGTCATTGTAAAGAGCAATTACACTGAAAATTTCCTAGAGTTAGAAGTTGGACTTGTGTTACATCGACGTAACTAACGGTAAGTCTGTTCACGGTTAAATCATACTTCCCGTGAACTACACTGAAAAATACAAAATTGTCAGTGAAAATACCTTTCTGATGACACAAGCTGTGGACTTCTCTCAAGATTGAAATAAGGTGGAGTTAAACCTTTACTGGAGAAACAAATTTCTAAGACAGATCAAATAAAACAGGCATCATGATCCTTTCTTTCTCAATAATAAGCATTGATCTCTCTAACGGAAGAAATTATTTCAAGTAAAGTCTATTGCCGTCCTACCAACCTATGCTTCCGGTATGCTTCTCCTTTTGCTTCTGCCTGACCGTAGCTTGATCCATCTATCATGTGATACAGTTGCAATACAATGCCCATCTGCGATCAAATAATGTGCATTCAGAAAGACTACCTCTCTAGTTTAAGCAAAATGTACAGCATTTATTTTCCACATTCAAAAAAGAATAATTAGCGACTGATTTATTTTTCACATTACAAAAAAGAATAATTAGTGACTGTACTAACTTGATAATACTACGTAAAAATGTCACATACTTTGATATGAATTATGAAGCAAAAGAATTCTAGAAATTACAAGCATCAATTAAGGTCTGCATCACACATACTAGAGGTCATCTGAATGTACACTACAACAAACTTGGCACCATACATAAATGAATACAATTTCAATTTAACAGTTCTAAATTCTCAGAGGACACTTCCATGTTTTGGATGCAAATACAGAGCAGTTAATTAACCATAAGTAAAATTTCTTGAGAAAATCCCAAACAAATCAAAAACCTATTAACAACCTTGCATTGCTTCTTTTTAATTTTCTTTTAATTTTTTTTCCTCAATTCCCAGAGCATAGATTTACAGTCATAAATCCTACAAAACTATTTAAATGTGTCTGTGCATTTCATGGAGCATCAAATAAATTTCCTCTGTGAACACATTTGTACCCTAACACGTACAGGTCGTAGGCTGCAGGTCAATGTGAAACCACATACAAAAACCAATTTTCACCATGCCAGTCGGCATAAGTGAATTTTGAATATATGCCAAATAAATTCATTCAACCTCTTCATCTTGCTTCATTAAACCCATATAAGTTTTATGATGTAAATACTCTTTTACTTATTATAAAGTCTTTAGCTCTACTTAGACAACCTAAACTAAAGTTTGTATACAAGTCTTATGAAGTCCTTATATAATCCATCTCTTCTAGCTCTGGAGAAACTTATCTTTCCTATACTTTCTAAAATAAATGTTAGTCAGTATAAGAATGAAGGATACAAAGAAATTCATATTGGGTGCAATCAGAATTGGACTTTAACTTTTTTCCCTTAGAGATAAAAATATTACTTGTTTCTTAACTCTTCTAGATATAAGATGGCAATATTTTCAAAAGACCTTAATTTTTGCTATTGCAGTTGACCTTAATCATAGTCATGTTATCTAAGTGGAGCCACATTTTACCCTAGACCTTGAAAAACCCAACTTACTCGATACCGAAAAAATCATGTTCCAGTTATATGGATTGGAAAGGAATCTGAATGAATTAGCCTTAGCAGTCTACCATACCATCACTTACAAAGTCCAAACTTATCCTTTCTCCATGAATTACACTGATGTTCCTGTTACTAGATTAGTTGGAGATGGAAGAGACATTTAGCCTCAAACTATTAAACAAAATGAATTATTTTCTTCACTAAAATGGATCAATGATTATAAGCAAAATAATCAGCCTCTTGTAATCCATGACAAGCCAAGAATTAAAAGATTTGCCGGAGAAAAAATACCAATCTATGCTTGTCAAAAGTGACAGCCTAAAGCCAAAAGGTCCAAGGATTGCTCCCATATGCCAAGAAGATCTCGATCAATGAAAAATCTGGAATTTATTAACACGATTAGATTTTCTAAGTCAGAATTTGTAAACAAAACATTAGGAGAATACATTGTTGGTAAGTTTATCATTTATAAGATATATCAAATAGAATTTGGTCTAATTAAACTAAATTATAACAAAACAAAGCTTTGAAAATCATCATGTCCTAAAATGAACAAATTAAGCAAGAGTTAAAGGAATTGAGGAGTCAAACTAAGAAGATTAAGAGGATTCATAAGCTTAAAACAAAAGAACTTTCCAATGCTCATGAAGTCTCTAGACCAATTGCCATGATCATGAGCACAGGAGTTGACGATGAAGCTTACTGACTTCAAGTACTACAAGAATAATAGACTTACTATAGAAAAAGAGGGCAAACAAAAAACTCATGGAATAAAGATAAGCCTACTAATCGAACAGATGTTTGGGAAGAAAGTGATTCGGGAAATAATATAAAAGGAATTTGAAGAAGCCAAGAGATGCCACCCCAAAAACCTTAGTCTATAAAACCTACTAGATGGAAGGATGTCAATGATTTAGATACTTCATCAAGATTCATTCAAACTTCTAGATCTTCAACCAACTCTCTTGCACCCATCTTAATGAAAAATCACCACACATTCCAGTTACTTTAACATACATGGATACAACAGGAAGATTTCAACAAAGATTTTCTTAGTTTAGATAAACATTGGAGAAATTTCTAAACAATAAACTGCAGCTATTTGTTCTTCTTCAACAACAAATCCACCAGCATGAGAAGAAAAAACAAAAGAATAAGCTGTTGAACAAAAGGGATGAAATGCACAAGTTTAACTTTTAAATGCTCCTGTAACAAAAACTTTTTGGAATATTATTGGTCTTAAACTAGATGAAAGACCAGCATATTTCGAGAAGATGTTACCTTGGGCAGAAAGAGAATTACAAAGAGCTCCACATTTAACTAGATAAACAGTTACAAAGAGATTAATTTCAGGATTTCTTGGATCTTTACAAAAATTGCAGAAACCTTGCAAAGGCCCAAAATATCGGCATGTCAAAAAGAGAAAACAAACAGGAAAATGTTTTTATCTCTAATAAAAAGACATTTAAGTATTTAATACTTAGAAGAACTCATCTATTGACAAAAATAGAATCTGCTAAGATCTAATCTAAGTACGACATGAAATTAAGATTATAGAAGATTGGCACAAGAGATAATGATAGGCATAAAACAACTTTCATTGTTTCACACAAACATTATAACTGGAATGTTATGCGATTCGGTTTGAAGAATGCTCAATTTGAGTTCCAGCATGAAATGAATGAGGTTTACAAGCCTATATTAAAATTTTGCTTGGTATATATTGTGGTACCCTGATCTTTAGCCCAAATGAAAATAATCATGCTAGGCACCTTCAACAGTTAAAAGAGTTGACATATAAGCAGGTAACAATTATTAGGGTGCAGTACTTATTGAAGATAAGATGGTTACAGAAGAATTTGTGGATATAAATCTGACCAATTCTCTGATGCTCAACAATACCATGAGAAAGAAGTCCTAGTTGTGGTTAAAGGATAAAAAATTTCAGTTCTTCCTCCCTCTTAATTCATTTGTAGTTAAAACAGACTACAAATACTTTCATGATTCACTAAGTAGAAAAAAAAGAAAAATTCTTTATCTTCAATTGGTAAACTAGTCAAAATTTTTGTCAAAATTCAAATTTAGTGTTAAACACATTAAATGAACATTTAACACAGTTGAAGTTTTTTTTTTCTTTTTGCGACCAATCTTAACTACTAATACGGCCTTTAGTTCTAAAATAATTCCCTTGAATAAATGATACGAAGAAAGAAGAAATCCTTGTGAATATGATCTCATAAAACTTTGTTCAGAACTTTTTTCAGATCTTAGAAAACAGATATTTGAGCAAATCATAAATAGCAGAGATTCACAAAATATAGGGACTTTTCATCATGATTGAAGGAAGATTGAATTCCAAACAAGATTGCTACAATCTCTTTAAACCTTCTACCAATCTAGATCAGATATATGAAATAGTTTTTCGAATCCATCCAAATTTTCATCACATAATAGGTGAAGAAACAAATTGGGTGGTTGAGTGATTTGTGATGCAAATCCTACAGCCTATTATATATTTTGGCTATAAATTAATTTGTGTCCTATTGCATTCCTATTTGAACCTCGTCTGATCCATCCAAGTAAAAGCTATACAAGAAGGTGATGATTTGATAGGCTCTTTGCTCCACTGTTTGAAGATATTTTAACATTAAGAATGAACGGTGAATTCTATATAACCCACTGTACTATTGTTATAGTACAACTAAAAGATATATAGGAAAAAGATGATAATTGTCAAAGGAGATTACCTTTCATTAAGGCAGTAGATCATGACTATATGTAGCATAATATCTATATAATATAGAGAGAATATCCCCATGCCAGAAGTGCTTTAGCAAAAATTTACAATAGTAGCCACGCTGTGATACTCATAGTCCATTGTCTCTAAATTTCATTCTACAGGAGATCTTTTCTGTAAGGAATAAATAAGATTTGAACAAATATATAGTAATAATGAATATGAAATAGAAATGCAAAGTTTTTATTATGAATGGCTAAGGATACAAGGGCGTGAAAACGAGATAATTCTACGTGATCACCTCCCTAGATTGAAATACAATGGTCAACAATAGCTTATGATAGAATTAAATTTGCCATTATCAAATCCTGAACCTCTACAAGAATCTAATCCATGAAAAATCTTGTTGTAAATATAAGATGGCAATCTTTTCAAAAGGCCTTAATTTTTGCTGCTGATGTTGGCCTTAACGATGGTCATATTGTTATCCAAGTAGAGCTTGAAAAACTTAACTTACCCTAACTTACCCATCACTATAAAAATCATGATCCAGTTATATGGATTGAACATGAATCCGGGCCTACAATGTTTTTTGTATCTCTTTGAGAAAATGAAGAAAATCATGTTAGGCACCTTCAACAGTTTAAACAGCTAATATAGTAGTATGGTTTGGCATTATTTTAATTAAAAATGAAGATTATCCTTGTGGAAACTAATTTAGGCAGATCTTGGTCTAGGTTGTGTGAAGAGAACTACAGACTTTACAGTAACTAAAAGAGTATTTATATCATAAAATTTATAAATGGATCTACATAAAAAGGTTGGATAAATTTCAGGTCTCTCTTAAACTGCATTTCAAGATAAAAATTTGTGATAGAGGAAAAACTAAGAGATTAGATTTCTAAACTAGAAGTTTTTGTTTTAACTTCTATTATCTCTTGGATATTCATGGTCCTCGACTGCCTTGAACCAAGTTTTGATACCTAACAGAATATAAATCTCAAGAATTCTTTATTTATGATGATAAGATCTAAAAAATGGCTCCTTGACTTCAACAAACGAGTGCCAAACTAAATTCAAAAAATAAATCATTTGATTTATATTTCTTTACTCTAGATAACTAGAACTGAAAACTCAATCTTTTATTTAGAAACACTTGCAATAATTTTTGTATGGAAGATCCATCTTAACAACAGCAACAAAGCATACTTTATCACATGTTTCAAGCATCTGCAAAGAATGTACACTTAGTAGATGCTATCTTCTTCAATAGTTAAATTCTTCTAGGTATTGGATACCTAGTATCATGCAAGCAATCATTAAGTTTTCTATAATCAATGATTAATCTCAATTATTTGTAATTAGCTCAAGTATCTGTTATTTGAGATCTAAAGGAATTTCTTAAGAGTTGTGGGATCATATTCATGAATAGCTCTAAAACTAGAGACCATATTATTAGTTGAGATTGATTGTGAAAGAAAGTTTGCAATCGTGTTAGTTGCTCCTTTGATGTGTTTAACATTGAATTTGAATTTTGACAAAAATTTTGACCACCTTGCCAACTGAAGATCAAGAATTTCTCCCTCTTTTTTTCTTAGCACACCATGAAGGTATTTTTGTTGTATGTTTCAATTACAAATGAATCAATAGAAAGGAGAACTAATTTTTTTTTAATTCTTTTAACTACTATTAGGAATGGATAGTGTTGCTGAACATCAGAGAATTAGCCAAATTTATATCCACAAATTATTCTGTATCTATCATTTTCTTTGATAAGTACTGCCCCCAATAATTTTCACTTGTGTCTATCTAGAGGATGAATTGTCTTGTGTTAGGAATCTCTAAGGGAGGAAGAGAAAGAGCATTTTTCTTTTAATTGTTTTATTACCTCCATTGCTTCTATCGACCATGGTAAAACATATTTCTTTAGCTGCTTTGATATCTGACTTATCAGCTTTATAAGATTTTGGATAGGATCTGCAGTATAGTTGATAATTCTTAAAAATTATTGTAGATATTTTCTGCTTGACAACTTATCAAAAATTGAGATTTTTTTTAACCAATGTGTGATTGATTGATGATATGTTCATTTTTTTATGTGAAATCCTAAAAAAATTAATTTCTTCAAGGCCAATCTTTATTTTTTATTCAATAATATCAAACCATGATCATATATCAACTCTTTAAATTGTTGAAGGTAACTGGCATGATTTTCTTTATTTGGGCAAAAGATCAAAGCATCATCAATGTATACCAAGCAAAATTTGGATATGGGATTGTAGACTTCATCCATTCTTGACTGGAATTCTGATGGAGCATTCTTCAAATTAAATAACATAACATTCTACTCATAATGTACGTGTGAAACAACGGAAGTTATTTTGTGCCTATTTTTTTCTCTTAAGCTAATTTGTCAAAGTTCTGATTTTATATTGAACTTAGAGTATATCTTAGCAAATGTTATCTTCTTTAATAAATGAGTTTTAGGTATTGTATACCTAATATTTTGTAGACCATTATTGGGCTCTCTGTAATCAATAACTTATTATGAATGGATGAGTTCTTTGAATTCATGTTTAATTTATACAAGTAAATCATAAGAATGTCTCATGATGAAGATTTGTGTAAGTATGAGAATGCCAATTTTATATTAAAAAAGAGGAACTTCATAATAATCTAAAGTTAAAAATTAGCATTTAATTTTGCCTATCTAGCATTAAATTACATGGATTAATGAATAGTGTCTACATTTAAAAGATATATAAAAGAGAGGGTAATTTCATATACTCCTTTAAATTTCGGCTCATCTCGTTTTGACATTTGCCCAAACATTATAAGAATGTGTGATATACTTTTTTAAAGTTCAGAAAATGTCATGAGTCCTCAAACCAATATAATTTTTAGTGCAATTAATAAGTAGAAAATGATAATTACAATTACACTCCTAAAGTTAATGCACTTTTATTCAATAGCATTTTAATAATATTATACATATTCCCCAAACTTATTAAATAAATAAAAAAATTAATCCAAAGAGCATTGTTTTTAATAAAAAGTATTATGTTATTATAAGTTTTGTTATAATTAATTATTACAAGTTGTAAAATAATATTATTTTGTGAACTTATCTTTTTTATTTTTAAAATAAAATATTATTATATTATTTATAGGTTGTAAAATTATTTTATCTATTTAATTTTTAAAATATTAAATTAAAAACTAAGACTTTATTGACTAATTGTTATAAGTTACAAAATAACTTTATTTCATAGATCTATTTAGCTCTTTAATTTTTAAGATTTATTTAGTACTATATTTTTGAGTGAGTCTTTACAAATAAATTTTCTACTAGTAAAATTTTTATAAGTAAAGTTTTTAACCTTTGTTTTGATTGTTTGGCTATCAAGAAAAATTAGTAGAGAAATTTGTGTTATTCCATTAGTTAATAATTTTTTTATGATATTGTTGTAACAACAACGTCAATAAACCTAATTTCAGGGGGGAAAGGAATTATCACATATATGAACGATCGTAATACTAATACATAATAATACATTACGGATGTGTTTGGTAGTATATGCTAGACTGTATTATTTTAAATAGACTTAGCTATATTAGGTTGTAATGGATTCTAATGAATAAAATTTAATACAATATTATATTTGGTGTTAAATTGGATTGTATGTATATGAAATATTATTTTATTATATAATATATATTATGTTATATATAAAATATTATTTTATATTATTAAATTAATTTATATTTTATTTATTTTATTAAAAATATTTAAAACTAGAATTTGCTGCTGCCATTTACCGCTGTTGTCTGTGGACTACTAAGGTTATTTCAAATCAATGAGCATACTTTTAAATTACTCTTTAATCAATCTACACAATGGTATGATCATAATTTTTGTTTGATTAATAATTTATAATAGATTTAAATTTTAAGTTTCAATCTATAAAAATTTACTTTAAATCTACCGCGAATGGTCGCTAAAATAGTGATATTAATCATACTATTACATAGATTAATTAAAGAACAATTTAAAAGTCTATTCATTTACTTGAAATGATAGTAATTTAAAAGTCTTGCTCATTGACTTGAAATGATGGTCGTGGATGACAGTGACAAATGGCGACTGTGGACAATTCCAAATGCAGTGATGATTTTTGAAATTTAATATAATTTATTATATTTTATTTATAAATAATAATAATAATAATAATAATATAAATTATTATGTACATATATATATATATATATATATAAACCAGTGCAAGGCTCCAGTGCAGGGCTAACCCACGGGAGCACGGGTTAGCCTTGCACTGGCTGATCTGCATTATTTGTAACAAGTAATGCAGACCAAGTGGCAGTCAAACACAGTTAATTTTTTTCTTAATGCCACTAGTGCCATTAATGCAGTCCAATACTGCCTGCCAAACAGGCCACATAAGTGATGTTACAGTGTACAGCAGAGGTGTATGACCAAACTAATATTGCAGCCAGCTGGCAGATGCAGTGGTTCAATGTGGTATTTCGATTCTAACAAAAGGGTTTCCAACAAATAACATTAACACTGCTTGACCGCAACTGATTGCCCTTAACTTAAAGAAATCATTCTTGTTATTCCCAGAATATATCATAGTAGAAATCATTGATATTTTAAAGCACAATATCAAAAGAAATGAAGAGACAAAATACGGTAACTAATGATGGAAGAACATTATATTATTACTCATACGAGAGGACTACTTTCTCAACTTGGTTTCGTCCTATTATGTACTTTCCACTCAAGGCAACAAATAAATTTAATACTAAAATGGAGTACCTACTGTATTATGTACTTACATGCTTACGTGGTTCCAATGACTTGAAGAATGTTTTTCACATGCAATATTAGAGCTCTTCCATCCTCTTCTATTCTTCCACCAGCAATCCATACGATAATCATCACCGTGGAACCTTGAGGTTTTATACCTTGAGATGTACCCTGTGCCAAACATTCCCAAATCTCCAATACTTCCATTATTCACATTCTTCCACTCATAATTATTTTATGTTGACTCCATTCCGGTGAGTTATTCAAACAATTTCCCCATCCATCATCTTTCATGGCTTCACTGCAAGGAGCACAATTACGATCCCAAGAATTTTCAGCATTAACAGTTTTGGCATTCTGGGTACCATCTCCATAACTAGGATCCAAACACAAGTCAGCACCTTTATGAAAATCCTGTTCAGCATCTCCCCATCCAGTGCAAGAGAAGGACTGATTCAAGAGGAGAGCACAATTAAGACTCACAGCGTTCTTATCTTTATCTATCTCTTCAGTTGCTTTTGGCTCCATTCCAAGTCCAAAAGCAGCTCGGGGTCAACATTGAGTTCCAATCAATCTCATCAATATAAATATCAGGATCAGGCAATGATGTATTGCACGGTAGGCCATTAATCTCGGCCCAAAACCAGTTTTTAGCATTGTGGAATGCCTCTTCACCAGCAGAGTCGTTCCATTGGACCACATTTTCATAAAGGTACATAAGCCTCTTGGTTTCCAAAAGCTTTATCCAGGGAACAGAATCAACTGAAGTGTAGAACTTTTTCTCCCATGAAGGTACAGTTGGCTGCCAACTCAGCTGGAGAATAAATAGAGTAAACTTAAGTTACATAAGAATACCAAAGTCGATATCATGATCAATCAAACGAACACAGAAACCCATTTGATCCAATATAATTAATAGCCATAAGAAGGCACATTTTAAGAAGTGACAATTGGAATCAAGCCTAGAAAATTATGCCCGATGAAGCTAAAATAGAGGAACATACTAGAATAACCAGCAGGAAGAAAAGGGGAAATGGCTAGCAACAATGAGCTAAAGGAATATGAGAAACGCCTAGTTATTAAATGACTACTTCAGGTATTTTGAGCATTTTCATTACTTTTCTCCCATGTTAGATTTAGTTGGGCTGTTTCTTTATCATAGTTCCACTCTAATCTATCAAACATACAAATGTCTCCACGTTTGGTAAAATAAATTGGAAGCAGAAACAAGTTCCATAATCACAAAACAAAAGCTAGCTACAGAGTAGGCTATACATCTTGAGGTTAGATTATTATGTAACCTTAAGGAGATCAGTATATAGCTTAATTTCAACAACTTTCAAAGGCCGTCACTCTTATCTCTTATTTCGAAAACCCACTGCACAACAATGTATCAAACAACAATCATAATCTTTATTTTCCCGCAAACAGAGGGAACAAAGAGGGAAAGAAAAGAAATGAAAAATGGAGTATCGTGAAAGGTCTTAAAACCATTGTCAAATAAAAACATAAAACATGAACAGTTTTAACAACAAAAAGACATCAATTAACACTAATATTAATCTGAGGAAATCATCTCAAGCATCTAAACCAAACCATCATCCTAGAAGAATTACAAACCTTAACCAACCTAAAATCTCGAAAAACAAGAAATGAATAATTATACACGCACAGAGGCAATATTTTCAGAATGCGAGAACAACCCACCTCATCTAACTAAAAACCAATTACAGTAACATAAAATTTTTGAAGAAAACATAAATCCAAGAAGCTAAGCAAAGAAAACATACCCTGAGGTGGCTTTCTGTTATGTGATCTCGTGCTCTGAACTTCTTGATGATGAAATCCACCTTTTTGTCTCCTCCAGCTATCCATTTAAGAGGCAAGCAAAAGAACCCCAAAAAAAAAAAAGGTCGTCTGACAGAAACAGTGGCAGCAGTAAAGCAAGATGAGAATTGTAGGACGGCTCAGGCTTTGGGGAAGGAAGAAAATGAGAAGAAGATGGGGTTTGTTTTCTAATAGATTTGGTCAGAAAAAGCAGTTCCGAGGGTTAAAGTAATGGGCAGAGTTTGAGGAGAACACCAGATTATCGCCAAAAAAACAAGTTGTTTGAGGTTTTTGAGCTTTTTGATATTTTTTCAAATCGCGTTTTCTGTTGTAGGCTTGTTTTTGTTTTCGTTTTGT